>OY992889.1:101837365-102012365 GCA_963921405.1 Cepaea hortensis | reverse complement strand
CCAAAAAAGAAAAGTCAATAAGTTACAGCAGCGAATCGAAATCGCAGGGTAAATAGAAAGAAACTGGTATCACAGTTTGTAGCCTGGCATATGTCCCTGTAATCTCCAGGTGTCAAATTCAGAAAGTGTATATCATATGAAGTGAACAAATTATTCTTTTTACATAATTGCTGCTATGTTCGAATGTGGACCGTTTGTTACTCCCGCGGTAATCGCAGATTCATTGTGAAGTCTTTCTTTCTGCACAACACTGGTGTTAAACATCTAATGGCTACAGTTTCAGCATATTCGAGTTATCGTGTATTGTTGGTTAAATATAATATAGCAAATGTCTTTGCTTTGTTAACATTACGGCATCAACTTAACAGGTGTTTAGAGATGGACGAGGTTAGATTTGGTTGGTCTCCCTACTCCACGGGGTTTCGAGAAGACTGATTAACTCTTTTTTTTAATCTATACTGATAAATATTTGGTCATTCACTTTGCTAACTGTTATTCCATGCTACATATGTAAACTGCCTGGTACTCACACTGGAATGGATAAACACAGTTTGCTTTAGTGTATGGTGACAGTGTTTCTTTCACAGATTGAATAGATATCTGGGTAGTTCTTTCACAGGTGAAGTAGATATCGGGGTAGTTCTTTCTCAGGAGGAGTTGGTATCGGGATAGTTCTTTTACAGGTGGAGTAGGTATCGGAGGGATATTGTATCTGTTCACTGTTCAATAGTAAAGCGGGTTTGATTTACTGATGTTTTAAGTCGATGGTGTGTTTGTTTCACTAGTTAATCCCCTCTAAAGGTGAACTGAAGAATCAGTTGAAGTATTGTGATTGATTTGATATTCTGTGGGGAGGGGGGGATAGATAGATAGATAGAGAGAGAGAGAGAGAGAGAGAGAGAGAGAGAGGGGGGGGGAGGGAGAGAGAGAGAGAGAGAGAGAGAGAGAGAGAGAGAGAGAGAGAGAGGACATTGTTGTGGTTGACGGTGACGCTTGACATTGCTGGTTTAAGATTGTCTGTTCTCGTTAAGAGTGTTCCATTCTTCTGATAGATCAAATATCACTCACTCTACTGAAAAAGAACACGGACACGCCATTACATGAAATTTCGAAGAGATGGGAATGTGCTAGTCTAGATGGTATCACAGTGGAATCTATAGAAACCAGTTGAACGGCTGAAAAAATTAGCAGCGTGTTTTAGCGATGGAATTTCTGCAGACTAAAGATATTCAGGAACGCGAAAATTATAGAAATATACTGGTTGTGTCAATTAAATGAAGAAAATATTTAGTAAAATAATTCTGAAGATAGTACGACAAGCGACTGACAATTACGATATAAACAAACAGGCTGTCGTCGAAATAGATCTTGCATGGACAAGATGGTCACTATATTCATAACAATGGAGGAAAGTATTTAAATTAATTAGTCAATTTAAATTGGATTTGTGAACTTTGACAGTGGATTTACAGCATTTAAAATACATCTGTTTCGAAGTTGATGAGGAATTAAGGGATTCCCACAAAAAATTTTTAATTGAATAAGGGCAACATGCTGGCAACCTGCCGTCTTGACATAGGACAGTTTATTACATTATGCAGCGACAGCAGGATAATAACTACAACCCATGACGGTAGCGAATGTGACTGATCAGACCAATTTGCGCGGTAATATTAGTCTAAATAGATCAACGGCTTCGAAAGCGAAACAGCAGAGTGTGTGGCACACATGAGGCGCGTTCAGGACACGATAGTGAACATGGCTGGCCATCGTGGAAGAGATTGGGACCTCGCCATGTAATATCCCAAAGACAGCAATGGTAATTCATCAACAAGAAAATAGCGATACAAGTAATTCTTGGCCCCCTGGAGATGAGCCTGTTGTAAATATTCATATGGAAGAGACAACTCCTATAGTGAATAAGGAAGTGCATAATGACGACTGCATCCCAAATTCTTTTGAAAGGGTGCATTCTGACAATACCTACCTGAAAAGTAGAAGGGGAAGTCTGAGAATTGGTACGTGGAACGTACGCACCTTATATCAAACAGGGAAGTTTGATAACCTTATTGCAGGGGCAAAAAACATGAATTTAGATATCTTGGGCGTATCTGAAACAAGATGGACAGATACAAGTTATATAAGGAGAGAAGATTACGTATTCATTAATTCAGGAGGAGATCATCACGAGAGAGGAGTAGGAATTTTAGTAAAACGAGATTTAGAGAAAAATATTAGTGGAATCTGGATTCATAAAGATAGGATGATACTTCTCAAAATTAAGGCAAGACCTTCAACATAGTAATTCTTCAGACATATGCTCCAACAACTGATCATAGTGATGAACAGCTAGAAGAATACTATGAAGACCTACAACAAACACTGAAAGTTGTAAAATCATCAGTGGTCCTAATTGTCATGGGAGACATGAACGCAAAAGTCGGAAAAAATAAATATAAGCAGATAGTAGGGCAATATGGTATGGGAAACAGAAACGATAGAGGAGACCGGCTGATACAGTTCTGTGAAGAAAACAATCTTATTGTTTGCAACACATTTTTCCAACATAACCCTAGGAAACTGTATACATGGAGATAGAACAAGAAACCAAATTGACTACATTATAATTAGAAATAGATTTAAAAACAATGTTAAAAATGCCAAAACATACCCTGGTACTGATATCAACTCTGACCATAATCCTGTAGTATTAACATTACAAATAAAACTTAAAAACCCAGGTATAAGGCAATTAAAGACACCTCAAGTAGATATATCGGCATTGAAACAACCATAAATAAGACAACTATACCTAGTTGAAGTCAAAAATAGATATGATGGGCTAATCATTGAAAGTATGGAACAATATCGACGCGAAAATCCCGAGGATAAAATTAATACAAAATGGGAAAGTATAAAAAACAGTATTCAGACAGCAAATACCACCTTGCCAGTGAAAATTAATAAGAAAACGCAATTATGGATATTTTTTGATTTTTTTTATTCGCAGTTCTCAGTTATCCCGAAAGTCACCAGCGGGGGTAGAACCGCCTCCAGTTCCCTCCCGCTACGGGACTCTGCGTGATAAACGGGATTACGGAGAAAGTGGTGTAACCCCTCGGCCAGAGAGACCGGCCAATTATGGATAACTGATGAAAATATTGAGTAAAATATCTCAAAGAAAGAAAGCGAAGAACACTCCAGAGTATATAGTAATAAATAGAGAAATACGTCACATGTGCAGAGTTGTCAAAGAAGAGTTGCTGTAGAAACACTGCAAATAAATGGAGGATCTGGAAATAAAACACTACTCGAAAGAATTACATGAACATATAAATAGATTTATAAAGAAGAAAAATAATACAACGGGAAACGGTTGTATCAGAGGAAAAAATTGAGAAATTATAATTAATAACACTGACATAATAAAAAGATGGACAGAGTACACAGAAGATTTATTCTGGGACAACAGGGCCAATAGACCAACATTGTATAATACTCAAGATGGACCAAAACTACTAACGGCTGAAGTAGAAAAGACTATTAAAAAGGTGAAAGAAGGAAAGGCTGCAGGTCCTGACAGAGATGATAAAATCCTTATCCAGCTTTGGCATTGAAATTATCACATAATTATGTAATGATATATATAATACTGGGTACATTCCCAAAGACTTGAAAACATCCATTTTCATCACACTACCGAAAAAGCCAAGAGCTGTTGAGAGTGAGGATTACAGAACCATTAGCTTAATGAGCCACATAACTAAGATACTACTCAAGGTCATACAAGAAATAATTCAACATAAGATAGACGAGGAAGTAGCTGAAGAACAATTTAGGTTCCGCAAAAACAGCGGCACCAGAGAAGCAATTATCTGTTTGATGATGTTAATTGAAAAATATACAGAAGTTCAAAAAAGTATATATGTTTGTTTTATAGACTACAAGAAAGCTTTTGATAGAGTACAACATGAACGACTACTTACGTGCCTTCAAGATATAGGAGTAGACGGAAAGGACATCAGACTTATTAGTAACTTGTACTGGGAACAAGTGGTGTCTATTAGATGCGGTAATAACTATTCGTCACCTATAGAGATAAAAAGAGGAGTACAACAGGGATGTGTCTTGTCCCCAAGCCTCTTCAACCTATACACAGAAAGAATTTTTTAAACAAGTTAAAATGCCTGGACTCAGCATCAATGGAAGAATCATAAACAATCTTAGATATGCTGACGATACCGTGTTACTAGAAGAAAGTGAGCAAGAGTTGCAAGACCTAGTGGAAGAAGTAAACATACACAGTGCAGAATGTGTCTTAGATATTAACATCCAAAAAACAACTAGATAGAAAATGCAGACAAGAAAATCCGGCTGCTGTTGAGGCTGAAGTACAAGCGTTGATTTTCGAGAATTCGCTAGACGGTGACGCGGTCATCTACACAGATGGGTCGGTCGTCCGACATGTGAGAAGCTCATGGGCCTTTACAGCTCGGGCCGGAGGGAGAATTGTGAAGGGGGACTCTGGTGCTTTCACTGAAACCACAAGTAGCCTGACTATGGAAGTCATGGCAGTAAGTAAAGCAATAACATGGCTCGAGACACAGCCATTCACTAGGGCTTGTTTCCTTAGCGACTCAATGAACATGATCAAGAGGATAGAGGAGGGGTCGATCCGAAGAGAATGGTTGCTGCCTCTGGAGCGGTCTCGGCTGGCAAAGATTAGTTTCATCTTCGTGCCAGGGCATGCGGGAGTACAAGGAAATGAGCGGGCTGACAAGCTCGCAGGTGAGGCTACTGTGGAGGGCGGACGCGCCATGGACCAGGCTGACATTCTGAATGCTCTACAAGAAGTAAGACTTTTGCGAGAACCAAGTGATGACTGTGAATCTACAACAATGGCCAGACTGCGAGAGCAGCAAATTAAAAGAGGGGTGGCCAAACAAGAACACTACGCAGGAAGCCAAAGAAGATTGATAAACCAACACAGAACTGGCGTCGTTAGCCGCTACACGTTGCTGGATTTGCTGAGGAGGGGATCCGAGCACTTATGGACTGAATGGTTCGATGTGCAATGAGGATGATCTGTCGACTAACTAACTAACTAACTATCCAAAAAACAAAAACTATGATAATTAGCAGTGAAAAGGAAAGGTCATCATTGAATATCACAGAAAACGGGCAGATACTAGAACAAGTAACAAGTTTCTCTTATCTTGGACATATAATAACAGATGATGGCAGAAGTGAAATGGAAATGAAAAATAGAATAGGAATGACCAAAATTGTTTTCAAAGGCATGACATCAGTATTAACATCTAGAGAGATTAGTAACGCATTAAAAATGAGAATTGTCAAATGCTACGTATATTCAACGCTACTGTATGGCTCGGAAGCCTGGACTTTGAACAAGCAACTAGAAAGTCGCATAGAAGCCCTGGAGATGTGGATATACAGACAAATAGGTCGTATTTCATGGAAACAAAAATAATCAAATGAAGAGGTTCTAGAAAAACTGGGATTGAAGAGAGAGTTGATGAAAGAAATAAAGAGGAGACAAGTGAAATATTTTGGTCACGTTAAAAGACATGATACTCTTAAAGTCCATACTGGAAGGTAAGGTTGAGGGCAAGCGAGCAAGAGGTAGACAACGATACAAGTGGGAGGATAACATCAAGAGATGGACGAACATCAGCCTGACAGAATGTACAGCCAAGGCAAGAGACAGACAGTGTTGGAGATCCATTGCAGCCAACCTTCATTGCGGAGACGGATTGATAAGTCCACAACGTATGCGTGCAAACACATGGCCATTTCCACCAACTGGCGTTTCACATTAAATTATGACTGTTTATTTATGATGTTTGTCTTCGCGACTTAGCTTATCTTAAAATGTCCAGATTGCTTATTTTGGCTGTCCAATGAATTTTCAGCATTCTTCTATCAAACCACATCTCCAAGGCTTTCCTTAAAGACGGAAAACAAACAGATTAAATAAAAGACGGAAGACAAACAGATTTTAAAATAAACACAGACGGATAACGAACAAATAAGTTTAAAATAAGAGCAGGAGTACCCCTATCCGTCGGTTGTCAGCGTTATTATTATTGACAGTTTATAGACTGGATGACGAACACAACTACCTCCAGAGATGGGAGTCCAATGAACTCGGACAGAAGAGCTTGTTGATCCGCGGACCACACTGACGACATTGCCCTCCTGCCCCACACGGAATAAGACGGAAGATACATTAAACACACTTGAAGGGCGATCACAATAATTATGTTTTAAAATTCACCAGCCAGGACAAAGATAAGGAGAGTAAATCAAGCAAGTGACGACCCGATCTGCCTAGCACTCCATGACGCTGATTTACGCAAATGGTTATGTTGCAATGCAGGCACCGACCGAGGAAGGGATACAATGTTGCATGTTGGTGCAGAACGTTGTCATCTGCCCCAACCTCAGGGTGATTTATATAGACAAGTTTATGTTCAGTAGTTCGCCATTGTTTTCTGAACGAGAAATTAACGTCGCAGTTCAAGTGACCGGTGTAAGGACTAAACCCATATACAACCGTCAGAAAACCGGAAATGTAAATGCAAGTGCGTTAAACCTGGCGGAAAAAGCAGACCTCTGTTGAGTAAGGGATATAGATATTAAACTAAGAATTATCGTGTTCTTGTTCTTATTGTTCTTGTTCTTGTTCTTCTACTTCTGTCGCGAACGAGAATCGCCGTTCCCAGATGTCGTCTGTTGTAGAAACATTTGAAGCCGGCAATTCGGAGTGGCTGATCGCCCAGTCTCGTCTCCTGGAGTGCTATAATGTCGTTCCTGTAAACTAGGGTTTCTAAAATAGAGCCCCGTTGTTTTACACTGGCACAGTTCCAATATAGAATACGGATGTTCCTGAGTCCTAGACGGTGACACTTGAGTCTAAAACGCCTCAAACCACCGCGCTTACCTTGTTTCTTCCTCCCTGCGCGGCTACCACGCCGCTTCGTTATGTTGACTGCTGAACCCTCGGAAAACACACGTTGTTCCGCCATGTTGAAAAAACGTAAACACAGACTGCTGAGAACCACACACGCTGCTGAAAATTCACTCATGCCAGGGCATGCGGGAGTACAAGGAAATGAGCGGGCTGACAAGCTCGCAGGTGAGGCTACTGTGGAGGGCGGACGCGCCATGGACCAGGCTGACATTCTGAATGCTCTACGTGATGTGAGACTTTTGCGAGAACCAAGTGATGACTGTGAATCTACAACAATGGCCAGACTGCTAGAGCATCAAATTAAAAGAGGTGTGGCCAAACAAGAACACTACGCAGGAAGCCAAAGAAGATTGATAAACCAACACAGAACTGGCGTCGTTAGCCGCTACACGCTGCGGGATTTGCTGAGGAGGGGATCCGAGCACTTATGGACTGAATGGTTCGATGTGCAGCGAGGATGATCTGTCGACTAACTAACTAACTAACTTCTACTTCTTGTTCCTCGTCTTGTCCTCGTTGTTCTACTTGTTCTTGTCTTCGCTCATGTTTTTGTTCTAGTTCTTGTTCTTGTTCTTCTGTTTGTTCTTATTCTTGTTCTTATTTTTCTTCTTGTTCTTCTTATTTTTCATCTTCTTCTTCAACACTTTAACAACACCAGTAAATGTATGGACATCACAGACAACTGTGACTAGTATGAAACTTAGAACATTAGACACATAGAGAAGAAACTTAGAACATTAGACACATAGAGAAGAAACTTAGAACATTAGACACATAGAGAAGAAACTTAGAACATTAGACAAATAGAGAAGAAACTTAGAACATTAGACAATTAGAGAAGAAACTTAGAACATTAGACACATAGAGAAGAAACTTAGAACATTAGACACACAGAGAAGAAACTTAGAACATTAGACACATAGAGAAGAAACTTAGAACATTAGACACATAGAGAAGAAACTTAGAACATTAGACACATAGAGAAGAAACTTAGAACATTAGACACATAGAGAAGAAACTTAGAACATTAGACACATAGAGACGAATATTAGAACATTAGACAAATAGAGAAGAAAATTAGAACATTAGACACATAGAGAAGAAACTTAGAACATTAGACACATAGAGAAGACACTTAGAACATTAGACACATAGAGAAGAAACTTAGAACATTAGACACATAGAGACGAAAATTAGAACATTAGACACATAGAGACGAAAATTAGAACATTAGACACATAGAGAAGAAACTTAGAACATTAGACACATAGAGACGAAAATTAGAACATTAGACACATAGAGAAGAAACTTAGAACATTAGACACATAGAGAAGTAACATAGAACATTAGACACATAGAGAAGAAACTTAGAACATTAGACACATAGAGACGAAAATTAGAACATTAGACACATAGAGAAGAAACTTAGAACATTAGACACATAGAGAAGAAACTTAGAACATTAAACACATAGAGAAGAAACTTAGAACATTAGACACATAGAGAAGTAACATACAATATTAGACACATAGAGACGAAAATTAGAACATTAGACACATAGAGATGAAACTTAGAACATTAGACACATAGAGAAGAAACTTAGAACATTAGACACATAGAGAAGAAACTTAGAACATTAGACACATAGAGAAGAAGCTTAGCACATTAGACACGTAGAGAAGTAACATAGAACATTAGACACATAGAGACGAAAATTAGAACATTAGACACATAGAGAAGAAACTTAGAACATTAGACACATAGAGAAGAAACTTAGAACATTAGACACATAGAGAAGTAACATAGAACATTAGACACATAGAGAAGAAAATTAGAACGTTAGACACATAGAGAAGAAACTTAGAACATTAGACACATAGAGAAGAAACTTAGAACATTAGACACATAGAGAAGAAACTTAGAACGTTAGACACACAGAGAAGAAACATAGAACGTTAGACACACAGAGAAGAAGCTTAGAACGTTAGACATATAGAGAAGAAACTTAGAACATTAGACATATAGAAAAGAAACTTAGAACATTAGACATACTGAGAAGAAAATTAGAACATTAGACACATAGAGAAGAAACTTAGAACATTAGGCACATAGAGAAGAGACTTAGAACATTAGACACATAGAGAGGAAACTTAGAACAGTAGAAATATAGAGAAGAAACTTAGAACAGTAGACACATAGAGAGGAAACTTAGAACAGTAGAAATATAGAGAAGAAACTTAGAACATTAGACATACTGAGAAGACAATTAGAACATTAGACACATAGAGAAGAAACTTAGAACGTTAGACACATAGAGAAGAAACTTAGAACATTAGACACATAGAGAAGTAACATAGAACATTAGACACATAGAGACGAAAATTAGAACATTAGACACATAGAGAAGAAACTTAGAACATCAGACACATAGAGAAGAAACTTAGAACATTAGACACATAGAGAAGTAACATAGAACATTAGACACATAGAGAAGAAAATTAGAACGTTAGACACATAGAGAAGAAACTTAGAACATCAGACACATAGAGAAGAAACTTAGAACATTAGACACATAGAGAAGAAACTTAGAACATTAGACACATAGAGAAGAAACTTAGAACATTAGACAAAAAGAGAAGAAACTTAGAACATTAGACACATAGAGAAGAAACTTAGAACATTAGACACATAGAGAAGAAACTTAGAACATTAGACACACAGAGAAGAAACTTAGAACATTAGACACATAGAGAAGAAACTTAGAACATTAGACACATAGAGAAGAAACTTAGAACATTAGACACATAGAGAAGAAACTTAGAACATTAGACACATAGAGAAGAAACTTAGAACATTAGACACATAGAGACGAATATTAGAGCATTAGACAAATAGAGAAGAAAATTAGAACATTAGACACATAGAGAAGAAACTTAGAACATTAGACACATAGAGAAGACACTTAGAACATTAGACACATAGAGAAGAAACTTAGAACTTTAGACACATAGAGAAGAAACTTAGAACATTAGACACATAGAGACGAAAATTAGAACATTAGACACATAGAGAAGAAACTTAGAACATTAGACACATAGAGAAGAAACTTAGAACATTAGACACATAGAGACGAAAATTAGAACATTAGACACATAGAGAAGTAACATAGAACATTAGACACATAGAGAAGAAACTTAGAACATTAGACACATAGAGACGAAAATTAGAACATTAGACACATAGAGAAGAAACTTAGAACATTAAACACATAGAGAAGAAACTTAGAACATTAGACACATAGAGAAGTAACATACAACATTAGACACATAGAGACGAAAATTAGAACATTAGACACATAGAGAAGAAACTTAGAACATTAGACACATAGAGAAGAAACTTAGAACATTAGACACATAGAGAAGAAACTTAGAACATTAGACACATAGAGAAGAAGCTTAGCACATTAGACACGTAGAGAAGTAACATAGAATATTAGACACATAGAGACGAAAATTAGAACATTAGACACATAGTGAAGAAACTTAGAACATTAGACACATAGAGAAGAAACTTAGAACATTAGACACATAGAGAAGTAACATAGAACATTAGACACATAGAGAAGAAAATTAGAACGTTAGACACATAGAGAAGAAACTTAGAACATTAGACACATAGAGAAGAAACTTAGAACATTAGACACATAGAGAAGACACTTAGAACGTTAGACACACAGAGAAGAAACATAGATCGTTAGACACACAGAGAAGAAGCTTAGAACGTTAGACATATAGAGAAGAAACTTAGAACATTAGACATATAGAAAAGAAACTTAGAACATTAGACATACTGAGAAGAAAATTAGAACATTAGACACATAGAGAAGAAACTTAGAACGTTAGACACACAGAGAAGAAACTTAGAACGTTAGACACATAGAGAAGAAGCTTAGAACATTAGACATATAGAGAAGATACTTAGAACATTAGACACATAGAGAAGAAACTTAGAACATTAGGCACATAGAGAAGAGACTTAGAACATTAGACACATAGAGAGGAAACTTAGAACAGTAGAAATATAGAGAAGAAACTTAGAACAGTAGACACATAGAGAGGAAACTTAGAACAGTAGAAATATAGAGAAGAAACTTAGAACATTAGACATACTGAGAAGACAATTAGAACATTAGACACATAGAGAAGAAACTTAGAACGTTAGACACATAGAGAAGAAACTTAGAACATTAGACACATAGAGAAGTAACATAGAACATTAGACACATAGAGACGAAAATTAGAACATTAGACACATAGAGAAGAAACTTAGAACATTAGACACATAGAGAAGAAACTTAGAACATTAGACACATAGAGAAGTAACATAGAACATTAGACACATAGAGAAGAAAATTAGAACGTTAGACACATAGAGAAGAAACTTAGAACATCAGACACATAGAGAAGAAACTTAGAACATTAGACACATAGAGAAGAAACTTAGAACGTTAGACACACAGAGAAGAAACATAGAACGTTAGACACATAGAGAAGAAGCTTAGAACGTTAGACATATAGAGAAGAAACTTAGAACATTAGACATATAGAAAAGAAACTTAGAACATTAGACATACTGAGAAGAAAATTAGAACATTAGACACATAGAGAAGAAACTTAGAACGTTAGACACACAGAGAAGAAACTTAGAACGTTAGACACATAGAGAAGAAGCTTAGAACATTAGACATATAGAGAAGATACTTAGAACATTAGACACATAGAGAAGAAACTTAGAACATTAGGCACATAGAGAAGAGACTTAGAACATTAGACAAATAGAGACGAAACTTAGAACAGTAGAAATATAGAGAAGAAACTTATAACAGTAGACACATAGAGAGGAAACTTAGAACAGTAGAAATATAGAGAAGAAACTTAGAACATTAGACATACTGAGAAGACAATTAGAACATTAGACACATAGAGAAGAAACTTAGAACGTTAGACACACAGAGAAGAAACTTAGAACGTTAGACACATAGAGAAGAAGCTTAGAACATTAGACATATAGAGAAGAAACTTAGAACATTAGGCACATAGAGAAGAGACTTAGAACATTAGACACATAGAGAGGAAACTTAGAACAGTAGAAATATAGAAAAGAAACTTAGAACATTAGACATACTGAGAAGAAAATTAGAACATTAGACACATAGAGAAGAAACTTAGAACGTTAGACACACAGAGAAGAAACTTAGAACGTTAGACACATAGAGAAGAAGCTTAGAACATTAGACATATAGAGAAGATACTTAGAACATTAGACACATAGAGAAGAAACTTAGAACATTAGGCACATAGAGAAGAGACTTAGAACATTAGACATACTCAGAAGAAAATTAGAACATTAGACGCATAGAGAAGAAACTTATAATATTAGACACATAGAGAAGAAACGCTCATGTCAAAAAAAGGTTTAAGAGGCAAGAGGGTTGACTTCATGCCACCGAGTTTGATCCCACATGGCAAGTCAATAAGTAAGTCACACAGGTCTGTGGGATGGCAGGTAAATGTAGTTGGTGTTTTCTTCAGGTGTCATTAGGTGACAGCAAAATCGAACTTTATATTCCCGTTCGTCAGGTGGAGCAAGGTGTCTCATGCACATGCGCAGCGTATACATTAAATGACGACTGTACTTACAGAGTGTAGAACCAAAGAGCAACGTGCTGTTTTACGTTTTTGTGTGGGCAAAAGGACTGCCTGCAAAGGACATTTATAAGAAAATGCTTCAAGGACGCTCTAAAACTGTTGGTAAAATCCGATTTGGTCGTCCTGTTGAGATTGCAACAGAAGCATCCGTGCAGCGGGTGGAGGGGATGATTAGAGGTGACAGGCGAATAACGATAGACTCTGTAGCATCTGCAATAGGGTGTTCACATGGTTCAGCATACAGCATAATGCATGATCGATTGAAATCTCAAGTACTGCTGACTAGAGGGGTGTTGCTTCTTCATGACAATGCCAGACCACATACAGCTTGATTAACTCAGGAGAAAGTTAACCAACTAAGGTGGGAAGTTCTGGATCATCAACCTTACAGCCCCAACTTAGAACCTAGCGATTTCCACCTATTTTGGTCCACTGAAAACCTACCTTGGCGGGAGACATTTCGCGAATAATGCCGAACTTGAATGTGAAGTGAAAACGTGGTTTAGAAAACAGAGCACGCAGTTCTATCCAGCCGGTTTGGGAGGACTGATTAAACGATGAGATAAGTGCATCATTGTTGGTGGAAATTATGTTGAGAAATAAAGGGACAATGTATGAAAATAAACTGGTTTCGAGTTGCTATCATATTTATGTTATTTTTCTACAGTCATTTGTGACTTACTTATTGACTTCTCCTGTATTTCCGCAGTGCGGCCTGCCGAAAGCGTCACACAAAGTTACGAACTCCGTAGCTCCAGGGAGGACCCCCAGGATTCTCCTAGAAAATTGCACTCATGAACCGGACGAAGTGGCCCGGAATGGAACCCACAACCTTCGGGGACGCCTTGATATCAAATCAATGCTGAAGCAAAAGTGAGAACCATAGAGAGCCATATAAACAGTTAGAAACAAACTACAAGCGTTTATTAACCGGATAGTTAGTTGCATATCCTATACAGGACGTTGCAGTCAACACCAGCATGTTTGATGTTGTGATGTCTTGGCAAGTTTGCGTTCAATAGTTTGCCATTGCTGTCTGAACGACCGGCACCCATACAATTTCGTAAAAAACCAACGCAAAGTGCTCTGCTGCCAAATCGCGCGCAGCTGTGTTTCGAATGCGGGTATACGGGATCACGAACCTCGTCCGTAACCCCTACGCCACGGAACCGGCTTATTAACAGGTACCCGTACATCATAGAAGTATTGACTCTGCGAGACAGACTCACTCGTGTGAAGATTGTGTTGAGAACTGACCACAGCGCAGTGAACCAAGGAGACGGGAGAAATCGCTGGCCCTGCATAGAAGATGCGTTGAGGACACTCGGCAGCAGCGCCAGACATAACCAGAGCATACCTAGAATCTTCTGTCTCCGGAGTACATGGTAACTGAGGTACAGGCGTACAGATGAATAATGTGGGGAGGACATAGCGGTGCCGCTGGAAATGGAGAATGATAGGAATGTGGTGAGGACATTGGGGAGTCGCTGGAGATGGGGAGTGATAGGAATGTGGGGAAGACATAGGGAAGCCCCGGGAGATGTGGAGTTATAGGAATGTGGGGAGGACATTGGGAAGTCGCTGGAGATGGGGAGTGATAGGAATGTGGCGAGGACATTGGGCGGGGGGGGGGGGGAGAGTCGCAGGAGATGGGGAGTGATAGGAATGTGGGGAAGACATGGGGGTTGTAACGGAGTGTGTCGGGTTCACCTTGGGTAGTGAGAGTGAACCACACCCGAGGTGTCTCTAGCACTCCCGTGTATTCTAGCCCCAGGGGTTGGACGAGCAGATACACTTTTTTTCTCTGTGGTTGATCTCAGGTTATTTAGTTACGTCTACACACCCCTCCAGATTCTAGACCCCTACTAACTACCTACACCTGTTGAACAATGAACACTTAGGCATCGTCCGAGACCACACTCAATCATTATACAAAGAGCAAGTCAACTTACATAAAGTTTATTCTACCCTTGAGAATATAGAACTGAAATGAACATCCTGATAGAAGAATCTATTTACACCAATAGAAGATAGAGTAGAGACAGAATTAGAGATGTAGGTGTCTTCATCGAGTTGAGAAGTAGTTTGGATGCAGATGTCCCGTCCAGTCGGTCCGCCACTCACCCGGCTTCCTTCCAGTGAGATGACTAGAACCTTGGAGACCACTCCGTCTCCCGAACGTGGAACCACAACAATAGAGTCACTGCTGGACCACACTTCACTGGACCAACTGCATCTATAACACTCCCACGGAGTCACTGGTAATACAGTTCTCGAACACAACCGAGTTGGAGACAATCTTCCTGGACTTGGCTCCAAGTATTGGTTACTTCGATGAACTAAATAGTCACTGACCAACCGAATGGTCTGTCACTCATAGCACAGTCCCACTGCAGAACCGATATGGCATTGACCAATTCAATGGTCTCTTACAGTCACACTTTGTAGGATCAGATATGGCTACTGAAAAGTTACTGAGTCCTTCTAGAACACAGTTGATAATCTGGATACGGAAACAGTACATGAATAGAATCAGACATCTATTTTACGGAAACAATTCAGGTTGGACTATAATCCCTAGTCCCTTCCACCGGGTTACACTTGACACACGTCCATACTGGTGTAGTTCTTCTCAAGACCTGCCACTCGAGCTGTCCAAAGAACCATTCAAGTGTCTGAAGATTAGTTACTTCTGCGTTTAGGCAGAACCCCCGTCAAACCAGACGGACCGGTGTTCCCTGTCGAGCATGATTACTCAACATGCTGAAATGTTCCTGGCAAAAACAGAGTATCTTCTATTTTAAACGATCACAAACCATCACTTCCCACACGTGCACCTTCAGGGCAGTTGTATGTCTTGAAGCAACCTTCACGCATGGTGAATCACATTGGGTACCTGGTGTGATGGAGTCTGGCGTGATAAGTAAAGAACTGAACCCTTCGCTCTGTCACACGAAGTGGTTTTCTGCCAACAACAATTATAGTTGACTGGTTCCTCAACAGGCAAACTCCTGAAAAGGAAGAGCGACCGGTGAGAGTACACTGGCCCAAACATTAGTTCACATGCATCCTACCAAAACTACTCAATTCTCAGTCCTGCTAGTTAGTTATTCATATAACCAAAGCATTATCTCTATATGGAGAGTAGTCAAGCATGGGTTCACAAATGTCAGCTGGCCTCACAGAACAGCCCGTCAAACAGAGCTAGACATCAGAATGACGAGTCTGATCATTGGTCTCACCTATCCCTAATCATCTACCAGTCGTCGCTAACGTCAGTAATGATACAAGGCTGTTATTGTTCTAATTTAATCGAACTAAACAAATAGGTAAAGAGTCCCTAGACTCGTTCCTAACATCATCAATGTACATTAAGAAACATAAACTTGATCAATATACCATCCCTCGGGATATAGGAATAGTACATGATCACATCCAATATGTACACAAGCCTGTTTGCTGGTGGGACCACCTGCCCACGCCACAGCAAACTCTTCTTATCAGACTCTACCTTAGAGTCAAGAAGCCTTCTTGAGAATACATGTTCCCCACATGTTCCAAGGGTACTGTTCCAGTTCTGTCCTCCCAAGTGGTTTAGCCTTGGCCTGGACTGAACTTCATCGTTGGTTTGGTCTACCAACACATACTTTCATAACTTGCTTTCACATCCCCATATTCTATATTTCCCCAGTCTCATACAGCCTCCTGCATCCTTCCATACTTCCAGCACTTTAGCATTCACTCGCACTAGCGCCAGTATGAAAGAAACAGGATAGCTTAGACAAGATTTCAGAACGCATATTTACATCGCGACGGCACGCAGTGTTATCACGCGTCCAGCTATTCGGTGTTCGGAATTACCCCAGGAAGTATCACATGCTATGACCTAATATATATACACAATGTCACATCATATATATATAGATATAGCACCAAAGCCACTTACCTTTCCACAGAAATCCGCTGGTCCACACAATGAATTCACTATTAAGTTATTACACAATAGTGACATCATTCCTGGTGGCACAGAACAAAGTTCTTCCTTTACTTAGTAACTAAGCACAATTTTGTCTGAATCTCCACCTACCAACTTACCTGGTTTTCTAACCGTTCTTCTGGCTTCAGCAACTGACTGACATAATCTAAGTTTCCATCCGGCACAAGTAACTAGGTTTTATTCTAACACAGCAACCTAATAGATGCAACGATTGGCAATATATGGTACATATATTTGGAACCCAAATCGCCCACATCACATTACGGCGTTCCTAACAGCTGATTCGCGAGCACACGGTAAACAAACCCACGATTAATTGTCACCTGCGTTATCGATCGGTTTGCTAATTAGTATGCAAGGACATCCGCATCGGTAATGAGGTTAGAACAATGGCGTGTGGAACACACGTACAAAGTTAAATGATTTAACCAAATATCTACCTGGATGGTGAAACCAGCTCTCCAGTCAGCTTCCGAACTGTTCAAGGGCTTCTCAGCTTCCTTTTCATAACAGTCAGCCGAATCATGGTTGAGGTGAGACGCAACACAAAAATGGCTCACATTCAGGCCAGCGTCTGTTCTCTTCGAACAAAAGTAAGTGAATGGCTGGTTTAGCCAATTTCCCGCTTCGTGCCAACTCGATGCGCACAAGAAGCGAGTGCTTCTTGAGAAAAGATACTTTCTCGGGAAAACGTCATTCCCCGCCTAGAGTTTCTAGATCTCTCTGCACGGGAATTTAGAGCGATACCCAACATCACGGGTTACTCGAATTCCAGTGTTTCGAGACGATTCTATATAATAAGTCCTCCATCGGCTTCCCTCAGTCTATTTTTAGCTGGGAAAGTCCCCGATGACGCGCCAAAATAGTGCGGGAACTTGACGACCCAAGACAGATAAACGCGTTTCGTCACATAGGCCCCCACTTTAAGAGGATCGACCCCGTCGTTCCACTTCTACGCAGAAGCTGTCTATGTCGTTCGTTCCTCTTTCTAAGAGACCGGATGGCGGGTGAGGAAGTCTAACCCGTCAATATTGTATAGAATACTTTTACCACATTCGGTGGGGTGGCAAGCTATTCAGTATCACGGGTGATCAACGCCTACTCCGCTACTGCGATCGGGCATCTCGCAGTATCTTGCGGACCAGAGCTCCCGTCTCGACCTGATTTAACGATCGTTCCTGCCAGAGTTTACTGGACTTCTGCAACTCCAGCTTCCCCTTTCGAGGACCCAGCTGGACTGCAGTCGGTCGGATTGAGGGACCAAGGGTATGTGTCCGTTCCGACACAACCCACCTCTTCCTACCTCGGTTCTCAGTGTAGCTAGCACTGTGGGTGTTCCTTTGGCCGGTCATGTTCCCCCGAGCACCGGGCTGAACCGAAGAAGGTACCTGCACATACATATAGGACTTCCTATGGTGTGACAGGCTTTCCGCTACCTGACCTGAACCCCGAACCGTTATTTCAGCGAATCTCTGCGCCCTTGGGCTGGTGGACTTATCATCGGGCTTCCCCTCATAGCGCATGAGGAGACTGGAATGGAAAGTAGTAGACTTTCCCAGGATCACCACTCCATAGTGCTTGTGGAGCCCCACTTTATCCACTAGGAATGGGCCCTGCCACCCGATTTCGAATTCGTTCCCCTCGATTGGGAGGAGTACTAGAACTCGGTCTCCAACCTCTAAGGATATCTTCGTCTTCGTCCGTTTCTCAGGTGTGCATTTACGGCACTCCGGACAAGACCTAATATACCTGCGCACGTCGCCTGTCATTCCCGGCCACCAATAGTACCGGGATAAACATTTACTGGTTGTCCCTACAGTCAGATGTCGGGTTGGGGACCTGACATGTACCGTTCGCAGCAGATTAGCTCTGAAGCTCTCAGGAACCAACTTACGTCCCCTCTGCCTTTTCTCTGTTCCAGTCTGAATTAACTCTGACTGGTTATCAGAGTTGAACTTACCCTGAGTTAACGGGTTTCCATTGTTGGGCAACCATTCCGAACAAGGACACTCCGTCGCATCCTTGCTCCGAGCATTACTCATTCTATCCGGGTGAGTATTTCGGAGACTTACCTTTTCAAGACCCTCTTCCTCTGTATCTCTGACCTGCCTAGACTTAGGGATGCTAGGGTGTTCTGGTTCGCCCAGAAACACGTACTTCCGGCCCAGAATTAGGGGATAGAGAGGATCCGGTACGACTGCCGCCTGAATGCGTCCAGTAACGTACTTGCTCCGAATCTCCACATTGGCAATCGGGCAACGTAACGCCACAGCACTCCTACTGGCTGGCTGTATCTCCGTCATCTCCCCGGTGAGTTGCTCTGGGCCTGTCAGGTGGGATGCAATTACAGCTGAAAATTGCAATCCCGTGTCGTAGAGGCACAACACCTGTCGCCCATTCACTTCTACTCTCTCAACCACTGGAGGTCGTCTAGTTTCTCCATTCCCATCAACCGACTTCACTTTCCTGCAAGATCTATCCCTAACCTCTGCAAGACAAGCAAAGTGAAAGTCCTTGGGCTTACTCTTACACTCACTCGTATTGTGAGTGCTGGACTTGCAGAATTTGCACCATCGTTCACTCCACTTCCTCTTTGGAGAACTAGGTGGGCTATTCTTACCTTGGTTGACGTTAGAGATCTTCTCTAAAGAGCCTACCTGTTTCTTTGGTTCATCAGAACCTTGGGTCTTCTTTGACTTCTTCTTTGACTTACCTTGATCCGGATCTTTCGATCTCGGCTCTGTTGGACTGGTGTCCCCAGTCTCGCCATAGACTTCAACGTATCTTTCGGCTAACTTGGTGACTATATCCAATCTCTCAGCCCCATTCTCACCTAAGAAGTTTCGCAAGGGTTTAGACATTTGCATTCGCATCTGATCTACAACCATCAACTCACGCAAACTTTCATACTCCTCCTTAAATCCGGCCAAGGCCATCCATTTAAGAAGGTATGAGTTCAATCTCACACTGTATGCTGAAAACAGTTCACCAGGTTCTCGCTTCGCCGTTCGAAACTTCCTTCGGTATGCGTGCGCTGTGATCTCGAATCTCTTCAAGAGAGCCGCTTTCAATGCCGGGTAATCATTCTGTAACCCCGGTGGTAAGCGTGCATACACCTCATAACCTTCGGCACGGAGTCCCTGGGAGAGTTTCAAACACCATTTCTGTTTGTCTAGACCCATTGCAATAGACATGACTTCATACTTCTCTAAGTATTGGTCTATCCGTTCCTTCTCGGGTTCGAACGGCTGTAAAGGCCATTTCATAGCCTGGTAGTCACGTCTACTGGTTGACTCTGAGCCAGGAGGTACACCTCCTCCCATAGCTCCATCAGTTACACCTGTAGCAGGCACCTGTGCCTCAAGTAGCTTCATTCGATACTCATGGTCCCGTTTTTCTTTCTCGGCTTCCAACTCAAGCCGTTTCATTTCAGTATCAGCCGCTATCCTCTTTTCCTCCAGAGCCACTTTACTGGCTTCCAGTTCTCTTTCTGCTCTCCTCCTCTCTCTTTCCTCTTGGCGAAAATTTCTTTCCACCTCTTGGACATAGGATTTCAAAGCATCTCCTTCAAGACCAGACTTACGTCCAGTTTCCTGAACTTTGTCCAAGTCTATCTCTTGGGTAGACATGTTGACTATGATAGGTGGGTACTCAAGTATGTGTGGGTGAAGCAATACAATGAATCAATAATCACTAGTACTAACTAATCACCACAACACAAATGTCCGTCAGACAGTTAGGAAATAGGTAGAAGTAGTAGAATCTTATGTAGACTGTAGTAGAGGATAAAGACAAAGTCCCTATCCCTATGTGAGAGGTCTACAACACACAAAGATCTTGGAATAATCCCGGACGGGCCCCCACTCTGTAACGGAGTGTGTCGGGTTCACCTTGGGTAGTGAGAGTGAACCACACCCGAGGTGTCTCTAGCACTCCCGTGTATTCTAGCCCCAGGGGTTGGACGAGCAGATACACTTTTTTTCTCTGTGGTTGATCTCAGGTTATTTAGTTACGTCTACACACCCCTCCAGATTCTAGACCCCTACTAACTACCTACACCTGTTGAACAATGAACACTTAGGCATCGTCCGAGACCACACTCAATCATTATACAAAGAGCAAGTCAACTTACATAAAGTTTATTCTACCCTTGAGAATATAGAACTGAAATGAACATCCTGATAGAAGAATCTATTTACACCAATAGAAGATAGAGTAGAGACAGAATTAGAGATGTAGGTGTCTTCATCGAGTTGAGAAGTAGTTTGGATGCAGATGTCCCGTCCAGTCGGTCCGCCACTCACCCGGCTTCCTTCCAGTGAGATGACTAGAACCTTGGAGACCACTCCGTCTCCCGAACGTGGAACCACAACAATAGAGTCACTGCTGGACCACACTTCACTGGACCAACTGCATCTATAACACTCCCACGGAGTCACTGGTAATACAGTTCTCGAACACAACCGAGTTGGAGACAATCTTCCTGGACTTGGCTCCAAGTATTGGTTACTTCGATGAACTAAATAGTCACTGACCAACCGAATGGTCTGTCACTCATAGCACAGTCCCACTGCAGAACCGATATGGCATTGACCAATTCAATGGTCTCTTACAGTCACACTTTGTAGGATCAGATATGGCTACTGAAAAGTTACTGAGTCCTTCTAGAACACAGTTGATAATCTGGATACGGAAACAGTACATGAATAGAATCAGACATCTATTTTACGGAAACAATTCAGGTTGGACTATAATCCCTAGTCCCTTCCACCGGGTTACACTTGACACACGTCCATACTGGTGTAGTTCTTCTCAAGACCTGCCACTCGAGCTGTCCAAAGAACCATTCAAGTGTCTGAAGATTAGTTACTTCTGCGTTTAGGCAGAACCCCCGTCAAACCAGACGGACCGGTGTTCCCTGTCGAGCATGATTACTCAACATGCTGAAATGTTCCTGGCAAAAACAGAGTATCTTCTATTTTAAACGATCACAAACCATCACTTCCCACACGTGCACCTTCAGGGCAGTTGTATGTCTTGAAGCAACCTTCACGCATGGTGAATCACATTGGGTACCTGGTGTGATGGAGTCTGGCGTGATAAGTAAAGAACTGAACCCTTCGCTCTGTCACACGAAGTGGTTTTCTGCCAACAACAATTATAGTTGACTGGTTCCTCAACAGGCAAACTCCTGAAAAGGAAGAGCGACCGGTGAGAGTACACTGGCCCAAACATTAGTTCACATGCATCCTACCAAAACTACTCAATTCTCAGTCCTGCTAGTTAGTTATTCATATAACCAAAGCATTATCTCTATATGGAGAGTAGTCAAGCATGGGTTCACAAATGTCAGCTGGCCTCACAGAACAGCCCGTCAAACAGAGCTAGACATCAGAATGACGAGTCTGATCATTGGTCTCACCTATCCCTAATCATCTACCAGTCGTCGCTAACGTCAGTAATGATACAAGGCTGTTATTGTTCTAATTTAATCGAACTAAACAAATAGGTAAAGAGTCCCTAGACTCGTTCCTAACATCATCAATGTACATTAAGAAACATAAACTTGATCAATATACCATCCCTCGGGATATAGGAATAGTACATGATCACATCCAATATGTACACAAGCCTGTTTGCTGGTGGGACCACCTGCCCACGCCACAGCAAACTCTTCTTATCAGACTCTACCTTAGAGTCAAGAAGC
Organism: Cepaea hortensis; assembly: GCA_963921405.1. NCBI lineage: Eukaryota > Metazoa > Mollusca > Gastropoda > Stylommatophora > Helicidae > Cepaea > Cepaea hortensis. Next base: position 101,989,959 of record OY992889.1, on the reverse strand, counting down.
CTTCTTGAGAATACATGTTCCCCACATGTTCCAAGGGTACTGTTCCAGTTCTGTCCTCCCAAGTGGTTTAGCCTTGGCCTGGACTGAACTTCATCGTTGGTTTGGTCTACCAACACATACTTTCATAACTTGCTTTCACATCCCCATATTCTATATTTCCCCAGTCTCATACAGCCTCCTGCATCCTTCCATACTTCCAGCACTTTAGCATTCACTCGCACTAGCGCCAGTATGAAAGAAACAGGATAGCTTAGACAAGATTTCAGAACGCATATTTACATCGCGACGGCACGCAGTGTTATCACGCGTCCAGCTATTCGGTGTTCGGAATTACCCCAGGAAGTATCACATGCTATGACCTAATATATATACACAATGTCACATCATATATATATAGATATAGCACCAAAGCCACTTACCTTTCCACAGAAATCCGCTGGTCCACACAATGAATTCACTATTAAGTTATTACACAATAGTGACATCATTCCTGGTGGCACAGAACTAAGTTCTTCCTTTACTTAGTAACTAAGCACAATTTTGTCTGAATCTCCACCTACCAACTTACCTGGTTTTCTAACCGTTCTTCTGGCTTCAGCAACTGACTGACATAATCTAAGTTTCCATCCGGCACAAGTAACTAGGTTTTATTCTAACACAGCAACCTAATAGATGCAACGATTGGCAATATATGGTACATATATTTGGAACCCAAATCGCCCACATCACATTACGGCGTTCCTAACAGCTGATTCGCGAGCACACGGTAAACAAACCCACGATTAATTGTCACCTGCGTTATCGATCGGTTTGCTAATTAGTATGCAAGGACATCCGCATCGGTAATGAGGTTAGAACAATGGCGTGTGGAACACACGTACAAAGTTAAATGATTTAACCAAATATCTACCTGGATGGTGAAACCAGCTCTCCAGTCAGCTTCCGAACTGTTCAAGGGCTTCTCAGCTTCCTTTTCATAACAGTCAGCCGAATCATGGTTGAGGTGAGACGCAACACAAAAATGGCTCACATTCAGGCCAGCGTCTGTTCTCTTCGAACAAAAGTAAGTGAATGGCTGGTTTAGCCAATTTCCCGCTTCGTGCCAACTCGATGCGCACAAGAAGCGAGTGCTTCTTGAGAAAAGATACTTTCTCGGGAAAACGTCATTCCCCGCCTAGAGTTTCTAGATCTCTCTGCACGGGAATTTAGAGCGATACCCAACATCACGGGTTACTCGAATTCCAGTGTTTCGAGACGATTCTATATAATAAGTCCTCCATCGGCTTCCCTCAGTCTATTTTTAGCTGGGAAAGTCCCCGATGACGCGCCAAAATAGTGCGGGAACTTGACGACCCAAGACAGATAAACGCGTTTCGTCACAGGGGTGCCTCAGGAGATGGGGAGTGATATTAATATAGAGAGGGTGTGACATGAGCTGGAGGAGGAGGAGGAGGAGGAGGAAGAGGAGGAGGAGGAGGAAGAAGAAGAAGAAGAAGAAGAAGAAGAAGAAGAAGAAGAAGAAGAAGAAGAAGAAGAAGAAGAAGAAGAAGAAGAAGAAGAAGAAGAAGAAGAACAACAACAACAACAACAACAACAACAACAACAACAACAACAACAACAACAACAACAACAATAAGAGCAACAAGAACAATAAGAAGAACAAAAGAACAAAAAGAAGATGAAAAACAACAACAATAAAAAGAACAAGAACAAGAACAAGAAGAACACGTGGATGACTGAATGAATAGAAAGACAGAAAAACCACAGTGACAAATCAGATGAAAGGATTCGATAACAAGCCAAATAATTAGCTATCCTCATTGGATTCAGTCAAGAAGAACAGACCAAAAAACACCAACCCACACACAGAAGTGTAACAACACATTCATAGAAATCGTAAATAGGGACGTCATCAAAGGAAACGAGCTATCGAAAAACTTCGTTAATTCAAGAAATATAGATTGATAGACAGACGTGTGGTTAAATTGATAGACACACAGACATATATTGAGACAGACACAAATTTACATAGACAGGCAGAACGAAAGAACGAACGAACGAACACATTTTATTTTCAAAGGGTTAAGAATTGGGCACGCAGGACCGTCTGGTTAGACAGACAGACAGACAGACAGACAGACAGACAGCCAGCCAGCCAGACAGACAGACAGACAGACAGACAGACAGACAGACAGACAGACAGACAGACAGACAGACAGACGGACGGACGGACGGACGGACGGGCGGGCGGGCGGACGGGCGGGCGGGCGGACGGGCGGGCGGGTGGTCGGAAGGACGGACAGACAGGTGGTTAGACTGATAAACAAACAGACAGGTTGTCACAAAGAAAGATAGACATAAAGACTAACAGACATAAATGTAAGCCGACAGACACGACTATAAGCAGTCAGACAAACAGACAGACATACAGAAATATAAGCAGACAGAAAACCAGAAATATATGCAGCAAACAGACAAACAGAAAACGGAACACATATGTAATATCATATCAAAGATACATAATTCACATTTAGATTGTATAATAGCATATGAAAGGTATAAATCACATATGCATAATATAATCTTAGAGGTATAAATTATATATATATATATATAATTTTAAAAGTATAAATCATGTGTGTGTGGGGGGGGGGGGGTGGGAGTCACCTTGCAGTCTTGACAGACGATAGTATGTAAAATGGAGGACCTCGCAGTCATCCCCAGCATTGTTTGGCTGTTTGTGTAATATAACCATAACACAAAACCTGGACTGTATTTAGAGACCATGTGTTGCCTATGCATCATGTTCCCTCTCTCTGCCTGCCTAGTTTACTCCAGAGAAAAGGTAACACCAATACGCCTGGAATAAGACAAGCCGAAAAAGCTGCCGGATCAGCAAAGCAATGCTCTAACTGTCCGCCTGTCGGAGCTTTTATCCTAGACCAGTTGCCGACCAAGGCTTAGGGCCTGGTATGCCCTGCCATGACATTTAGTCTTTAGGTTGCATTTTCTCGCACTAGGGTAAAGCAGGTAATACCGTCTACTGTCATACGGTAGCTCAGTCATATATGACTAAGACCTGACTTTTAAAATCACATATATGTAAAATAATATTAAAGGTATTAATCACATATGTAAAACATAATGTAATATATAATAAAGGTATAAATATCATATGTATAATATAATATTAAAGTATAAATTACATATATGTAATATAATATTAAAGTATAAATCACTATATCTGTATAAATCAATATATGTTGACAGTGCGCAATATCGACGAGAAGACGTCATCCTTTCCATTAACTCTTGAACTATTTGACGTATTACCCGCCTACTCGACTACACTTCAATATTATGTGTAGACGGTTTTACACTCCCCATCTTCTATTTCCCAAGGATAAATCAAGTCACTTGTGATTATAATGCAGACAGTCGCTGGAGACTAAATTTCCGGACTATACCCAGTTAGTGATACTAAAGCCACGGCTATGATATAATTTCCAGCGCCACCCATTTTCCCCAAGCGTTGTCTTTTGACAACCTCAATTTCAGGGGATCAGGCTGCTTGATGGTCGTATTTGTTTGAAGCTCCGTGAGAGAGAGCCTGTCAGATCCCAAGATCATGTGTTAGGGTGTAATGTCGGGATAAACACTACCTCGTTTTTCACTTTCTCTATCAGAAAATACGTGGTTTCATTTCACTGGTAAATGAGAATATGTTGATGTCACACATTGGGCAATTTATTACAGTAGAAATTCTGTTATTTGGTTATCTTTTTAACGTTCGTTTTGTCAGATTGTGTGTCCCACAATTGTGATGTTGTGTATATGGAACAAGATTGTGTGTCCCACAGTTGTGATGTTGTGTATATGGAACAAAAGCTCAGCCATTCATGTTTACTTAGTAGACAACTATATAACTAGTGTACTTCTTTTTTCCTCTTGTAAGATTATAAGAGTCATTCACTTGACTTGTTTCAGATTAATTCCATTTAGTTTGAGGTTGCACTTAGGTATACCGTTTTGCGTAGTATTAACCATTATTTCTCTCCAAGAGATGTATACGGTCGGGAAAATCTCCACACAAGCTGTGCCACGCACTGCATGAAGCCATAGTTCCAAATAATAAATAGTATATCCCACAAAACCTACACAAACAGTGCTTCAAGACACACCCAAAGGCCACCTAATTCCCACAATCCTAAGACTAAAACATCATTCCAAATCAGTTTCCTCTCTCTGACATTTCTATTAAAATCAGAGTCTGGCTTTAGTCCATGGAGAGTGCATACAACTGGTTTACTGTCACAAGAATTACGGCCCTTGTTGTGAAAGTGTGGCGCTGCACGTCCATCAACCACCGCCATCTTGTGACCTTCACTTTATCTTAGTCCAGTTACCAGCTTATTAATAATTCCAGACGCTTCCAGGGACGCCGTTGTTACGTTTCGTGTCTACAAATGTAAATTTCAAAAAATTACATTGTTTGACGCTGTCCGTTATCGCCATTAGATCCTTTCAGACACACTATATTGCTCATCAGAAGCGCTAGAGGGAAACAACTACACGAGAACATCACGAGTGCATCACTTGTAGGTCAAGCTACATCCGCTGATACAACCAGAAGTTTATAGTGTAAACAACACAGATGCATGGCCATTTTATGAGGGGGCTTCGAATGACAACTTTAAAAGTGTGATTCATCCATTCATTTATCATGTGCCCCGCCGATAAGTGTGATAGAAATTACAATAACCATACCATCGTCTTGTCACATGTCAATCTTCTTCCTAATGATGTCAAAAGTGTTAAACACGTGAAATCATGTGCAAACCAACATGGTGACGTCATAAGGACAGTTTAAAGATGGCCGCCCCACATTTAACATGCATCAAAGAGGAGCATCGTTCTGTTATCCGTTGTTGTTGTTTGTTTGTTTTATCAGTGAAGGGGTGAAACCTATAGCAATCCATCGGCGAAAGAAGTCCCACTATCATGATGCATGAATGTCAGTCCAGCAAGTGTATGAGTGGAGTAGGAAGTTTCGACCCGCAATCAAATCCAAACGACATGAACTTCTGAGTAAAGGTGTCCTTGTGGAACATGACAACGCTCGACCTCATACTGCCCGTGCAACGGTCGAAACCATGGAAGACCTCAACTTTCAGTGTGTACTACATCCAGCGTACTCGCCATACCTAGCCCCAAGTTAGTTCCACCTGTTTGGACAACTCAAAGAGTCACTGAGACATATTTAAGGTTTTCATTTGAAGCCCCCCTCGTACGGGTGTTTATGCGTACATGGTATATGGTGCTGTCCCCATGTTTCTATAATCCAGCGGCACTCGGCGGATGCTGTAGTCCCTATCACCTAGGACTCCTTCACTTCCAATGGCATTGCCTCCTGCCAGTTTCAGGTTCCGTCGATCTGGGAGATCAGGATAATCTAAAGCAAATCCGTCTCCGTTGGGGATTTGAACATTGACAACAGGACCTGAAAGCCAGCATGCTAGCCGTGAACAATCGCGGCTCCCGTCGCATGTTTGTATGTTTCAGTATAGTTGGTAGCTGATATATAAGCTCACTTGCCTTGTGACATCTGATTTCTATTCTCCGTCCATTCTGCCATCCTCTGTGAAGATACTTCTAGGGCGTATCTAGCAACCATGATCACCCGCGCTTATCTACAGGCCACCTGATTTATCGCCATAGGTTCGAAACCTCTCAGGGGCAGATTTTTACAACTGACCTGGACCTGACTAGTTGACCAGGCCTACCACGGCGGCCACGGCATGTCTTGGCAATGTTGGCAGGCAGTTTGAAGAAATATTATTTTCAGTTGTTTCTTAATGTTTATAAACATGAACTATTAATTGATTTTTTTTCTTTGCGTTCTGTATATTCTAAGTCAAGGACGAGAAGTCAACATTTTAATCCAACTGACCTGTGTAGGGTGTTGAACCAGATACCTGGGCATCAGTGCACCGAAAGTTTTAAGAGCGAGCGCAATTATCCATTCAGCCATGCTGGCCTTCTCATTATAAAATATTTTAGCCCTTGCGCTGGCCATGAAGCTGTCTGATCATTCCATTACATAATTGTATGTAAGACCTAGGAAGCAATAGCGATGTGATACCTGAGACGAATGTTGCGAATCCCTAGGACTATCAGAGTAACTAGCAATGATTGCCTGGAAAATAGCTGGACAGATCAGGGAAAAGAGAGGCAGAGGCCGACAGAGAGAAATAATGCTAGATGGATTGGGACGGTGGCATGAAGGAATATTTTCAGCTGAATTGATCCAGAACACCAAAGACCGAGATCTGTGGAGAGACGAGAACGCCTAAGCCAGCGGGCATGAGACTTGATGATGATAATGATGTCTCGTGCTGTCTTTAACTTCAAGCATGACATCAACGACAGACTGTCTATGTGTTATAACTATTGTGTTTGGTCTACGACTGTCAATGCCTGTGTTATAACTGCTGTGTTTGGTCTACGACTGTTTATGCCTGTGTTATAACTATTGTGTTTGGTCTACGACTGTCTATGCCTGTGTTATAACTATTGTGTTTGGTCTACGACTGTTTATGCCTGTGTTATAACTATTGTGTTTGGTCTACGACTGTCTATGCCTGTGTTATAACTATTGTGTTTAGTCTACGACTGTCTATGCCTGTGTTATAACTATTGTGTTTGGTCTACGACTGTCTATGCCTGTGTTATAACTATTGTGTTTGGTCTACGACTGTTTATGCCTGTGTTATAACTATTGTGTTTGGTCTACGACTGTCTATGCCTGTGTTATAACTATTGTGTTTTGTCTACGACTGTCAATGCCTGTGTTATAACTATTGTTTTTGGTCTACGACTGTCAATGCCTGTATTATAACTATTGTGTTTTGTCTACGACTGTCTATGCCTGTGTTATAACTATTGTGTTTGGTCTACGACTGTCTATTCCTGTGTTATAACTATTGTGTTTGGTCTACGACTGTCTATGCCTGTGTTATAACTGCTGTGTTTGGTCTACGACTGTCAATGTCTGTGTTATAACTATTGTGTTTGGTCTACGACTGTCTATTTCTGTGTTATAACTGCTGTGTTTGGTCTACGACTGTCAATGCCTGTGTTATAACTATTGTGTTTTGTCTACGACTGTCTATGCCTGTGTTATAACTATTGTGTTTGGTCTACGACTATCTATTCCTGTGTTATAACTATTGTGTTTGACCTACGACTGTCTATGCCTGTGTTATAACTATTGTGTTTGGTCTACAACTGTCTATGCCTGTGTTATAACTATTGTGTTTGGTCTACAACTGTCTATGCCTGTGTTATAACTATTGTATTTGGTCTACAACTGTCTATGACTGTGTTATAACTATTGTGTTTGGTCTACGACTGACTGTGCCTGTGTTATACCTATTGTGTTTGGTCTACGACTGTCTATGCCTGTGTTATAACTATTGTTTTTGGTCTACGACTGTCAATGCCTGTGTTATAACTATTGTGTTTTGTCTACGACTGTCTATGCCTGTGTTATAACTGCTGTGTTTGGTCTACGACTGTTTATGCCTGTGTTATAACTATTGTGTTTGGTCTACAACTGTCAATGCCTGTGTTATAACTATTGTGTTTTGTCTACGACTGTCAATGCCTGTGTTATAACTATTTTTTTGGTCTACGACTGTCAATGTCTGTATTATAACTATTGTGTTTTGTCTACGACTGTCAATGCCTGTGTTATAACTATTGTGTTTTGTCTACGACTGTCAATGCCTGTGTTATAACTATTGTTTTTGGTCTACGACTGTCAATGTCTGTATTATAACTATTGTGTTTTGTCTACGACTGTCTATGCCTGTGTTATAACTATTGTGTTTGGTCTACGACTGTCTATTCCTGTGTTATAACTATTGTGTTTGGTCTACGACTGTCTATGCCTGTGTTATAACTGCTGTGTTTGGTCTACGACTGTCAATGTCTGTGTTATAACTATTGTGTTTGGTCTACGACTGTCTATTTCTGTGTTATAACTGCTGTGTTTGGTCTACGACTGTCAATGCCTGTGTTATAACTATTGTGTTTTGTCTACGACTGTCTATGCCTGTGTTATAACTATTGTTTTTTGTCTACGACTGTCTATGCCTGTGTTATAACTATTGTGTTTTGTCTACGACTGTCAATGCCTGTGTTATAACTATTGTGTTTGGTCTACGACTGTCTATTCCTGTGTTATAACTATTGTGTTTGATCTACGACTGTCTATGCCTGTGTTATAATTATTGTGTTTGGTCTACAACTGTCTATTCCTGTGTTATAACTATTGTGTTTGATCTACGACTGTCTATGCCTGTGTTATAACTATTGTGTTTGGTCTACAACTGTCTATGCCTGTGTTATAACTATTGTGTTTGGTCTACGACTGTCTATGCCTGTGTTATAACCATTGTGTCTGGTCTACGACTATCAATGCCTGTGTTATAACTATTGTGTTTGGTCTACTCCTGTCTATGCATGTATTATAACTATTGTGTTTGGTCTACGACTGTCTATGCCTGTGTTATAACTATTGTGTTTGGCCTACGACTGTCTATGCCTGTGTTATAACCATTGTGTCTGGTCTACGACTATCAATGCCTGTGTTATAACTATTGTGTTTGGTCTACTCCTGTCTATGCATGTATTATAACTATTGTGTTTGGTCTACGACTGTCTATGCCTGTGTTATAACTATTGTGTTTGGTCTACGATTTTTCCCGTTTCCCACGGTGCTTAGTCTTCTGGCCCTGTCTTCCGTATTCCTACATGTTCCATGCTGTAACTAAGTCATTAGAGCCAAACTCTCTTTTGTCACTTTACAAAGTCTTCTTTGTTCTAGTTTCCAGAAACTTTTCATTTGTGAATTTTCAAGAAATTGTTCATTTGTGAATTTTCCAGAAATTAGTTAACTGTCAATTTTCCAGAAATTATTCATTTCACAGTTTGCTAGAAATTGTTCATTTATCAAATTGTTTCTCAGTAATTGTTCACTTGTCAATTTTCTAGAAAGTATTCATTTGTCAGTATGCAATCCCGCTAGTTCTTGTCCATCCCCGGCAACTGTGTTTAAGGGGTAGCGAATGCGTCTCGAAGTTCGGCATACCGGGTTTTAAATCAATCAGAAGCGATCTGTAAGCACGCCTCCTTGCGTTGATGTTTAAACAAATGATATGACAGTACATGTGTAAGCAGACCACTTTGTGTTGATGTTTAAACAATGATACGGCAGTCCATAGTTCAGGAACCAATGGCAAACTACTGAACCTTATCCTACATAATAAATCGCAAACAGCAAACAATGATGGGGTCGATACCTACGTCCTGTAAGGATCACCGGTGTCAGGTCTTAGTCAGATATGACTAACTACCGTATGACAGTAGACGATACTACCTGCTTTCTGTTAGCGCCGAATGCCAAACCCGACATCCCACATTGTGCTAATGGCTTTGGGCGGAAGAGTGTATTTTGGAGGGTACAAGCCTTACCGGAGTGCAGGGAAATGCAACCTAAAGACTAAATTTCACGGCAGGGCAGACCAGGCCTTAAGCCTTGGTCGGCAATTGGTCTAGGATGGAAGCTCCGATAGGCGGACAGTTAAAAGTATTACTTTGCTGATCCGGCAGCTTCTGCAGCTTATCTTGTTCCAGACATTGGTGTTAATTTTCGTCTGGAGTAAACTTGGCAGGCTAAGAGAGGGAAAAACATAAAGCGTTCATACAGTGGGTTTCTTTACGTAGAGAAAGTTATACAGGCGAGCTGGTGTAATGGTTAGGATGTTATGTTGACACTGAAAAGAACGCAGTCGGAAGGGGGTGCGATTCCAGCTCTCGACGTTCGATATAAGAGGGATAGTCTGACCACCTAGCGCTGCGTGCACTCCGGCCCACAACACTGTGGTAATGCTAACACTGAAATACCCACAGAAGGTCCTTGTGCTAGGGGATGCGTGTGTTAGGTCTAGCAGCAGGCACACATGGCTGATGCGCCAGTCTTAAAATATACATATGGTGTGTGATGTCGCGATGTATGCGTTTCTCGCCATGAAGAAGAGAATGATGATGATTAACTGATTAATTACGACGAGATGATTCGTCGTCTTAAGCGACGTCCCGTATCTGCCAGGGGCTTATAAATGGTCTAAATGTTGTCACTGCGTTATAATAAAACATGTTTGCGACGAAATTAACAACTTTTACGTCATAACAGTGTTCCCATTTCCGTCATTCATGTTTGTTTGGAGCAAATCTACTGATTGTTTGGCACAGATTCTGTTAAGAAGGGGAAACACAATTATGATGAGATGGAGAAGGATGAGGAGGATGATTAACCACTCAGACGCGGGGTTTGTTTCCTGAGAAAACATGGCCAACAGACAAATATTTACAGTAGAGAACTCTGTTACACGCCGCAAGCCGGAAGGGACATATGTTACTACATTCATTTTATTATATTATAGACGGCAGGTGATGTATGCGATACCACGCCGGCCATCTTTACTTCTCCGGTCTACGTGTGAGACCATAAGAGACCGCCTCGGCGCGAATTTGAACCCAAGAACCACCGGACCGACAAGCTAGGGTCTAGCTACTGCACTTTCGCGATGGCCAAATATAGATATCCACTATCAGATTGTCTGTGTAACGCTGCTGTGGCTGGACAGAAGAAAGAAGTGGAAAGTGGAAATCGCCAGAAGCAATCTTGGCTCCTGTTTTTTGAAAAACCCTCCGTTGGAGAACGGCTGTTATCACGTGTGCATCACAAACTGACTTCTGCTCGCCTGAACTTGAATTTGGCGCTGTCACATCTGTGCTATCTGCACCCAGTTGAAATGAATAATAGCTAAAAATCGCCCACTGAGAGACGTGATTCGGCGCGTCCAGTGGCAAGTTAGCAGGCTCTTACTTCGCAATATTATTTGGTATGATATTATATTAGTTTGTATTTTTATATTATATGAAGTGTACAAATTGTGTGAGGTGTGCACGTGGTGTCAAGTATACATATTGTGTGACGTTTGGTAGATTCCTGATCGCGTAGGGTGAGGCATAATGTATCCCACTGGGGACTGAACCAGGGCCACAGTCGTGAAATACACAAGTATTAAACACCGCGACCTCATACAATGAGTAGACCACACACAATGTGTAGACATCATACAATGTTTAGACAAACAATTTTGTCTTTCTTCGTCTAATTTCGCTAATCAAATACGGTTTTCATTTGTTTCTTGTATGACTTGGTCGTTGATTTTTCTGTCTGTCCATGGTATTATTTGCATTCTCCTCAGAAACCTCATTTCCACCACAGCCATCAGATGTTTTTCCAGCTTGAATGTTCATTGTTCGTGCTTCACATCCATACAAAAGTACAGGTTCTATGCAGCACTTCAACATTCTTTTTTCTCGTGGCAATTGACCCTTTTTATTGGTCAGTATGTTTTTTTTATCTTACAAAAGGCTGCCTTCGCCATGGCGATTCTTATTCTTATCTCTTCAAGGCATCTCCCATCAGATGTTATGACTATTCCGAGATAATTATACCGATTCACATCTTTAAGAATATTCCCATTTACCTGTATGTTACATTGTGGTATTTCGTTCTTTCTAGTGACGACCATAATCTGTATCTTCTTACAATTTAATTCTAACCCTAGTTCTTCACTGTGTGCAACAACCGCATCTAGGAAATGTTGCAGATCCTGCGCATTGTCTACAATCAATACTGTATCATCTGCATATCTAATGTTATTGATCTCTCTTCCTCCAATGATGATTCCATTCATATCTTGTACATTTTAGACAATATTTCCACTATACAGGGAAAAAATATCTGGAGACATTACACATCCCTGTCTTACACCTCTCTTAATAGGCTGATTCATTATCAATTCTGATGGCAGCTTGTTGTTTTCAATATATGCTTTTACAAGTCTAAGATCTTTTCCATCAATTTGTAGATCTGCAAGAATCTCTATTATGTTGACTTATCTTACTCTATCGGAAGCCATGTGTAGTCAATAAAGCAAAGAAGTATATCTCTATTTACTCCTTTTTTTTTTGGGGGGGGGGGGTCATATCCTTATTTACAGGACATCGCAGTTAACACCAGCATTTCTGCCGCTGTTATCTCTTGGCATGTTTACGTTCATTAGTTTGCCATTGCTTTCTGAACGACCGGCACCAATACTAACGCGAAACCAAAGCAACGCATTCTGCTGCCAAATTGCGCAGCTGTGTTTCGAACGCGGGTATATAGGATTACGAACGGCGTCCGTAAGCTCTACGCCGCGGAGACCCCATTTACTTCTATAGAACGTTCAATTACTGTTCTCAGCATATATAGAGATTTACTGTACCCTTGCCTTCTACAAACCCACATTATTATTCTTCTATTTCTGGTTGTATTTTCTTCCTAGTTGTTTGATGATAATTCTAGCAAAATCGTCGTAATGTGGCTCATTATACTAATTGTTCTATGTTGATCACATTTCAAGGCTCCTGATTTCTTTGGGATTTCAATAACTATAGAATGACATAATTCATGAGGTATATCTCCAGTATCATATAATGTGTTCAGCTGTCTGGTGACTTGATCTATTCCATATTCTTCTAAAGCATTAATCATTTCTGTTGTGATGTTGTCTGAACTGGCGGTCTTGCCAGTTTTCATATGGTTAAGAACATTCTGAACCTCCATATTCAAAATATACGGTCCTTCATTATTATTTCGAATATCATACTGTTCTTCTCTGTTATTATTATACAGGTTATTTACATAATCTGACCGAACATGTAAATTATGATTTTTTTTCTATTATGATTTTTCCATCTTTTGTTTTATGCAGCCTGCTGATGTACGTGTTTTTTTATTAGTAAGCTCCCGAATTCTTGTGTGTATTACCTTAGTATTTTTACTGTTGTGATGATTTTCAATTTTTATGCAATTTTTCTCAAGCCAGGCTTCTTTTGCCTCCTTACATAATATGTTCTGACTTTTTTGTGAGTTTCTTCATATTTGGTAAAATTATTTTTGTTGTATACCATGGACAGCCAGAAAAACAAATGAACAAGTCCTTCAAGAAACAAATGAAGATCGTAAACTGATTAGAGACATTAGACGTAGACAGTCAAAATTTTTTGGGCATGTTATGAGAAGAAATGATTTGGAGAACTTGGTGACAACTGGTAAGATCGAGGGGAACAGACCAAGGGGAAGACCGAGAAGAAAGTACCTGGATGGCTTGGCCTTGTCGCATGGTCGAGACAGAAACACGGAGCTGATCCACGACTCTGGTGATCGAGTGAGATGGCCCGGGAAGGTTAACCCGGTCAACAATTGCCTGCAAAAGTCGGATGTGTCGGCCTAACGGCGCAATAACGCAGCTCTGCTGTAAACAGGCACAACACAATCACGTCCGCAAAAAACTCCGGATGAACGCAGAAAAGAAGAAGAAGAAGAAGAAGAAGAAAGAAGAAGAAGAAGAAGAAGAAGAAGAAGAAGAAGAAGAAGAAGAAGAAGAAGAAGAAGAAGAAGAAGAAGAAGAAGAAGAAGAAGAAGAAGAAGAAGAAGAAGAAGAAGAAGAAGAAGAAGAAGAAGAAGAAGAAGAAGAAGAAGAAGAGAAGAAGAAGAAGAAGAAGAAGAAGAAGAAGAAGAAGAAGAAGAAGAAGAAGAAGAAGAAGAAGAAGAAGAAGAAGAAGAAGAAGAAGAAGAAGAAGAAGAAGAAGAAGAAGAAGAAGAAGAAGAAGAAGAAGAAGAAGAAGAAGAAGAAGAAGAAGAAGAAGAAGAAGAAGAAGAAGAAGAAGAAGAAGAAGAAGAAGAAGAAGAAGAAGAAGAAGAAGAAGAAGAAGAAGAAGAAGAAGAAGAAGAAGAAGAAGAAGAAGAAGAAGAAGAAGAAGAAGAAGAAGAAGAAGAAGAAGAAGAAGAAGAAGAAGAAGAAGAAGAAGAAGAAGAAGAAGAAGAAGAAGAAGAAGAAAGAAGAAGAAGAAGAAGAAGAAGAAGAAGAAGAAGAAGAAGAAGAAGAAGAAGAAGAAGAAGAAGAAGAAGAAGAAGAAGAAGAAGAAGAAGAAGAAGAAGAAGAAGAAGAAGAAGAAGAAGAAGAAGAAGAAGAAGAAGAAGAGTGAGATGGCAGAACATGACCGCCCACGTTTACCGGCATGGCACATGATGGATGGATTTTTGTTGTGTCTTCTTACTTCCATTAGTTGTAAAATTTATTGATGCATCCATTTCTTACGATCCACATTCTTTCATTTTGGAATAGTTGTTTCTGCAGCCAACCTGATTGAATTCTTCAACATTTCCCATTGATCATTCACATCTTGAAATATGATCTCTAGATCGGACAGTATATCAAATCTGTTCTTTACTTCTATGTTAAAATTGTCTTGTATTACTTTGTCATTTTTCAATGTACACAGATCATATTTAGTGTTTCCTGATGAATTCGTGACTTTCTTTCACTTTAACCTCAATGTTCCTGTAATCAATATGTGATCACTGTAACAGTCAGCATTGGGATCTGTTTTTGCAATTGTTAACGCATTTCTAAACCTTCTGCTAATCAGGGTGTAATCAGTCTGGTTTCTACTTCTGCTATCAGGCCTCTTCCGTGTCCATAATCTTCTAGGATGTTGTTTAAACCACGTGTTCCCTACAATCATTTCCTGCTCTTTTGCCCATTCTACAAGTCTGTATCCTCTTTCGTTTCGCTCTCCCAAACTATGGTTGCCTACTGTGCACCCATCACCTTGATTTCCCACTTCTGCAACCATAGCTGGATAATAATTTATTTTATCAGCCATACAATCATTTACTTTTACAGCCTTACCTCGAAAATCATTTATTTCTACAGCCATACTTCGACAATAATACATTCCTGCAGCCATACTTCGACAACCATTCATTTCAATAGCCATGCGTGGAAAATCTAGCATGTTGAACAGACAAAAAGTGACATTTGACAATCGACAAGCAACATTTTCTTCAAGTTATTGCGCAACTTAGAAAATCATTCACTGACAATATAACAGATCGGTTGCGTTATATGCATTAAACCATTAGATATCGTGAACAAATGCCAATATTCGTTTAGAGAAAATCCTTCTCCAAATGCCAACAGCGTCTTCAAGGGAAACGAAGGGAAACGTTTTAATCTCAAACCATGAAGTAACGCTTTATTCCGGAAGTTGGTTTCAGAATAACTGACACTTCTTAAAACAGTAAAATCTGCGGCAAGTGTCAATCTCCGCACACGAGAAAATGTTAGCTCATGAAATTTTATTTTGAATGAAATCTTTTCTGGTTATTTCTTAAATTTGCCTGAGTGTAATTTCAGCTGTTTTATGTTATGTTATGTTTATGTTATGTTATGTTGTCTGTCAGGTCTTAGTCAGATATGACTGAGCTACCGTATGACAGTAGACGGTACTACCTGGTTTCTGTTAGCGCCGAACGTTGGGCGGCGCTTACCAAACCCGACACCCCACATTGTGCCAACGGCTTCGGGCGGAAGAGCGCAATTGGGAGAGTACAAGCCTTACCCTGGTGCGAGGAAATGCAAGCTAAAGACAAAATTGTCATGGCAGGGCAGACCAGGCCCTAAGCCTTGGTTGGCGACTGGTCTAGGATCGAAGCTCCGACAGGCGGACAGTTAGAGCATTGCTTTGCTGATCCGGCAGCTTCTGCAGCTTGTCTTGTTCCAGATGTAGGGGTGTTACCTTTCCTCTGGAGTGAACTAGGCAGGCCGAGAGAGGGATCATGCTGCATGGGCAACACATGATCTCTATATTTTAGCCCAGGCTTTGTGCTATGGAGAGGCAATAACTCCATCCCTGGTCTTAACTGGTCTCGGAATCAAAGCGAGAGGCAACTGTTACGGGTTATAAGTCCTTGTCAGTTGGCGTAGACATGGGGCGCCACGCGTTGCCTCTGACGGTGGGAGACACCTATAGGTGTCACTGATCAGCTACCGCCCGCCTCAAGCTGGGCAGCCCCCAGCCAATTGGGTGCTGATCCGCCACAGCCTGCCTGCTTCAATGGGTGCTTGGGGCTAGGACAAAATCTGAATCGCAGGCTGTAAAACCAATGCACCAGGTACAAACAAAAATATAAATAGAAACCTCAAGCTACGGCTTGCAACCTGGAACGTGAGAACCATGTGTCCAGGATTTTCCACTGACTTGACCAATATTGACGATGTGAGAAAAACGGCTGTGATTGATGCCGAACTCAATCGTCTTAAC
The DNA here is from genome assembly GCA_963921405.1 of Cepaea hortensis. NCBI lineage: Eukaryota > Metazoa > Mollusca > Gastropoda > Stylommatophora > Helicidae > Cepaea > Cepaea hortensis. Next base: position 101,973,666 of record OY992889.1, on the reverse strand, counting down.
ATTGATATTGCTGGCCTGCAGGAGACTCGCCTCGCTGAGGAAGGGTCACTCAGGGAAAACAACTACACCTTTTTCTGGAAGGGTAAAGGGCAGGCAGAAAAAAGGCAACACGGTGTGGGCTTTGCAGTGAAGAATTCGCTACTGGGAATGATTGAAATTCCAGCAGGAGGAAATGAAAGACTATTATCCCTGCGCTTGGCAACCTCTTGTGGGTTTGCCACCATTATTACTGCATATGCACCGACACTCGATTCCTCTGATGATGTGAAGGATTTGTTCTATGAGGAGTTAGACTCTGTGATCAAGGCAGTTCCAAAATCCGACTACATTTATATGCTCGGTGATTTCAATGCTCGTGTGGGCAAGGACTCGAGTTCATGGCCAGTGTGCCTTGGAAAATACAACATCGGTCGCATGAATGAAAATGGGCAAAGGCTGCTGGAGCATTGCACCAGTAATGACCTATGTATTACAAACTCTTTTTTTAAAACAAAAGAGATGCATAAGGTCACATGGAAACATCCAAGATCCGGCCATTGGCACCAGCTGGACTTCATCATCACACGGAGACAACATCTGAACCATATATCATTGACTCGTAGTTACCACAGTGCTGACTGTGATACGGATCATTCTTTGGTTGTTGCAAGGGTTAGACTGAGACCAAAGAGAATCTACACAGCTAAACACAAATCTAGCCCCAGGATTAATATTATTAACACTCATGATCCTGAAAAGTGCTTTCAGTTTCAACAGCAACTTGAAGACTCTTTCACTGATACACCAGAAAATTGTACAGTAAATGATAAATGGAATAAACTTAAGGAAACTCTTTGTAAAACTGCCGTAAAGGTTTACGGCACTGTGGATCATAAGAGGCAGGACTGGTTTGCGGCCAACAGCGAGACTCTGCAGCCCTTGATTGATAAGAAGAAGAAAGCTCTCTTAAGAAACAAGGAAAGACCAACGCGTAACACTCTGAGTGAGCTAAGGCAAGCTAGGAAGGATGTGCAAAAGGCTGCCAGGCAGTGTGCAAATGATTATTGGATCAAGTTATGTGAGTCCATTCAAATCGCAAGTGATAAGGGAGACATAAGAAGCATGTATGAAGGAATAAAGAAAGCCTGTGGTCCAGTGATCAAAAGAAGTGCACCATTGAAAACCTTGACTGGAGAAGTCATCACTGATAAGAAACAGCAGATGGACAGATGGGTAGAGCACTATTTGGAGCTTTACTCAAGTGAGACCAAACTAGCGGATAATGCCCTCAACGCCATAGAGGCTCTACCAACTCTTGACCACCTGGACACACTTCCCACCATAACAGAAGTTAAGTGTGCTATAAATGAACTTGCATCTGGCAAGGCTCCAGGTAAGGATGGGATTCCAATAGAGGTTATCAGGAGTGGGCAAGACACACTCACTATACAGATCCACCAGCTAATAGAGCTATGCTGGCGTGAAGGACAAGTCCCACAGGATTTCAAAGATTCAAGCATCATAACACTGTACAAGAACAAGGGCGATCGGAGCGACTGCAACAACTATAGGGGTATCTCACTTCTGTGTATTGTTGGAAAAGTATTTGCCAGAATTGTTCTGCGCAGACTTCAAGTCCTAGGAGATCAAGTCTACCCCGAATCACAGTGTGGCTTTCGACAGAACCGGTCTACCACTGATATGATATTCTCATTGCGACAAATGCAAGAAAAATGCCGTGAACAGAATCAACCACTGTTTATTGCCTTCATCGACCTCACAAAGGCATTTGATTTGGTCAGTCGTGAGGGTCTGTTCAAGGCACTAAAGAAGATTGGCTGCCCACCAACTCTTCTGTCTATTGTGGAATCGTTCCACACAGGCATGAAGGGTATAATCAAGTTTGATGGTGCAACTTCTGAAGAATTTGAAATCAAGAGTGGAGTTAAGCAAGGTTGTGTACTAGCTCCCACCCTCTTTGGAATATACTTTTCACTTCTACTGAAATATGCATTTCGTGATCAGGATGGTGGTATTTACATTCACTCACGCTCAGATGGCGGCCTCTACAATGCTCAGAGATTGAAGGCTAAGACCAAAATTAGGAGGGTACTGATCAGAGAGTTGCTTTTTGCAGATGATGCTGCAGTTACGACCCACTCTGAGGAAGAATTGCAATGTCTACTATCTGCATTCTCCAATGCTTGTTCTGAATTTGGTTTAACAATTAGCAAAAAGAAGACACAGATTATGTCACAAGGTGCACATGGGGTACCATCAATCTTTATTGACGACGCCGAACTAGAGATAGTAGACCATTTTACATATCTAGGATCGGTGGTAAATAGCAAATTATACCTAGATCAGGAAATCAACATCCGGATTGGTAAGGCAGCAACAACAATGAACAGGTTAAGAAAAAGAGTCTGGGAGAACAGGAAGCTTACTGCCAAAACAAAAGTCCTTGTCTACCAAGCCTGTGTCCTTAGTACTCTTCTCTATGGCAGTGAAACCTGGACAACTTACTCACACCAAGAGAACAATTTAAACAGCTTTCATATGCGGTGTCTGCGAAGAATTCTTGGTATTAAGTGGCAAGACAAAATCACAAATACTGAAGTATTGGAAAGATCAGGTTGTGTGACAGTTTATTCCATGCTCAGTCTTCGTAGACTTAGATGGATAGGACATCTTAGGCGGATGGATGATGGTAGAATACCAAAGGATATCTTTTTTGGTGAATTACAGATGGGTAAGAGATCTCAGGGTCGGCCTCTACTACGATACAAAGATGTGTGTAAGCGGGACATGATTGATACAGGCATTGATAATGCACATTGGGAGCAAGTCGCCGCTGAACGTGTTGCATGGAGGGCAAATATCAGAAATGGAATAAAGTCAAAGGAGAAAATTATTGCAGAAAAGTCACACACCAAGCGTTTGAGACGTAAGATGGTGCATGATGGTGGAAATGACCACGTGTTCACATGCACCCACTGTGAACGGACATTTACAGCGCAAATTGGCCTTATCAGTCACACTCGCTACCGCCATAGTTAAGAGTTATTATGCCTTTTTAAAGCACAAACTATCGTCTGTCAAGACGGCAAGGTGCCAATGAATGTTATGTTATGTTATGTTATGTTATGTTATGTTATGACGAACGACGTCACTGCACATTGGGCATTCCTATGTGTGCTCAATCCTCCGATGCAACAGCCCTCCCAAAGTATTCCTGCTCTCTGTTCCCACAGGGAGTTGATTACGTTATCTCCTCTCTTTCCCATGAAGACGTCATTGACGTACTTAACCATGCCTCACTCCCAGTTCTTGCAGTCGGGCTAGAATCGGTGTCTCGTCAGTATCAATCAAATGAGTCCGTACTGCACTGATTATATCAGCCCTGTCCATGCTTCTTCCTGTAAGCGTTCGTGCATTATTTGCCAGCTGGTCTGCCCACTCGTTCCCTTTCACTCGGGCCTGTCCGGGTGTAACAATCCAGGTGAGTGATGTGAGGCGCAACTTCCGAATATTGGCTGTCCAGTTGGAGCTAGATAGCAGGTTGCGATTTTCTGTTGTATGTTCTTGGAGTCGTGTTAGGGCCAAGGCGTTCAGGTGGTTTAGTGGCCAGCCCGGTTGCCTAGTAGCCCTGTATTCATGTGTTTAAATCCCCATTGAGGATTATATCGTGATTATGTCTCTGTGTATGTGCGTTTGTGTGTGTGATTATATGTAGGAATATGTTCGAGTGCTTGTGTTTTATGAATGCATGAATATGTAAAGATGTGTGTGTGTGTGTGTGTGTGTGTGTGTGTGTGTGCGTGCGTGCGTGCGTGCGTGCGTATGTGTGCGTGTGTGTGTGAATATCTGAATTAGTATGTATAAGTGTGAATGTTTTCATGAATGTGTGAATATATATACAAGTGTGTTAGTGCGTATGTGTGTGCCTGTTTTAAGGGTATAAACTTGAGCTCGCGTGTGTGTTATGTGTGTACGAATATGCATAATAGTCTGTGTGTGTGTGTGAATTTGTGTATGATTATGAATACGTGCGTGTTATTTTATGAATGTGTGAGTGTACATATACGTGTGTGTGTGTGTGTGTGTGTGTGTGTGTGTGTGTGTGTGTGTGTGTGTGTGTGTGTGTGACTGTCAGTGTATGGAAAAGAGCGTGATGGTGTGTATGTGAGTGTACACGAGAGAGAGGGAGAGAGAGAGAGAGGGAGAGAGACACAGAGAGACACAGAGAGACACAGAGAGACACAGAGAGAGACAGAGAAATCAAATCAAATCAAATCAACTTTATTAGGGTCACAAATTGGGCGCGCAGGCCCGTCTTACATTCGGCCCTTCCAATCACTCGTCTTTCGTTCATCAAGAGCATTATACATTTACATAGGAAGAAAAATAAACATTGTGAAATGAATGTTGTAAACATAAACAAGGCTAATTACCATGTTATGAAGCCCATCTCCCACCTATCCATACATCACCCCACTCACACAACACCCCCACCTACCCACACACACGCGCACCAAGGGACACATACACACCCCCACTTACCGACACACACGCACACCAAGGGACACATACATACCCCACCAACCGACCCATCCCCCTCCCGCACATCCCCCACCCACACACACTGCCCTCCCCTGATCCCCCAACCAAAACACACTCGCCACCCACAAACATTCCCCCACCAACCCACACATCCCACGCCCATCCACATACACATCCTACCCCACACATCCTCTCCCCACCCACACCTCAAACCACCCATCCCCCAGCCACATCTCCATCGACAACATATTCCCCACCCATGCACACAATCCCCCACCAACCCACACATCGCACATCCACATCCCCAAACCATACACACACATCCCCACCAACTGACATGTCCCTATCCCCCCCCCCCACATCTCCCTAACCACCCATAAATCCTCAATCCACTCACACACACCCCACCACCCACACATACAACTTCCACCCACCCACACATGCCTTAAACTAATCCCTCACCACACAATCCCCCACCCGCACATCACATACACCCCCTACCACGCACTATTCCCAACCCACGCACCACACACACACATATCCCTCACCAACACATCCCCACTTACACACCACACACATATCCCCCACCCAGATACTACACAATATTCCCACCCACACCCACACAGATACCCTTACCCATCCACCCCACATACCCCCATCACACACCACAAAAATCCCCCACCCACACACACATACCTCACCCACACAATATCCCCAACCAACACACCACACACGCATTCCCTACCCGTCCACCAACACACACTCACTCACGCATACATCCTCCACTACGCACCCACACACCCCCACCCACCCACCCCCAACCAAACATCTCTCGATCACAATACCCCTACCCCCACACACATCCAATCAAATGGTATTTAACTGATAATATGACAGATGAGAATACACAAACATATGGATTCGCGTGTTACATAACATGCGTGTTACATGACATGCATCTGCTCAGGTCTCTCTCTCTCTCTCTCTCTCTCTCTCTCTCTCTCTCTCTCTCTCTCTTTGTATTCTTTCATATACACACACTCACACGCATGCGCGCGCTCACACACACACTAACACATCAACTCTCCCACTGTCTCACTCTCTAACACACAATCCTTCAGAGACAGAGAGACATAGAGAGAGACAGAGAGAGACAGAGAGAGACAGAGAGAGACAGAGAGAGAGAGAGAGACACACAGAGAGAAAGACAGAGAGAGACAGAGAGAGAGCGTGAATGTGAGAAAGAGAAAGTGATTACGAGAATGTATACATGTGTGATGGCTTTGTGAGCATATTAGAATGTTTCTGAGCAAATTTAAAGTGTGTAATGCGTGTAAGTGTGTGTGTGCGTGTTTGAGTGTGTACTGTGTGTATGTGTGTATCGGTGTGTTTGATTGTGGATTGTGTGTATGTGTCAATGTACTTGTTTGGGTGTGTATTGTGTGTAAGTGCATATGTGCGTGTTTGCATGTGCGTTATGCCTGTCTGAAATGTCTTAAGAAACACCTGGTATGGACAACAAAGAACGTGAAAGGAATGTGTATAAAACAATATGAGTGTGTTCGCTTGTGCATGTGTATGTTAGACCCACAGTGTCCGTCAGTATCACGACTTTAGACAAAACAATTACACATAACCTAGGAACATTCACTAATTGGTGTCTTCGCAAAATAGAAGGAATTAAACATGACAAAATCACCAATGTGGAGCGAACTCATGGAGGGATTAGACAAAATCACCAATGTGGAGTGAACTCATGGAGGGATTAGACAAAATCACCAATGTGGAGCTCATAGAGAGAACTAGACAAAATCACCAATGTGGAGCGCATGGAGAGAACTAGACAAAATCACCAATGTGGAGCGCATAGAGAGAACTAGACAAAATCACCAATGTGGAGCTCATAGAGAGAACTAGACAAAATCACCAATGTGGAGCGAACTTATGGAGGGATTAGACAAAATCACCAATGTGGAGCGAACTTATGGAGGGATTAGACAAAATCACCAATGTGGAGCGAACTCATGGAGGGATTAGACAAAATCACCAATGTGGAGTGAACTCATGGAGGGATTAGACAAAATCACCAATGTGGAGCGAACTCAGGGAAGGATTAGACAAAATCACCAATGTGGAGTGAACTCATGGAGGGATTAGACAAAATCACCAATGTGGAGCTCATAGAGAGAACTAGACAAAATCACCAATGTGGAGCGCATAGAGAGAACTAGACAAAATCACCAATGTGGAGCGCATAGAGATAACTAGACAAAATCACCAATGTGGAGCTCATAGAGAGAACTAGACAAAATCACCAATGTGGAGCTCATAGAGAGAACTAGACAAAATCACCAATGTGGAGCACATAGAGAGAACTAGACAAAATCACCAATGTGGAGCGCATAGAGAGAACTAGACAAAATCACCAATGTGGAGCTCATAGAGAGAACTAGACAACATCACCAATGTGGAGCTCATAGAGAGAACTAGACAAAATCACCAATGTGGAGCGAACTTATGAAGGGATTAGACAAAATCACCAATGTGGAGCGAACTCATAGAGGGATTAAACAAAATCACCAATATGGAGCGAACTCATGGAGGGATTAGACGAAATCACCAATGTAGAGCTGATGGAGAGAATGAGACAAAATCACCATTGTGTAGCTGATGGAGAGAATGAGACAAAATCACCAATGTGGAGCTGATGGAGAGAATTAGACAAAATCACCAATGTCGAGATGGTGGAGAGAATTAGACAAAATCTCCAATGTAGAGCTAGTGGAGAGAATTAGACAAAATCATCAATGTAGAGCTGGTGGAGAGAATTAGACAAAATCACCAATGTGGAGCTGATGGAAAGAATTAGACAAAATCACCAATGTGGAGCTGATGGAGAGAATTAGACAAAATCACCAATGTGGAGATGATTGAGAGAATTAGACAAAATCACCAATGTAGAGCTGGTGGAGAGAATTAGACAAAATCTCCAATGTGGAGCAAACTCATGGAGAGAACTAGACAAACTCACCATGCGGAGCTTATGGAGAGAAATAGACAAAATCACCAAACTAGAGCTCCTTTGAACAACTAGACACATGCCACTTAACAAAGAGGTGGAGAGAAAACTGGTTAAGATATTTATTGGGAAAACTTGAGAATAGTATCACTAGGAAGACATCTGACTAGAATACACAGGGCACAAGAAACAGATGAAGACCTAACACTCACGCAGAAGAGAAGTAGAAACAGCAACAAATAACATAAAGAGGACACAGACGGAGCATGCATGGGATAGCAAAGAATAGGAGGACCTGGAGTGGTTTAGTTGAAAGCCGATACCTCAATGGGGGATAAATGGGCAACAGAAGAAGAAGGCAAACCTTTTTGGCATGAACAAAAAATAGTGGACGCAAACTTTACCAACCACTGAGTAAACTAAAAATAAGGCGGTGAAGTTCATACAAGAGACAAAATTACAGATATAGACAACTTCATGCCAATGAAGGGAAATAAAAATGGACAGATTGAGCAGACAGGCTGTATTCCCAGCAAATTGAACAGATCGTTTCCCGATTTATTGATGTTTATCTCCACGCGGCTCGGCGTTCTCCTCTCTCCGTATCATCTGGTATCTTAATTATTATTCTCCAAATCGTCTTTATCTGATTCAATCCCCACAGAACATTCCCGGAAGGTCTCTAGGAACACAGAAGTCATCCACTTAGCAAATACTTCAGATCTCGTCTAACCCTCGTCTGGGGATTATTGCTGAATTACTCGGCGGTTAGGGACCTAGAAACGCCATCGAAGTCACGAACCGCTGGGGCAAAGCAAAGTCCGCACTGGGCGTTCAGTGCCGAGAAGACACGGAGCTGGGGATTATGACACTGGTCATTAGTCCAAATCATAGCAGAGAGAGAGAGAGAGAGAGAGAGAGAGAGAGAGAGAGAGAGAGAGAGAGAGAGAGAGAGAGAGAGAGAGAGAGAGAGAGAGAGAGAGAGAGAGAGAGAGAGAGAGAGAGAGAAGATACATCTAATCTACAGAAATTCCGGCGGTGAAAGCGGAATCTAGTCACACCTAGATGGCGTGTGTAATCCTGGGACTTTTGTTTAGGAAATATGTGGATATCAAATCTTAATTGGGAATACAATAGATACGTAAAGAAGTACCCTAACGTTTCGGATATCAAAGAACTCATTAACCGACAAGAATAAAGAAACCTTACAATGGAAAAAATCAATTTTCTGAAACAATTATGATAGATATGTAAAATTAGTTAAATTAACAGTGGTACTGAGATTGTAATGAGCATAAATTCTTGCGGCTTAAAGTAAAATCCAACACAATGTGTTTCCTCGGTGAATGTAAACATAGAAGTCACAAATAATATGTTGCACGATTTATGGCCTGGCATATTTCGCTGCGTCTCGTCAGGTGCACACTGCAGAATTGCATTTCATATGAAGTTTAAAAAAATGAAAAATACTTCAGCTGAAACAATTAAAACACAGTCACGGGTATTGTTATAACGTGGATCATTTGTATTTTAATTGTTTCAGCCAAAGTATAATTCATATATTCACCGCATGTGACATATGATTCTGCAGTTTGCACCTGACGAGATGCAGTGAAATATGGCAGGCAATAAATCATGCAACATATTGTTTGTGGCGTCTGTGTTTAACTTAAAGTAAACTAACACGATATGGTTGAGACAGAAGATTATAAACATTAATTTAATAATGAAACAACATAAAGTAACAGCAAAGTAACGGACCCTTTAACCTGCATTGGGTCGTATCAGTTATTTGGTCTTAGTCCCATGTTTATAGGCCAGTCTGAACTAGATGAAAGATGTGGTTAATATCAGGGCGCCGCCTTTATTTCCCACAACATGTCCCAGTGCCCACTGTAGGCTGGGACGACCTGCTTTTCAAGTCAACTGTAAAAGAAAATCCTGGTAAATAACGTAGGGTGGACCAATCTCTGATTGTATGATCATGACACGCGAATGAGAGGCAGGGGAAAGGAATCTCAACTTTTAAAAAACCTCGTAAATAACATGGGATGAACCAAACTGCAGCTAAGATCATGTCAAACTGACGGGAGGCAGAGGAAAGCCAAGAGAGAAGATGCTGGACAATGCGACATCGTGACATGAAGGAACAGATGTGCAGATGGCAGAGCGGGAAAAAAGCAGCTAAAGGATGAGAACTGAAATCTATGAAAAGACAAAGTGAAGATGACAATCTTCTTCTGAACATAAGAAAACCAAAGAAATCGTTCACTTATTAAAGAACAACCAACATCACAATGGACAAGGAAACATTTGAAAAGGCACAGACTTTGAATTTCTTGGCTCCATGTTCCACACCAATGGCGACTGATGACAAGAACTTAGACGCGGGCGGGTCAAGGCCATGCAGCGCAGTATAGAGAACCTCCCGCACAACGGTCAGGTCAAGGCCATGCAGAGCAGTATAGAGAACCTCCCGCACAACACCAGCAAGCAAGTCAAACTAACATGTCCTTATTTGGTAGTGAGTCGTCGGCTTTTCAACAAACGAACAAACAAACTTTGTTATCATAGGGTCACAAATTGGGCACACAGGCCGTCATACATTCGGACTTCCAACCACTATCTTTCGTACATCATTATCTGTGGTGCATCCTGCACATTCATATAAAAAGAAATTGGAAAAACAAAAAAGGAAGTTGGAGATGTTTAGTTCAAATGTTACAGAAATATTCTGAGAATACCATGGATCAAGAAGAAGATAAACACAGAAATTCTACCAGATCTTAACGATGAAGAGAAATGACTCACACACAGCATCATTATTTGGGAAACTGAAATACTAGGGGAAGTCAATAAGTAAGTCACAAATTGTTATAGAAAAATAACTAACTATGATAACAAGTTGAAACCAGTTTATTTTTATACATACATTGTCCCTTTATTTCTCAACATAATTTCCATCAACATTGATGCACTTATCCCATCGTTTTATCAGTCCTCCCAAACTGGCTGCATAGAACTGCGTGCCCTGTTTTCTAAACCTCGTTTTCACTTCACATTCAACTTCGGCGTCATTCGCAAAATGTCTCCCGCCAAGGTGGGTTTTCAGTGGACTTAGCCCCTAGCGATTTCCCGTAAAACGGTGCATTGTTTGGTAGGAAAAGTTACGAGAGCGGGTCAATAGAGTAAGTAACACAGTTCTGTGGGATAGCCGGTAAATGAAAATAAAGCACGCAGTTCTATGCAGCCGGTTTTGGAGGACTGATAAAACGATGCGATAGGTGCATCAATGTTGGTGGAAATTATGTTGAGAAATAAAGGCACAATGTATGTATAAAAATAAATTGGTTTCAGCGTGTTATCATAGTTAGTTACTTTTCTACAGCCATTTGTGACTTACTTATTGACTTACCCTCGTACTTTAGTCATGTTAAACGTCACACTTGGTGGGAGAGAGAAATGATGGGAGGCGTGGTTTCTGAGAGTAGAGACAGTGGTAAACTAGCACGGAGATGGACACCGGACATGTAGATGCACTGAGCGTGAGGGTGCATGAGGCGGGGGAGCTGGCCAGAGATCTAGAGGCTTGTCAGCGCGCCGTGATGTAAGCCATGACCTGCGAAGACCTGATGATGATGATGAATATTTTCCATAACCTTTCATAAGTCTGCCTTTAATTAATATCATTATTTGAATATCAACTATCACCTATATAGGCACATCCAAATATTTTTTTTAAAGATCCATATCCCTTACAGGACGTTGCAGTCAACACCAGCAATTTTCAGCTGCTGTTGATGTTCTTGGCAAGATTGCGCTCAGTAGTTTGCCAATGCTTTTTGAGCGACCGGCTCACATACCCCGTAAGTAACCAACGCGACTCGATCCGCGACAGAATCTCGCGCAACTGTTTTCCTCGCGTGGATATAGGGATTTCGTTGAAAGTCGTTAAATCCTTCATCGGGGAAACCGGCAAATCCAAATATATCTATGTCCGAAAAACGACAGTTAATAAACAGCATATTCACGCCAACTCAATACTACCAATGTTAAACTTGGACATTATCCAAATAACACTTAAGCAAAATCTGTGAGATGAGATGCTTGAGAAGAGCTGGCAGTTTAACTTTCCGAGACCGAGTAAAAATGATGTTATCAGACAGACAGTGGGATCAACACCTTGTGCCACATATAGATAAGGATTGAAGATCAAATGGTTTGGCCATCTCATTAGAATGCAACACTATCAACTATAGTCTGTTTACTTTTGTCTGCGCCAATATAAAATTCCATGTCTCGGTAACCAACTGAGGGAAAATTATGAGATTTAGCATATAACCTTATTATTATGTCCACCCAACAAAAAAGTTATTTTCTGGAGATTGTACAGCAGATTTCAAAGTGTGTTTATATGTGGTGTATAATTTACGGGTCAGAGATGTAGTGCACATTATTAAATTATTACACCTTCACACGAAAACATTAGCGTTGAATAGTTACTTTTCACGTGGGACATGGGATTGGCCTTATGACAAGAGCCTCGCGTAGTGGAACGGGGCATTACTGTAAAACAAGTTTGTTAGCGAGAAATCACTAGTTTTTCACCAAAACATCAAAGAAATGTTACCGTTTTCCATGATTTAGTTGCTTTTTGACCTATCAAAGACATATTCCTTAGGTGGGGGTAAGTATAAGACAGCAGGAAACATTTCATGACGATGCAACAGACAGTTTTCAAAATAATTGATCGTGAATGAAGGCATTCATTTCTGGACAGACTATACCAGCACTGTAAACAATATAAAATGACACAAAGTAGTGCAGCTTTACATAACAGATTTACGACACATACAGGACGTTGCGGCGATTAGCCTTCATCAGCAAACAAACACATTCACGAACACAACATATAGTCAAGGAGATCTCCTGTAACTACATCAAAAGGTGACGACAGGACGAGAAGAACAAAAGGATGAAAAAAATTAAAGCAATGAGGAGAAGATGAGAATTAAAAAAAATGAGAATTGGAAAAAATGTGTTCATACTTACCTCACAGTTCCGATCAATTCTCATGTTTTATCAATTCTCATCTTCTCCTCATTGCTTTAATTTTTTTCATCCTTTTGTTCTTCTCGTCCTGTCGTCACATTTGATGTAGTCACAGGAGATCTCCTTGACTATATGTTGTGTTTGTGAATGTGTTTGTTTGCTGATGAAGGCTAATCGCCGCAACGTCCTGTGTGTGTCGTAATTCTGTTATGTAAAGCTGCACTACTTTGTGTCATTTTATATTGTTTACATTTTCACAGCTTTACCGCAGTTTCACCCAATTTTATTCATATTTATACCAGCACTGGCGCTACATTAAAAATCCGGCACAGGAACGTCAACTTTTTCTTCCCACGTCGCTTGACGGCAATAGTGGAAGATGATGATGATGGTTTATTATGTGCTACTACTGTCCCCTATGCAATTCGTTGGAATGTCAAGGCAGGATAATGACCAATACTGACCGCATCACCTCTTGACCGACGATTGATTAATTGATTGATCGATTTAGGAACCGACATCAAAGCATTCGGGACATTCCCATAAGCGCTCCGTCCCCATCCAACCTCAGCAGCCAGTGAAGAGTTCCAACACTAATAGTTCTCTTGACCGACGATTAGTCTATAAAAAATATGTTGTTGTTTTTGTTGTTGTTTGTTTGTTGTTTGTTTGTTGTTTGGTGTTGTTGTTGTTGTTGTTGTTCACTAAATGTCCAATACGTATTAAGGCGTTAACAGTTTCTTAAAATTTCCTATCTTGTGTATTCTTGCCTGCCCGCGGTTGTCCGTTGTACAAGATTGTAATAAAAATGTCCATGTAATTGTCGAGTCAGTCCACTTGACCATTCACATTCATTATCTGTGCGTGTGTCCACTTGGAGAGCAGTCGCACATCAGTGATTCCTCGACGAGTAAAGTGCTTTCTTCTTGTTCTCTCTGGAAACATCTTTGGCTATTGCTGGAAATGATTATTCTGTTATTGGTGACTCTACCCAGTTGTTAATCTGAGAGTTGGTTGTTTCGTATCAACAATAACTGAACTAACTCGAATACCTTGTTTGATAATGTATTGTATGTAACATCACCACAATCAGCATCTCCTCCTCCTCCTCCTCCTCCTCCTCCTCCTCCTCCTCCTCCTCCTTCTCCTTCTTCTTCTTCTTCTTCTTCTTCTTCTTCTTCTTCTTCTTCTTATTATTATTATTATTATTATTATTATTATTATTAGTCATCTTCTAATACCTACCGCTTCTTCTTTTTTCTACGCCTTCATCTTCACTTCCTCCTTCTCTTTCTCCTCATGTGTTTCCATCTTCCCTCACTTCTCCCTTTTCCCTTCTTCTGCCACATATCATGGAGACAATATGACATCAGTCTGTGTTTGCTGTGGGTCCTTAGAGCTTCGCTGCCAGGTAACACAAAACCTGGCTGTCTGGTAGCAAGATGAGTATGAAACATGGGCCCCTCTTGGGGATATTGCCGAAGAAGAGAACATGTCACCGCAACTCATTCATTACCCGCATGGTATATGCATGCTCATGTGCCTTTAGTGACACAAGATGTTACATAATGCTCTAATTAACAAAGGCAGACAGACAGACAGGCGGGCATGGGTCGGACAGATAGACGCGCGCACAGGCGGTCAGACCCACAGATAGACAGATTGATTCTAGCGGACAGACAGGCAAATAGACAGACGGTCGGACAGACAGGTGATCAGACGCACAGACAGAGAGGTGGAAAGACTCGGGTTGGGGGGGGGGGGGGCGATCGGGCAGATAGACAGCTAACAGACACAGAGACAAACGTACTGGCAAACCGATGGACAAACAGATATAGACATGCAGACATGTGGTGATTGATACAGACAGACAGACAGACAGACAGACAGACAGACAGGTGGTGAGACTTACATACAGACAGACTGGGTGCATAGGCAAACAAATACAGATGAGCAAGCATGCCGTCGGACAGACACGCGGGGGTAGGTAATCGAGTAGACAGACACACAGACGGACAAACAGACCAACGATTGTCAAAGTGATGGACAGAATGATTGACGAACAGACGCGCTCACAAATCAACGAACGGACGAACAGACAAGGAATCCAGGAGACTTGATCCCTAACTGCCCGCCCTTTTCCCCTCAGATTGGGACATTCTAACCGACCTGTCTTGACACATTCGTTTTTCCAAGGGACATAATCCAATCCAGCTTCCTGTTTATGGAGCAAATGAGGCTTTGACCTCAATGCCATGCTTATAATTAGTTTGGACACGTGCATTATGTATATTGGATGAGGGGCTGTTAACAATCTGATGCACGTGTCCCCCTATCACTCTGTCCCCTCTCCATGTCTGTCTGTCCCTTTGCCAAACATTAATTATATCATTTGAGGACAAGTTTGTCCAGACATTCAAAGGCTGTGAAGTCAACTAAGCCTATTCAAATAAACACAATGAAGAATCATGCCACAACACAAACACACATACACGCACACACACACACACACACACACACATATATATATATATATATATATATATATATATATATATATATATATATATATATATATATATATATATATCAGACTGAATGGCACCTTGCCGTCTTGACAGACGTGAGTTTGTAAAATGGAGTTATCCTCTCCATGACACAAAGCCTGGGTTGAGTTTAGAGCATGTTACCCATGCAGCATGATCCCTCTCTCGGCCGGCCTAGTTTACCCAAGAGGAAAGGTAACACCGATACGTCTGCAACATGACAAGCTGCAGAAGCTGCCGGATCACCAAAGCAATGATCTAACTGTCCACCTATCGGAGCTTCCATCCTAGACCAGTTACCGACCAAGGCTTAAGGCCTGGTCTGCCTTGCCATGACATTCAGTATTTAGGTTGCATTTCCTTGCATCGGGCTTGTACCCTCCCAATTGCACTCCTCCGCCCAAAGCCGTTGGCACAATGTGGGGTGTCGGGTTTGGTGATCGCCGCCCAACGTTCGGCGCTAACAGACACCAGCAAATGAAAACAGTAATCAGATTAGAGAAGTTAGACTTAGACAGTCACAATTTTTTGTTCACGTTATAAGAAGTAATAAATTTGAGTACTTGGTGACAACTGGCAAGATTGAAGGGATGAGAAAAAGAGGAGGGCAGAGAAGGAAATACCTGGATGGCTTGGCCACGTATATATATATATTCATTCATTCATTCATTCATTCAGTAGCATGTCCTTTGCAGAACCTCGCTCCCATAACAACCTTCCGGAAAACTTCTCGATCACAAGCAAGATGTCCCGCGTCTGATACACCCATCTGGAGATCATCCGCCACATCCTGCACCCATCTTCTCTTTGGCCTTCCTCTTCCTCTCTTCCCAGGCATATACCCTTCCATTATTGTTCTCTCCAAACTGTCGTGACGTTTCAAGTGACCAAAATACTTCAATTTTCTTTGTTTTATCGTCTTTAATAGCCATCCCTCCTCAATATTCAACTCTTGAAGTATGGATGCATTTGTTCTTTTCTTTACCCAAGATATTCTTAGAACTCGTCTATAACATTTATATTCAAAGGCATGTATGCGTTGTTCAGCTTGTTTAGTAAGTGTCCATGTCTCACAGGCGTATGTTGCAAGGGGAAAGATGCATGCTCTTAAAAATCTAATTTTTGTAGTTCTGTCTGTCCCACTCCATAATTTATTCAGCTGTTTTAGTCTTTGAAGAGCAATGGATAGTCGTCGTTTAATTTCTTTCATTGTGTCACCATTATTGATAATCAATGACCCAAGATATTCAAAATTTCCCACCACCTCCAATTTTCTCCTATTAATGTATATTTCTTTCTCAATAGTAGTTTCATCTGTATGCATTATCTTTGTTTTTGCTATGTTAAGATATAAGTTGTGATTTTCACTATTCAATTGTGTTGGGGCTATTAGGTTTTCTATGCCATTCTGTGTTGTGGATAGTAATACTGTATCATCAGCATATCGAATCTCTGGTATGTCATGACCGCCGATATTTAGGGCATCATATGGCTCCCTGTTTATATCATCTCTTACATTTCTCATTATATTTTCGGCGTACAGGTTAAACAAATAGGGTGACAGCACGCAGCCCTGACGGACTCCTTGCTTGATGTCAAACCAATCTGATGTCTCGCCATCTATTCTAACTGCTGCTTGTTGGTCTAGATATAGCATTTTTATGAGATGTACTACATGTGATGGAAAGCCCATATTCCTCATGATTTCCCAAAGTTTCTGATGCTGTACACAGTCAAATGCCTTTGAATAATCCACAAAACATGAGAATATGTTTACATTAAATTCTCTGCACTTCTCTATTATTAAACGCATGTTGAATATGTGATCTCTTGTTCCTCTTCCTTGTCTAAATCCAGCTTGAACCACGTTAATCTCTTCTTCCATTTTTTTACTAAGTCTTCGCATTATGACTTTTAGTAGAATTTTACTTGCATGACTGATTAGGGCAACAGTTCTATAGTTGGTGCATAATTTCAGGTTGCCCTTTTTTGGTATTGGAATGAAGATAGTTCTCTTCCAATCTTTTGGCCATATACCATATTTCCAAATCTTTGTACATAATGCATGATATATGTGTATGCTTTCTTCTCCTCCTGCTTTAATTAGTTCAGCTGGTATCTCATCACATCCAGGTGATTTACCATTCTTCAGGTTCCTTATAGCCCAAGCAATTTCATCTAATGAGGGTTCAGGTTCTGTCTCTGCTGTCATTGGCTCATGTATCTCATTCATATCCTCACTGTCACTCATATCATACATTCCACTGCAGTACTCCTGCCATCTTTCTAGAATTTGTCTAGATTCTGTTAAGGTATTTCCCATCTTGTCACAGATAACATTCAATTGAGGTTGAACATTTCTTGTCAATAACTTCATTTCTTTGAACATTTCATAATCTCTTCCAGCCTTATGATATTGCTCTATTCTGGTACAGCAATCTTGTATATATTGATTTTTGTCCTTTCTTGTGTTCTTTCTTATTTCTCGAGTTAAAGATTTATACTTCATCCTGCTATCGGATTCATCTCCTTTCTGTTTCAGCTCCCTTCATTGTTTTATTAATTCTGACGTGTCTGATGTAATCCATGGCTTAAGTTGCTTTTTCTTGGTCGGAATGAAATATTTGGCTGCAGTTATCAAGATATCTCTAGCTTGTACTGCCAGTTCATCAGGTGTCATTTCTTCTTGTACAGACATCAAGACCCCAAAGCGATTCCTAACTTCTATGTTGTATGCGTCTGGTATTTTTGTGAGATCAAAACGAAGTGGCCTTGGTCCTCGGATAAGCTTTTTGAGTTTTAATTTCAGATCTGCTTCTAATAACTGATGATCTGTATCACAGTCTGCACTTCGTAGGGTTTTTGTAGACGTTATGCTTGATCTCCATCTGCTTTGTATTAAAATATAATCTATCTGATTTTTGGTAAAACTGTCTGGAGACTTCCATGTGAAGAGTCTTCTTGGATGTTGTTTAAAAAGTGTGTTGGCTATCGTTAACTCATTTTCTGTGCAAAATTCAATTAATTTGTCACCTGCATCATTTCTTTTTCATAATCCAAATTTTCCTAAAACGTGTCTCTCATTTTCAGCTCTTCCTGCACCTACTTTTGCATTAAAATCTCCCATTATTATTGCTATATTATTATGACCAATCTTATTTAATGTGTCTTGTAGTGTGTTGGAAAAATCTTCAATTTCGTCCTCCTCTGCTGTTGAAGTAGGTGCATATATCTGCATGCGATTTGTGTTTTTTGGACGGCCTTTAAGTCTAATAGTGAGGATTCTATCACTAACTGGATTATATCCCATTAAAGCTTTTGCAGTTGTCTTAACTCCGTCATCACGATTACTAGTACTGGTCCCTGCGTCACACTCTTCCCCAGTGTTATCTGATCTGCCTGGCCTGGGGGTCTCGCCACCAGATCTCTTTCTTATTATGTTTTCTTTCATGGTTGTTATGGTTTCTTGGCAGGTTTTGCAGAAGGTAGTTTGCCGTTGCTTTCCTTCTGGGCAGTGACTGTACTAGTCGGTGGCCATAGCCATTGTATCTACTGATGGGATCATCTGCCTATCGCCGCAGAGTGCAAGACCATAACCAACAACAATCTGTCGGCTGGTCTCACACTCCATCCACCACCTGCTTCCATGGCTTCACGTAACCCTGATCGGGGGGCTAAACGGGTACTCCACCTTGCCCAAGGGTGTCCCGTAGACTAACGGAGGAAAGGAGGCGTCTTACATTTCCTTTGATAGGGGATAACCCTACCCTGCTAACCGGATATATATATATATATATATATATATATATATATATATATATATATATATATATATATATATATATATATATATAAGTTACTCATCTGTTTACTTGTGCTCTGGACTCGTGTAATAATAAAGAAACGGACTGTAACATTCGACAGAAATTTTACAGATTACACAGAAGAAACGGGAAACAGCAGTCTTTCTTATGAAAACATAGATTACTGCAAAATGGACGATACATGCATTATTAAAGAGCTCTTAATTGCATTTAGAAATTACATGTTTCATCAACTACTTGCATTCATTTGAAATTTTTTTTTTAATCTAACAATATTGATGTACGAAAGATGAGTGGTTGAAAGAGCCGATAGTAAGATAGGCCTACGTGTTCAATTTTTGACCCTTTGAAAATAAAGTTCACTCGTTCGTTCTCTCTCCTTCTCTCTCTCTCTCTCTCTCTCTCTCTCTCTCTCTCTCTCTCTGTCGCTTTCTCTCTATCACTTCCTCTCTTTTTCTATCTCTTTTTCTATTACTCTATCACACTCTCCTTCTCTCTATCACTCTATCTATCTGTCTCTCTCAGTTTCTCTCTGTCTCCCTGTCGCTCTCTGTTTCTTTCTCTGTCTCTCTCTATCTGTCTCCCTCTCTGTCTCTCCCTCTCTCTGTCTCTCTGTCTCTTCCACTCTCTCTGTCTCTCTCTGTCTCATCCTCTCTCTCTGTCTGTCTCTCTCTCTCTCTCTATCTCTCGCATTCCCTGTGTCTCTGTCTCTCTTCCTCACTTTGCCTCTTTCTCTGTCTCTTACTTCCTCTCTCTCCCTCTCTCTCACCCTCTCTCCCTCTCTCGGTCTCTCGCTCTCACTGTCTCTCTGTCGCTCCGTATCTATCTCCCCGTCTCTCTCATTGTCTCTCTGTCTATCTCTCTCTTTCTCTCTCTGCCTGTCTCTCCCTCTGCCTTTGTCCCTATCTCTCTCACTGTCTTTTTGCATATCCCTCTTCTTGTCCCTCTGCCTGAGTCTCTCACTGTCTCACTTGTGTCTCTCTCCTGTCTCTCTGTCTGTTTCTCTCCCTGTCTTTTTCTCCCTGTCTCTTTCTCCCTGTCTCTTTGCCTGTCTCTCTGCCTGTCTCTCTGCCTGTCTCTCTCCCTGTCTCTCTCCGACTCTCTCCCTGTTTCTCTCCCTGATTCTCACTGTCTCTGCCACTGTCTCTCCCCTGTCTCTCTCCTCTCTCTCTCTCTCTCTTTCTGTCTCTCTCCTTTTCTCTCTCTATCTCCCTCTCTCATATCCATTTACAACTACCCCTATTCTCCCCCAAGACATCCAGTTGAAGTCTGATGAGAATGTCAAACCTCACACCTGAGGCGGACACATGACCAGCCCAGCCACTCCGCACACGCCGCGCTCCATCACAACCTGGCCCTCTCCCAATAGCGCTCTCGGTAGATGGGAAATTCCAGTACCGGTTTGCACACAACGCGTTGTTTCTAGCCTTGGAGAGGGGAAGGGCAGCTCTGTAACTCTGTTTCCGTTTATACTGTAGTTTAGTGCTTAGTCAGGAGAGACGTCTCGACAATAAATTTGATAGATGCAGGAAAGTGTCAGGAATTAGACGGCCTGCACGCTCATGCATTAGACTTAAGAGCTCAGTCTCGTAGTCTTTCGGGTTATTCACAACCAATCAACCAAAGAGTCAACCCGCCAAACAGCCAACCAATCAACCAGTCAAACAACATACCAGCCAATCAATCAACCAGTCAACCAACTAACAAGCCAAACAATCAACCTGTCAACAAACCAACCAGCCAACCAATTAACTAACCAACCAGCCAGCCAGCCAATGAACCAGCCGGCCAGCCAATGAACCAGCCAACTAGCCAGCCAACCAGCCAGCCGACCAACCAGCCAGCCAGCTAACCAACCAATCATCCAGTCAACCGACCAGTTAGCCAACCAGCCAACCAGCTAGCCAACCAAACAACTAACCAGCCAGCCAACCAACCAGCCAACCAACTAACAAGCGAACCCTACAACCAGCTACCCATTCAACCAGCCTTATTTACGTTACATCAACGCCGTTTCATTGTTTTAAAAAAAAAATCAACACTCATCTATCTCCGACCGTTGGAGTAAAAAGGAGAAAAAAAAACCTAAACTAAATGCAGATAAATGATTTATGTATAGAACATCCGGTTGTGACAACCGGAAATATTTGTGGAAAGAGAGATAGAGGAAGACAGCGAGTAAAAATCCCTTGACAGTCATTGTGTCATGGCACAAAAGGTTGTCAACACATGAACTGATCCATGCCGTTGGAGATCGCAGTTTGTGGAGTAGCATGATCTCCCACGCCATTCGACAAAGCAATGGATAGTGACAAAACATTCACCACAACATCACATGGCCACCTACCTTTCGTGACATTAAAATTTTCCAGGTGTGCCGCTTTCATCCGGGCACTGAAGAAAAACTCAGAGGTGTTGCCCAGGTAATCATACTCCAAGGACAGGTCCTTGACATTGACCCTGCCGTCCTCCAGGCGGTAAGCAAACGGACAGAACAGGTGATAGTTTTTAAACTCGTCCTTGTCGTAACAGTTTCCTGCAGCGAAAATATCTGGATCTGACTCAACAATCGACCTCACTTGGGAATACAGCAAGTACTCCGAATGAAGAACATCCTTTTCCACAACTTTCCAGATGCGGGTGAGAAAATTGGCTCTGTTCACGGCAATCATTGCCAAGGATTTGAACCGGTTCAGCCCATACTGCTTTATAACTCCCGATCCTAGGATATATCCTGTGCCGGGGCTGCATTTGTCTTTGTTCTGCTCATACTCCTCGACCATCTCCAGAAACAGCTCTATCTTATCGCGTTCGTCGCCATCTTTAGGTCTGCTGGCATGTTTGGGAGTTTTAGCCACATGGGCTTTGTCCTTGTCTTCGACGATGTCATAACTGTTGTAGTTGATGTCCATACCAGGAGTTACATCCGTGAATCCCATGTAATCCCCAGTTAAGTTGAAGTCCGCATCCTCCGGAAGATGATAGGTATAAATGGTAAAGTTGCTTTCTGCGTAGTAGTCATCCGGGTTCACGTGGATGCTGGATGAGATTGCCACTGTCATTGTTACAACGAAATAGGCAGTGGCGTATAGAGCCATGAAGAGCTCTGGGGTAATGCGATGGTTGGCCATTTTGCGGCTTGTTCCTTTCTTTAGCAAGTGTATCTGTAAACTCTTGCTTCTTTATTGATGTCTTAGGAAAATGTTGTAGTTACACACATCTGAAAAATAAAGAAAAATACGCTAGAATGCATTTTATTATTATTATTATTATTATTATTATTATTATTATTATTATTATTGTTGTTGTTGTTGTTGTTGTTGTTGTTGTTGTTGTTGTTGTTGTTGTTGTTGTTGTTGTTGTTGTTGTTGTTGTTGTTGTTGTTGTTGTTGTTGTTGTTGTTGTTGTTGCTTTGTGTTTGCTCTCTTTAAACTCAAGCGACTCTCATGCTCCTATGCTAGGGTACCGAACTGATTTTTGCATGTGGATTAGCTGTTCCCTAATACCAATGTCCCTACAGATAGAGGCCGCCTTGCGTTGGGTTATTTATAAAATGATATGGGTGCCGATCGTTCAGAAAGCAATGGCAAACTACTGAACGTAAACTTGCCAAGAGATCACAAACAGCCGAAATAGGCCAGGGTTGACTGCGAGGTCCTGTAACAGATATACTTCTAACTTTTAACTTACAGATAGACTGTCAAAGTCTAGACAGCATGCGACAGCAGGGGATGGTCATGGGATCTGGTAGACAGTCGTCACTCTGAGGTAAAGCAAGACAGTCATATAATCTGATTGCAATGTGCACCATTAGTACTGGAACTCTTCGCTGGCTGTTGAAGATGAGAACTTAGCGCGTATGGGAATGCCCAGAGAACGAACAATGATGTCGGTTCTTGACTCAACTCCACTCAACTCTGTAGAAACAGGCAGGATACTTCTAATGTACTTGTAATTTACGTCTTCAAGTCAAGGACGAGAAGTCAACATTTTAGTCCAACTGACTGGGGTTGGGGTTGAACTCGCTACCATTGCATCAACACACAGGAAGTTGAAGAGCAAGCTCTCTGATCCCCTCGGCCATGCCGTCCTCCGCTAGTTTAAAGCAGCGTGAGACGTTGCGATTGTATCGTCTTCTATTCGGTAGCTTCAGTCAACAATCATAAATCGTAGCCAAGCCGTTTACCTCTACGAGTCTATGATATGATAGCGCCAAGATATGTTATAGACCTGATATTAAGGACGCCAATCTTACCCTCACTTTGGCAAGAGACGAGCTCTGGCGTCAAATGCAATAGCTAACACTACTTTTATTACATAAGCTAAACTGGATGGGGAGCCGCGGTAGTGGGGCTTGACGATCACCTGTCCGCCTGCCGGCCATGAGTTCGAAACAGCTTCGGGCAGACTTTTAACATGTACCTGGGTCCCATGTCGATCCAGTCTCACATGTACCTGGGTCCCAGGTCGATCCAGTCTCACATGTACCTGGGTCCCATGTCGATCCAGTCTCACGTGTACCTGGATCCCGGGTCGATCCAGTCTCACATGTACCTGGATCCCGGGTCGATCCAGTCTCACATGTACCTGGGTCCCGGGTAGATCCAGTCTCACATGTACCTGGGTCCCAGGTCGATCCAGTCTCACATGTACCTGGATCCCGGGTCGATCCAGTCTCACATGTACCTGGATCCCGGGTCGATCCAGTCTCACATGTACCTGAGTCCCGGGTGGGTCCAGTCTCATATGAGTCCTAGGAAATGTATTGGGAAGTAAAGTTGCCCAGTGTGACACTGACCTTTGGTTCATAAAAATATGGAACAGGCAACATATGCCCTGTCAGGATTAACGCGTGTCAAAGGGTCCTTTAGTTTTGCTAACAGTAATAAACACGTTAAAAGGTGTCTTCACTAGTCAGGTCTATCATACATCTATTTATGTGTCTTCACTAGCCAGGTCTATCATACATCTATTCTTGTGTCTTCATTTGCCAAGTCTATCATACACCTATTAATGTGTCTTCATTAGCCAGGTGTATCATACATCTATTCTTGTGTCTTCATTTGCCAAGTCTATCATACACCTATTAATGTGTCTTCATTAGCCAGGTCTATCATACATCTATTCTTGTGTCTTCATTTGCCAAGTCTATCATACACCTATTAATGTGTCTTCATTAGTCAGGTCTATCATACATCTATTTATGTGTCTTCATTAGCCAGGTCGATTATACATCTAGTTATTTGTCTTTATTACCCAGATCTATCATACATCTAGACATGTATCTTCATTAGCCAGGTCTATCTTGCATCTACTCACGTATCTTCATTAACCAGGTCGATTATGCATATATTCGTGTGTCTTCATTAGCCAGGTCTATCGTACATCTATTCACGTGTCTTCATTAGTCAGGTCTATCACACATCTATTCATATGTCTTCATTAGCCAGGTCTATCATACATCTATTCATATGTCTTTATTAGCCAGGTCTATCATACATCTATTCATATGTCTTCATTAGCCAGGTCTATCACACATCTATTCATATGTCTTCATTAGTCAGGTCTATCATACATCTATTCATATGTCTTCATTAGTCAGGTCTATCATACATCTATTCATATGTCTTCATTAGTCAGGTCTATCATACATCTATCCATATGTCTTCATTAGTCAGGTCTATCATACATCTATTCATATGTCTTCATTAGCCAGGTCTATCATACATCTATTCATATGTCTTCATTAGTCAGGTCTATCATACATTTATTCATATGTCTTCATTAGTCAGGTCTATCATACATCTATTCATATGTCTTCATTAGTCAGGTCTATCATACATTTATTCATATATCTTCATTAGTCAGGTCTATCATACATTTATTCATATGTCTTCATTAGTCAGGTCTATCATACATCTATTCATATGTCTTCATTAGTCAGTTCTATCATACATTTATTCATATATCTTCATTAGTCAGGTCTATCATACATCTATTCACGTGTCTTCATTAGCCAGGTCTATCATACATCTATTCATATGTCTTCATTAGTCAAGTCTATCATACATCTATTCACGTGTCTTCATTAGCCAGGTCTATCATACATCTATTCACGTGTCTTCATTAGCCAGGTCTATCATACATCTATTCATATGTCTTCATTAGTCAGGTCTATCATACATCTATTCACGTGTCTTCATTAGTCTGGTCTATCATACTCCTATTCATCTGTCTTCATTAGCCAGGTCTGTCATACATCTATTCACGTGTCTTAATTAACTAGTCTTAGTACAGATGAATTGATGTATGATAGACCTAACTAATGAAGACAATTTTTAAAGGGGTGCTTAGTTGGTCATGCGTCGAAGTACACTTGTCCCTGCAGCGAGGCGTCGTCGTCATTTGGAGGTGACAGGTTCTTATCCTGGTCGGTAACTATAGCTTCCAACTGTTATATTGTCTAGTGAGTCTTCTAGTCTCTACTTCCTTTTTCTCACTTCTATGAGCGCCAATTATAGATAGTTCACAAACTGCGCGTGTGAGAAGTAAGATGGTGCATGACGGTGGTAATGACCATGTGTTAACATGCATCCATTGTGGACGAACATTTACAGCGCAATTTGGTCTGATCAGTCAAATTTGCTACCGCCATTTGTTGTAGTTAATATGCCTTTTTGAAGGACAGTGTAACAAACTATCGTCTGTCAAGACAACACAATGTAACAAGCTATCGTCTGTCAAGACGGCCAGGTGCTAGTATGAGCGCCAACAAAACTACGTGTGTTTGTTTATGAACTTAGTGGCTTCACGGGGTTCCCCAATTGATATTACTAAATCACTAACTGATACTAGCACTAATAATCAACGCATTATAGGGTCATGTGAAAAGTCATTACTAAATCACTAACTGAAAACGATTATTATGAAAGTAAGTGTAATATTAAGTACGTCAAAGACTCGTGTACACTCCTGTGGCGGGAATATTGTGTTCAAGCCACATGTGTACATATCAATCAGCAGTGCAGGATTAAAGTAAGCAATATCACGCGAGGCGCCTTTCCTTCCCTAGACATTTCCTGGTTCACAGTTTAGGGTGGATCGACGTGGCAGCCCCAGTTAACTTTATACTTGTACATGCGTTTGCATGTTTATTTAAACCCACGACCTTTGGCCGTCGGGGAGTGTCTAGAAACTACCCTACCGCTACGACCATTTGTAATAAAGCGAAAGAGATCATACCAACCCCTCGTCCGGTCATACTCGTGACCTTCCCGGTGTAGTGTGCTGTCAACTTCGCTAGCGAGTTCGTCTCACTCTATGTCGGCTTTGGTAAATGTGTCGAGGGAGCGGTCGGACGAGACTTCAAGGCTTTGGTAAATGGGAGGCGATTGTAGAGTGGTACAACGAGAGCTAAGAGTTAAAACATCATATTACAGAGATAGGCCATAGTCTGGTAAGAATGAGACAGCGAGGTGTGACGAGGGGATCTGGCCGACAATCGACTCTCAGAGGAAAGGCGAGACGGACATATAATCAGATTGCTACTGGAACTATTAGTGTTGGAACTCTTCGCTGGGGATGGGGATGGGGACGGAGCGCTTATGGGAATGCCCCGATTGCTGTGATGTCGGTTCCTAAATCAATCAATCAATCAATCATTACAGAGATAGTTAACACTATAATTCTTCCGCTTTCTGTCATCATAACTGCCAACGTTGCAGCTTAATGGCAGTGAACGGGTTTGACAAATTCCCCGACATATTGAACTCACCCACAGGCGATATGGAAGCAAACAGACTTGCGCTGATTTAGATGGCATGAGTGTCGGTCGTTCGGAAAGAAAAGACAAATTACAGAAATAAAGAATTGCGTAGTAAATCCCAAACAGCAACTGCATCATCATCATCATCATCATCATCATCATCATCATCATCATATCATCATTTTCCACTTTTGCAGTCAAGCGTCGTGGGGAAGAATAATTGGCGCTCCAGTGCCAGATGAATGGCACTGGATGGTGTCATTCCGTGTGATTGTACAATGTCTTTGATATCGTTAATACATTTTCTTCTCTAGCGTCCCCTTGCTCTCGCAGTAGTTCTTCTTTAATGTCGGGTCAGCAATTAAATTGCTGGGGTTAAATGTAACGTCCTGTAAAAGACGGAAATCTTTCGTTTTATCACCATAATTACAAACAGAATCATCCAGAATCGATAATTCCACCATCATAACCGACACGCTACAAACCTCTCTAATTTCCACGAAATAAAATCCCCTCGAAAAGTTTCGGTGTTTTTCTGCAACTTGTCGCAATTTGTAGTTGCATGTTCCAACAACCGCATTACCACAGACAACCCATTTTATCTCAAAACTCCCCACCTAACCAAATCCGGGTTTGCATGATGTGATCAGCTATGTACGGCAAATGATATTGACAAACCTTTCAAGGGCGTGAGTTCTCGTTCATTCACACAACATTTTCATAAATTTGCAATTCGCCGTTGAAGAGCTGCGAGTTTTGAACTAACAATAGTTACATGATTTTCCGAGACGGCGGTTGAGTTCTGTAATTGTTGGCTCGCATGTAAAGTGTATGACAGGGCGTGATCGAAGGCTGGGACAATGGTGCTTTTACAGCTGCTTCCAGTGGAGTAGGTGGGTAGTAATTGGGTTATAGAATGAAGACATACAGATCTATGATATGTGAAAGGGCTGACCAATGTTGATCGTTTTCTGCTTGGTTGGTCTCGCGGGTTTTGTGTTCTTATACACGGGCGTTGCATTAACGTGTGTTTGTGATGTACGCGTGAGGTATGTTTGTGGATCAGACAAGTGTGTGGGGTAGCTTTGTCTGGGGTGTTGGGTGTATGTGGGGTGTGGTTAAGGGGGATATGTCTGTTAGTGATATGTTTGTGGGTGATAAGTTTGTGCGTGATAGGTTTGAGTATGATATCTGTGGGTGATATGTTTGTGGGTACATGTTTGTGTGTGATATGTTCTTTTGTGATATATTTGTGAGTTATGTTTGTGAGTGATATGTTTGTGTGTGATATGTTTGTGTGCGATATGGTTGTGTGTGATATGTTTGTGTGTGATATGTTTGTGTGTAATATGTTTTGTGACATGTTTTATAAGATAAGTTTGTGAGTGATGTTTGTGAGTGATATGTTTGTGTGATATGTTTGTAGTGATATGTGTGCGATAAGTTGCTATATGATACGTTTTGGGGACATGTTTGTGTGTGATATGTTTGTGTGTGATATGTTTGTGTCTAATATGTTTTTGTGACATGTTTTATTAGATAGGTTTGTGAGTGATATGTTTGTGTGTGATATGTTTGTGTGTGATATGTTTGTGTGTGATATGTTTGTGAGTGGTATGTGTGTGTGATATGTTTCTGTATGACATATTTTCGTGACATGTTTGTGTGTGGTATGTTTGTATTTGATATATTTGTATGCGATATGTTTGTCCGTGAAATGTTTGTGTGGCATGTTTGTGTGGCATGTTTGTGTGTAATATGTTCTTGTAGTATATGCTTGTGTGACATGTAGGTAGCGCAGCGGTTAGAACGTCTGCCTGCCGACCCAGTAGATTCGTGTTCGGATCCGCTTAAGGTAGGATTATTTCACTTACAGGAGCTTCGACGTCGGCTCACCTTAAACCGAGTACTAGAAAATTACTTGGAAGTAAAAGTGACTACGGTGATATGCCCCACATCAGACACAGAGCGCTGATTGGTCTAACAAGTAGGCGGTTAGCACCATATACCTAAATACGCCTCATGGGGTGAGACAGGATACAGCTAGTGGTGCAGTTTCTTGCCATGGGACTGGTGTCATCGCATCTTTTAGGTCTGTGTGCCATAAGGATCAGGGGGACAGTCTGTCCCTCACTTTGGCAAGCGACCAGCCCAGGCGTCTAACTAGCGTCTGGCCGTGCTCACGACAATATTAGCTCAGTTTGCTATCAACTTCACAAGCCCGTCCGCTAGCTAGCGAACTCTACACTAGTAATTACGACAGTGGTAAATTGTATAACCTTTTTGTTTCGTTACCCCGTTACACTGATCATATTTTTTAAATGATTCCTTTATAAGTAAATAATATATAAATCCTATTTTGAATCCAAAATCTGGATATAACCTAACTGTAAACTCGATTACACATCATTTAGTTTCATGTCCCTTACAAAAAGTCGCAATCACCCCCATCATTTTTGTCTAATTGTGACTTAGAAGACAATAGTTATGTTTAGTTAGTTAGTTAGTTAGTCGACAGATCATCCTCGTTGCACATCGAACCATTCAGTCCATAAGTGCTCGGATCCCCTCCTCAGCAAATCCCGCAGCGTGTAGCGGCTAACGACGCCAGTTCTGTGTTGGTTTATCAATCTTCTTTGGCTTCCTGCGTAGTGTTTTTGTTTGGCCACCCCTCTTTTAATTTGCTGCTCTCGCAGTCTGGCCATTGTTGTAGATTCACAGTCATCACTTGGTTCTCGCAAAAGTCTCACTTCTCGTAGAGCATTCAGAATGTCAGCCTGGTCCATGGCGCGTCCGCCCTCCACAGTAGCCTCACCTGCGAGCTTGTCAGCCCGCTCATTTCCTTGTACTCCCGCATGCCCTGGCACGAAGATGAAACTAATCTTTGCCAGCCGAGACCGCTTCAGAGGCAGCAACCATTCTCTTCGGATCAACCCCCTCCTCTATCCTCTTGATCATGTTCATTGAGACGCTAAGGAAACAAGCCTAGTGAATGTCTGTGTATTTGTGTATAAGTTATGTTTAGTACTTTGCCAATCTACTATATATGACCACTCAAAGTGACAGAATAAATCCAGGACTAAACGTGAGTACATTTTACTTAACTCAGGAGAGAAACGTCAAGCGAGGAAGAAAAGTGGCAATTTGACCTCATAAACCACAGTCTAATTAACCATAATGTCATCGATATTTTACGCTCCTACAAAACACCAAAAACCGCGATCTGTGGAGAGGCATGGATGCCCACGCCAGCTGGCAAGGGACTTGAAAATGATGATGATTAAGATGGAATTCCCTGGGCTTCCTGCACATATTATTGTATACATATCTGCATAAGTATGTAAAGTAAAATATAAGTATGTAAAGTAAAATATAAGTATGTAAAGTGAAGGTAAGTATGTAAAGTAAAATATAAGTATGTAAAGTAAAATATAAGTATGTAAAGTGAAGTATAAGTATGTAAAGTAAAATATAAGTATGTAAAGTGAAGGTAAGTATGTAAAGTAAAATATAAGTATGTAAAGTGAAGTATAAGTATGTAAAGTAAAATATAAGTATGTAAAGTAAAATATAAGTATGTAAAGTAAAGTATAAGTATGTAAAGTGAAGGTAAGTATGTAAAGTAAAGTATAAGTATGTAAAGTGAAGTATAAGTATGTAAAGTAAAGTATAAGTATGTAAAGTAAAGCATAAGTATGTAAAGTAAAGGATAAGTATGTAAAGTAAAGTATAAGTATGTAAAGTAAAGGATAAGTATGTAAAGTAAAGGATAAGTATGTAAAGTAAAGCATAAGTATGTAAAGTAAAGCATAAGTATGTAAAGTAAAGGATAAGTATGTAAAGTAAAGCATAAGTATGTAAAGTAAAGCATAAGTATGTAAAGTAAAGGATAAGTATGTAAAGTAAAGGATAAGTATGTAAAGTAAAGCATAAGTATGTAAAGTAAAGCATAAGTATGTAAAGTAAAGGATAAGTATGTAAAGTAAAGGATAAGTATGTAAAGTAAAGGATAAGTATGTAAAGTAAAGCATAAGTATGTAAAGTAAAGGATAAGTATGTAAAGTAAAGCATAAGTATGTAAAGTAAAGGATAAGTATGTAAAGTAAAGGATAAGTGTGTAAAGTAAGCAATTACACGCTTTAAGACGCAGTGTGCGTATGGTGCGAAACCCATATTTGTATAGGCCAATCGGCACTCGATGCTATGGGCAGTAGCGCGGCTGTCCCCTGTACTTCACAATACATCCGCTGGTATACATTGCAAGCTGTCCTATGTACCTTTATACAATTTTAATCCGCCCCAATGAGACTGTATCTCATGACCATGGAGGTACCTTGGGTTCGCGTGTAGAGTGCTGAAGATCAACAGATCAATCATCACGGTTTGGGGGAAAGGTGCTACAGGGAGTGATCAGAGGGTCTGGCTCACACTCAGGACTCCGAATAAAGGCCAGACGGACGTATAATCTGACTGCTACTTATACCATTAGTATTGACACCGGTACACTTCGCTGGCTGTTGATGATGGGGACACTTAGGAGGATGACCAGAATGCAGAACTCAGCTAAACTTTTACAAATTCTAACCCGGCTCGATGAGAAATAAACCCAGGAACACCGACAATCAAGCTACTAGCCACTACGCCACCGCGAGCCATGAGCCCATATTAAATTAATTTCCACAACTATCCCAAACGCCTTTTTCTTTCGCGAGTGTTTATTCCGAACTGTATCTGACAAGTTCAGTTGATGGATGTACATATAGTCTAGACGTGCGACGCCTGAGTCTCCAGGCAATGCTAGGAATCTTGGGGTGAGTTCTTTTCCACCCAAACATCCTTCCCAGATCGGCTGTCAGTCTGCAGGATGTGTCAGGACGTCTCACTGAATGTAATTATGTCACAGAGGTCGACCATGTAAATGATGGACAGAGAGAATAACAGAGTCCACGGGAATCTCGATATATGAATGGGCACTCTGCAGTTTTATGCTTTACCTCGACTTTGCAAGGTACAGGAGGAACAAGATGAGATGAGATCAGATGAGATGAGATGAAATGAGATGATATGGGATGAGATGAGATTAGATGAGATGAGATGAGATGAGATTAGATTAGATTAGATTAGATGAGATTAGATGAAATGAGATGATATGAGATGAGATGAGATGAAATGAGATGAGATGAGATGAGATGAGATTAGATTAGATGAGATGAGATGTGTAGATTTGGCTTTCAAGTGTTATATTTTTAGTGTGTTCTCTGATATCATTTGTTGTTTTATACTTGTAGGGGTGAAGGTGTCTGGTCAAAAGTCACACTGTTCTCCAGAACGGAGATGTATGTTTGTCTGTCTTTCAATCTATTTAAAAGTGTGAATCAATTCCTACAGTAACGCGTATCTGCATCATATATTCAGTGGTATTACCATTCTAATTCCCCTGGGTATTCAATGATTTATCACGTAACGCTTACGTATACATCTGGCTTTGTCGAGATACATCTAGCGCGAAAACTGGGCAGACAAACCATAAAACCGGATATCCTTCTCGAGAAATATGACTCCTGGGATACATTTCCAACCATCTTGTCTCAGACGCCATTTTTAAACAAACACCAGTGTCAGATCAACTGACTTTAAGTATGTCTAATGGATGCGAAACGTTGCAGGAGGGTCATAGAAAGTCAACTAACCTCGTCTGCGTGTCTTAAAGACATAATGGGGATATGATGAGGATGGCATGTTTCTATTACTCTATGTAACACCAGGGATGATAGGAAAAATATCAGGCTGTTCGTTGTCAATAACCCGTTCCCGAACTTGACCAGGGACCCACCTTAAGGGAAGTAAATAATAGTAACTGTGTATTCTGGCATGTATGTCTTGAGAGGGTCTGCGTGGGGTAGGCTATCTAGTCCCGTGCACAGTTTTAGCTGCAAAGTGCAAGAATAATTACTGACATAGATGAATAATAGAGAGAGGGCATTGAGATAGCCGTTGAAGATAGGGCGGGATTTTGTGGGTTAATAGAACGAACGAACGAACGAACGGACGGACAAACGAACGAATGAACGAACGAACGAACGAACGAACGAACGAACGAACGAACGATGTTTATTTTCAAAGGGTAACAAATTGAGCATGCAGGCCTGTCTTACATTCGGCCCTTCCAATCACTCATCTTTCATTCATCAATTGTGCATGTTATATTCACACAGGAAAAAAAAGACATTGTCAAATGGATTTTGTAAACATAAACAATGCATATTATAATGTTATGAGACAGGCATGCACACGTACACACCACACGCACATTCATAAACACACACGCACTCATACCTGCATACATAATTACATCATTTGCACAAACTCTCACAGTTATGCACACACTCAATAACATACAAATACACACCCACTCGCATACACTGCATGCATGCACACATACCCACACAAACATATACACATACATAAACGAACACACACACACACTCACTTACACACACGCGCACAAACACTTACACACACGCGCACAAACACACATATCGCGCACAAACATACACGTTGATGATTGATTGATAGCTGATTGAATGTTGATTGAGGGTTGATAGAGTGTTGATTAGGGGTTGATTAAGGGTTGATTGAAGATTGATTGAGATTTTATTGGGGGTCTATGCACCATGTGAGTTCAATGGCAGAAAATGATGAACAACAGCCATTCAACTAACTCTGTTTATGTGTCGTAAAGACACGGTAAAAGCAAACAATATCACACATGTCTTAGCAAACAATATCACACGTGTATTAGCAAACAATATCACACGTGTATTAGCAAAGAATATCACACGTGTATTAGCAAAGAATATCACACGTGTATTAGCAAACAATATCACACCTGTCTTAGCAAAGAATATCACACGTGTATTAGCAAAGAATATCACACGTGTATTAGCAAACAATAGCACACGTGTATTAGCAAACAATATCACACCTGTCTTAGCAAACAATATCACACCTGTCTTAGCAAACAATATCACACGTGTATTAGCAAACATTATCACACCTGTCTGTGAATTCCGGAAATAGTTATATTTTAAATATTAAACTATATTTGAGTTTATACAATAGATGGTTATACCATCCCTAGTTGGGGGTAGCAAAACCAACACATGTTTGTGAAATGCAAAGGAAAACCACCACAGTATTCTCCCGAGACGAGATTTATAATTATGTAGAACATATATAAACAAACAGGCAAGCTAAGAATGGTTGACACATTATCAGAAGAGTCAAAACTAGTCATTGGTCTCAGAATCAAATAATCTCTTGGCAATACGACAGTATTATAGGATCCAAATACAAGCATTAAAGCTTAGATTAGGCGGAGAAATACAAACAAGCAAAGACATCTCCTTAGTGGCTACCATCAGCTAAAACATATCTGAGATCTTTGCCAGCACCAGAGGAATTTCCTCACAGCCGCGGCCTTCAGCGTTTGAACGCTCGACTAAGTTCGTATGAATCAGCCTAATCTCCGATGAATTCCTAAGGGTTGCTAGCATGCAAACATGCCACTTCTTAATGGGTTTCAGAACGGAATCGTTTAAGCTCGTACATCGGTTGGATGGGTGCTAGATGGGTCCTTAGGTCATTGTGAGCTAGTGAGACACCAGATTACGTGGCAAATATCTTGTGAAACAAAGAGGACTGCATTGGGTGGTACAGATGGGACGGTACAAGATAAGGCTTTCTGTTCTGGTTGCGTGTATTGATGTCTTGATTGTATGTAGATGGGATAAGAGGCGACAAATAGATAGGCTGTATGTGAGTGCATGTCCACGGGATAAGAGAGGATAAATAGATAGTCTCTATGTGAGTGCATGTCCACGGGATAAGAGAGGATAAATAGATAGTCTGTATGTGAGTGCATGTCCACGGGATAAGAGCCGACAAATAGATAGGCTGTGTGTGAGTGCATGTCCACGGGATAAGAGAGGACAAATAGATAGTCTGTGTGTGAGTGCAAGTCCACGGGATAAGAGGCGACAAATATATAGTTTATGTGTGAGTGCATGTCCACGGTATAGGAGCCGACAAATAGATAGGCTGTGTGTGAGTGCATGTCCACGAGATAAGAGAGGACAAATAGATAGTCTGTGTGTGAGTGCATGTCCACGGGATAAGAGAAGACAAATAGATAGTCTGTGTGTGAGTGCATGTCACGGGATAAGAGAGGACAAATAGATAGGCTGTGTGTGAGTGCATGTCCGCGGTATAAGAGCCGACAAATAGATAGTCTGTGTGTGTGTGTATGTCCACGGTATAAGAGCCGACAAATAGATAGTCTGTGTGAGTGCAAGTCCACGGGATAAGAGAGGACAAATAGATAGGCTGTATGTGAGTGCATGTCCACGGGATAAGAGAGGACAAATAGATAATCTGTATGTGAGTGCATGTCCACGGTATAAGAGCCGACAAATAGATAGTCTGTGTGTGAGTGCATGTCCACGGGATAGGAGGGGACAAATAGATAGTCTGTATGTGAGTGCATGTCCACGGTATAAAAGCCGACAAATAGATAGTCTGTGTGTGAGTGCATGTACACGGGATAGGAGGGGACAAATAGATAGTCTGTATGTGAGTGCATGTCCACGGGATAAGAGAGGACAAATAGATAGGCTGTGTGTGAGTGTATGTACACGGGATAAGAGAGGACAAATAGATAGTCTGTGTGTGAGTGCATGTCCACGGGATAAGAGCCGACAAATAGATAGTCTGTGTGTGAGTGCATGTCCACGGTATAAGAGCCGGAAAATAGATAGTCTGTGTGTGAGTGCATGTCCACGGGATAAGAGAGGACAAATAGATAATCTGTGTGTGAGTGCATGTCCACGGGATAAGAGAGGACAAATAGATAGTCTGTGTGTGAGTGCATGTCCACGGGATAAGAGAGGACAAATATATAGGCTGTGTGTGAGTGCATGTCCACGGTATAAGAGCCGACAAATAGATAGTCTGTGTGTGAGTGTATGTCCACGGTATAAGAGCCGACAAATAGATAGTCTGTGTGAGTGCAAGTCCACGGGATAAGTGAGGACAAATAGATAGGCTGTGTGTGAGTGCATGTCCACGGTATAAGAGCCGACAAATAGATAGTCTGTGTGCGAGTGTATGACCACGGTATAAGAGCCGACAAATAGATAGTCTGTATGTGAGTGCATGTCCACGGGATAAGAGAGGACAAATAGATAATCTGTATGTGAGTGCATGTCCACGGTATAAGAGCCGACAAATAGATAGTCTGTGTGTGAGTGCATGTCCACGGGATAGGAGGGGACAAATAGATAGTCTGTATGTGAGTGTATGTCCACGGTATAAAAGCCGACAAATAGATAGTCTGTGTGTGAGTGTATGTACACGGGATAAGAGAGGACAAATAGATAGTCTGTGTGTGAGTGCATGTCCACGGGATAAGAGCCGACAAATAGATAGTCTGTGTGTGAGTGCATGTCCACGGTATAAGAGCCGGAAAATAAATAGTATGTGTGTGAGTGCATGTCCACGGGATAAGAGAGGACAAATAGATAGTCTGTGTGTGAGTGCATGTCCACGGGATAAGAGAGGACAAATAGATAGACTGTGTGTGAGTGCATGTCCACGGTATAAGAGCCGACAAATAGATAGTCTGTGTGTGAGTGTATGTCCACGGTATAAGAGCCGACAAATAGATAGTCTGTGTGAATGCAAGTCCACGGGATAAGAGAGGACAAATAGATAGGCTGTGTGTGAGTGCATGTCCACGGTATAAGAGCCGACAAATAGATAGTCTGTGTGTGAGTGTATGACCACGGTATAAGAGCCGACAAATAGATAGTCTGTATGTGAGTGCATGTCCACGGGATTAGAGAGGACAAATAGATAGGCTGTGTGTGAGTGTATGTCCACGGGATAAGAGAGGGCATATAGATAGTCTTATGTGAGTGCATGTCCACGGTATAAGAGAGGACAAATAGATAGTCTGTGTGTGAGTGCATGTCCACGGTATAAGAGCCGACAAATAGATATTCTGTGTGTGAGTGCATGTCTACGGGATAAGAGAGGACAAATAGATAGTCTGTGTGTGAGTGCATGTCCACGGTATAAGAGCCGACAAATAGATAGTCTGTGTGTGAGTGCATGTCCACGGTATAAGAGCCGACAAATAGATATTCTGTGTGTGAGTGCATGTCTACGGGATAAGAGAGGACAAATAGATAGTCTGTGTGTGAGTGCATGTCCACGGGATAAGAGAGGACAAATAGATAGTCTGTGTGTGAGTGCTTGTCCACGGGATAAGAGAGGAGAAATAGATAGGCTGTGTGTGAGTGTATGTCCACGGGATAAGAGAGGACAAATAGATATTCTGTGTGTGAGTGTATGTCCACGGTATAAGAGCCGACAAATAGATAGTCTGTGTGAGTGCTACCTTCTTCCTTTGTAGACAGGGGTGGTTAAACAGATGGAATAGCAAGCGACAGAGAGAGGCAAAGAGCTAGACAGACAGACAGACAGACAGACAGACAGACAGACAGACAGACAGACAGACAGACGGCCGGCCGGCCGGCCGGCCAGCCAGCCAGCCAGACAGACAGACAGACAGACAGACATGCAGGCAGGCAGGCAGACAGGCAGGCAGACAGGCAGGCAGGCAGACAGACAGACAGACAGAGAGGCAGGCAGGCAGGCAGGCAGGCAGGCAGGCAGGCAGGCAGACAGACAGACAGACAGACAGACAGACAGAGTGAGAAAGATAGAGAGATGAGCAGATAAATTAAAAATTCCACCAATATATTAGTGAAATAGCCGAGACAAAATGTAAACAAATAACACTCTATTTGAATTACGTCCCCCACTTCCCACGACCAGACCCTGTCAAAAAGACATCGTTTTAACAAAACCATTAGTGTCTTTTCAAAATTAAAGTAAAAATATTTGCCGTTCCGTTCTTGGCAAATACTCTTTAATAACTATAGATATTGATTTTGTGCTACTGTTAGCATCATCTCCGTTCGCCTTTGTGTTTTTAGCCAACTTGCAGCTCTAATTTTTTTTTTTTTAGTACCACTTTAAAACGTGACTTAAACTGATACTATTTGTCACCAAGGGAAGTAAGAAAACACTAAACTATTTGAGCAAAGGGGAATAAATGTTTAAGTTTCAGCCAGACAGATAAAGTGGGAAGTACTTTAAGAGAATTACGACTTTCTGGAGAGCGACTGAGAATTTAAACTATTTTAGTATTTTGGTAATATCTTTATTCTCACAATTTCCCTGTACTGATAAACACATTATGGGTAAAATAATGTAATATCCGAAAGAATGAATAAATAAATCATGCAGACATGAAGTACACTCTTTGAACAGCAATCAAATCTTAGTCAAGAAAGGACCCTACCATAGTTTCTCTGAGTTTGAACAGGATATGGGGTAATGGTATATATGCATGTCGTTATTATTTTGGGTACGATAGTTCAAACAAATGAGCAGGGCAATTTTGTCGATCGCTTCTCGATCTTTTGGCTAAGATCAAAGGATTTAGTTTAGTCGACGGATTAACATCACGGCACGCGGGTGTAACCCATAAGTGCTTCTTTCTACTACTAACTCAATCCTGAGTACGGAGAAACTCGGTCAGTGCACGAACTCCGTAGCACCGGCGAGGATCCCGAAATACTTTGGGTAGATTTTTAACAAGAAATTTTGCCCGGGCAGCGCCGTTAGGCTACTCTTTTTCGATTTCCAACTGCCAAGGTATTTTTTACGTGCGCAACAATACACACGGGCGTCTGATGTCATTACTCAGAGACCAGAGGAAATTTTGTTACTAGAAGTTCACGTGAAAAAAATTTATGCCCTCACCGGGGCTTGAACCCGAGACCTCCAGCACTCGAGGCGGACACCATACTCCGAGACCACTGAGCTCCCCTTAAGATCAAAGGGTAGTTATCTGCACTTGAACTGCTCTTCCGAATAACACCTAGGACGTTTCACCTCATGGGGCGGCTCTGGTACCTTGTACACCGCGATCCCTTATAAATAAATAAAAACTGTGGTTTAACGGAACAGCGAGCCATTATTATTTTGTAAAAGGAGGTCAGCATGGCTGAATGAATGACATCGCCGCTCTTAAATTCCCACTATGCTGATACCGAGGTACGGAGTTTAACCTCTACACTGGTCAGTTGGACTGAAATGTTGACTTCTTGTCCTTGACTTGGGGACGTAAATTACAAGTGCCTCAGAAGTCGGAGTGGGTTCGCCTGATGGCGAGGTACACGGGCAAAGCTAATCCGTACGCAAAAAATCAATCCAGTGCACTAGAACTGGTAGCACGTGTATGGACAACGCTTGAGTTCAAAGCGAACGATCGAGAAAAAAAAATATGTAGTGACATAACTTGGTCTGATCAGTCACATTCGCTACCGCAATGTGCTGTTGTTATTATGCCGTTTTAAAGCACAGCCGACCTCCGTGGCGACGGTATTACGGACGTGGTTTGTGATCCCGTATACCCGCGTTAGAAACACAGATGCGCGCGATCTGGCAGCAGACCGCGTTGCGTTGGTTTTTTACGAAATGGTATTAGTGCCGGTCGTTCAGAAAGCAATGGCAAACTACTGAACGTAAACTTGCCAAGACATCAACAGCAGCGAAAAATGCTGATGTTGACTGCAAAAGTCCTGTACTTTAACTTGTAAAGCACAGTGTAAAAATCTATCGTCTGACAAGACTGCCAGGTGCCAGTAGTTTGGTCTGCCGGATTACAGCAAGATACAAACATGATCAAAAACAATCTTATAATTGAATGGATACGAAATAACAAAAACGACCAGAGATTTCAGAAATTTAGTTTTGATTTACTGCATATAAATCAAGCAGAAATGGCATTTTGACTTGATCGATGCTCACAGAAAGATGTATCCGGGGGCAAGAAAATATATATTGATGTTTTATGGACTATTCAAAAGCTTTTGACAAAGTGGGGCATCAAGACCTTTTCGACATTTTGCGTGAACTCAATATAGATGTTAACGATTTCCTGATAATTAGGAATGTATGGTGGGACAAGGATCTGCCATGAGAAACGAACAAAATGACTTGGTGAATTTAGACAATATTCATAAATGGCGACATCTTGAGAGAGTTAAAATTAAAGGCTAAAATATAAATAATCTCGGGTTTACAAATTGACTCCTGCACGAAACAGGTTCGGAAACACACTGATTTGCGTTGATTTCAATGGTATGGCGTCGGCAGTGAAAAAAAGCAGTGGCAAGCTACTGAACTAAACACCAGATCAGCCTCTTTAGCTATATGGTTTATTAGTTATCTGTTTGAGTGATTGAATAGCATGTTGATGTTTCGTGAGTTTTCCCATATAGTTTGCCTATGTAGTTTGCCCACGTACTTTGCCCGTCTAGATTGCCCGTGTAGTTTATCCATTGTAGTTTAGCTATGTAATTCGACCGTCTAGTTTACCAATGTAATTTATACATGTAGTTTGTTCATGTAGTTTACCCATGTAGTTTACCCATGTACTTTAACCTTGTAGTTTACCAATGTTGTTACCCGTATATTTTAACCATGTAGTTTGCCAGTCTAGTTTGCCCATTTAATTTGCACGTCTAGATTCCCCATATAGTTTTGCCCATGTAGTTTGTCCGTGTAGTTTGCCCATGTAGTTTAACCACGTGGTTTGCCATGTAGTTTAGCCATGTAGTTTGCCCATGTAGTTTTTCCATGTAGTGTACCCATCTAGTTTGCCTGTCTAGTTTGCCCATGTAGTTTTCCCGTTTAATTTGCCCATGTAATTTGCTGGTGTAGTTTGCCCATGTAGTTTTAGTTTAGTTTAGTCGATGGATCAACATCACGGCACACGGGTGCAACCCATAAGTGCTCCGTTCTCCTCCTAACTCAAACCTGAGTCTGGAGAAACTCAGCTCAGTGCACGAACTCCGTAGCACCGGCGAGGATCCTGAAATACTTTGGGTAGATTTTTAACTAGAAATTTTTGCCCGGGAAGCGCCTTTAGGCTACTCTTTTTCGATTTCCAACTACCAAGGGATTTTTTTACGTGCGCAAAAATACACACAGGCGTCCGATCTCACTACCCAGAGACCAGGGGAAATTTATTACTAGAAGTCCACGAGAAAAAATCCCGGCATCACCGGGGCTTGAACCCGGGACCTCCAGCACTCGAGGCGGACACCATACCTCGAGACCACGCACCCCCATGTAGTTTGCCCGTCTAGTTTTTTCGTCTAGTTTGCCCATTTAGTTTGCCCGTTTAATTTGCCCATGTAGTTTGCTGGTGTAGTTTGCCCATGTAGTTTGCCCGTCTAGTTTTTTCGTCTAGTTTGCCCATGTAGTTTGCCCGTTTAATTTGCCCATGTAGTTTGCTGGTGTAGTTTGCCCATGTAGTTTGCCCGTCTAGTTTGTCAATTTAGTTTACCGGTGTTGTTGGCTTTGATGATTTTATTTGCTGGTGGTAGGATACTTGGTTACCTGGTGTGTTTCGTTGTCCGTTTTGCTTGTGTTTGGTGGGTTAATTGCTTGTACAGTCTGATATTTGAAGTATAAATGTTTGTAGAATCTGACATTTGAAGTATGAACGTTTGTAGAATTTGACATTTGAAGTATGAATTTGTCTACAGTCTGATATTTGAATTATGAATGTTTGTAGAATCTGACACTTGAACTATGAAAGTTTGTAGTGTAATTCTCTGAGAAAGATAGATTGCATAGTTTGATATATGTAGAAGATCGGGATATCATAACAAAGGAACTGTTATTGTTATTACCGTCATTGTCATTGTAATTGTTATCACATCATCATCATTCTGTGCCATGCCGATGTATCTGTCTATCTATTCATCTATGTCTGCCACATTGTATAGACATGTAACTGTCTACTTGACTGACCGTCCGCCTGTCCATCTGATTGCGTCTAATGTTACTCTAACCCAAATATCACAATCAAAAAATATCCCCCAACGGCGATCTCTTATATGCCCCACGAACTTCCCTTGTGCAGATCATTTGCGGTATTGTCTCCCCTAATCAGGTTAGCCAGCTGTCAACTCTCATGTTCTGCCGATT
The DNA here is from genome assembly GCA_963921405.1 of Cepaea hortensis. Classification (NCBI taxonomy): domain Eukaryota; kingdom Metazoa; phylum Mollusca; class Gastropoda; order Stylommatophora; family Helicidae; genus Cepaea; species Cepaea hortensis. The sequence continues at coordinate 101,931,786 of OY992889.1, read as the reverse complement.
ATTGTTCTGGCCCGTGTAGGATCCCTTTGGTGCACAACATCCCATTATTTCATCGTCGTTTTTCTTACCTTCTTTTATATATCTAGACGACCTGTGGGTTGCGTTTCATAGTTACTGGGAGAAAAATACATCGCTCATAAGTGTTTGCTTGCGTCTTTGTTTGTACGCTTTTGTCAAAGTGTGTACTCTCTTGTCTAAGTGTGAACTCTCTTGTGTAAGTGTGTACTCTCTTATCTAAGTGTGTACTCTCTTGTCTAAGTGTGTACTATCTTGTCTAAGTGTGTACTATCTTGTCTAAGTGTGTACTCTCTTGTCTAAGTGTGTACTCTCTTATCTAAGTGTTTACTCTCTTGTCTAAGCGTGTACTCTCTTGTCTAAGTGTATACTATCTTGTCTAAGTGTGTACTATCTTGTCTAAGTGTGTATTATCTTGTCTAAGTTTGTACTCTCTTGTCTAAGTGTATACTATCTTGTCTAAGTGTGTACTCTCTTGTCTAAGTGTGTACTATCTTGTCTAAGTGTGTACTACCTTGTCTAAGTTTGTACTCTCTTGTCTAAGTGTATACTATCTTGTCTAAGTTTGTACTCGATTGTCTAAGTGTGTACTATCTTGTCTAAGTGTGTACTATCTTGTCTAAGTGTATACTATCTTGTCTAAGTTTGTACTCTCTTGTCTAAGTGTATACTATCTTGTCTAAGTGTGTACTCTCTTGTCTAAGTGTGTACTATCTTGTCTAAGTGTGTACTATCTTGTCTAAGTGTGTACACTCTTGTCTAAGTGTGTACTCTCTTGTCTAAGTTTGTACTCTCTTGTCTAAGTGTGTACTCTCTTGTCTAAGTGTATACTATCTTGTCTAAGTGTGTACTATCTTGTCTAAGTGTGTACTATCTTGTCTAAGTGTGTCTAAGTGTGTACTATCTTGTCTAAGTTTGTACTCTCTTGTCTAAGTTTGTACTCTCTTGTCTAAGTGTGTACTCTCTTGTCTAAGTGTATACTATCTTGTCTAAGTTTGTACTCTCTTGTCTAAGTTTGTTCTCTCTTGTCTAAGTTTGTACTCTCTTGTCTAAGTTTGTACTCTCTTGTCTAATTCTGTACTCTTTTGCCTGGCTTTTGATTTTTGTACTTTCTTGTCTCAATTTGGACTCACTTTTCTAAGTTATGATGACAATGATGATGATGGCGATGATTCATCTAATACAATGGGATGAGAGCCTTGCTACCACAGTCACTAGCATGCTTGCCTGTCCGTCCAGTCGTAATAAGCTCGAATTTCTATCTAGGCGAATTGTTTACATTATCCTAGGCTACTCAGTAGACTTAGCCTAAAATGTATACCATGATATGCCTTGGCAAGTAGCTGACGTCATCACCCCCACGAGGTTCGATTGGTCTATAAACATACAGTTCCAACACCACATACCAAATAAGCCTCAGAACCTCAAAAACGGGTCTTTTCTTTTTTGTTTTAATTCAATGGAGTTAAGTCTGTTTTCTACTTCTTCCCCCGTGTCTTCTGTGAGAGCGAATCAATACCTGTGATTTGTTTACACGCCCCCGTCTCTATAACCCAATCTTCTTCCATAACATTAGCCGCGTCATCAAACATACCCCGTGAATCACGGGGGAAAGTTAGCCAGCAAGCAACAACAAGACAAGGCTATAAATGGAAAGAAATTATCTCAAGATGGCCAGGAAATTGCTAGTCTGCATTCTACTCTCAGGACGAAGAACTGACTTCCATTTGGGCCGGCCTTGGCGTTAGAGTTGGCGTTATAATCAAACGAATTCTAGGGGGTATTTCGGAATGACATCAGGAAGTAGTGGTTTCTTTCGCGAACGACATGAGTCAGTAGAGGGTATCTCCCAATGACATGAGGCAGTAGAGGGTATTTCCGAATGAGTTGAGACAGTAGAGGGTATTTCCGAATGACATGAGTCAGTAGAGGATATTCCCGAATGGCATGAGGGAAGTATGGGGTATTGTTATGCGCTCTTTCTAATGCTGTTTCTGAGTTGGTATTCATTTCTCTAAGGTTGTTCTTGAAACCATCACTCCATTCGTTGCGTGGTTTTGCCCTTGCTCTGTATCCTTTATATTTCTTAAATGTAGCAGATGGTACCAGGGCATTCTTGTGAGATGGCCAAACATTTAATATGTTGTTCTTGAATGAAGTGAAGGATTGTTTTCAAACCTTGCTTTGTGACATGTGACTCTCTTGGTACCGCAGTGGCCATTCACCTGTCCGCAGTCACGGTAGTAATGGACCAGTTAAGATTATTCACACCTGTCTGAGCTATATTTGGTGCAGTATTGAAGTATATGTTCTGCTGTGGAAGGTGTCTGCCTACATTTCCACATTGTTAAAGTACCTGTTTTTAACTTTGTGTACTTGTTGGTATTAAATCTTTTATGTTCTTTTCAGAATCTAAAGATAGTTATTTCTGCTGTTGAATATGTAACAGTCTTTCTTGTGGTTGGATATTTGACTTGCGTAGGTTGTTTTAATAATTATCTCAAATGACAATTAGTATAATAAACATTCCCATATTTATGGCACGTTTCGCCTACCTCAGGTAATTATAATGGCCATGTTAAAAATAGCCTTTGTGAGTCATGTATTATTGATTATTTTCCATGCGTTTTGATGCATATTGTTTTGTTATTGTCTAATATTAGCTTCAAAAATGATAGATGGATGAAATAATGTATGAGAGGAAAGATATAAGAAGGGCGGAGTGCCAGATGGTCCCGCTTGCCAAATTCTTAACCCGTTGAAAATAAAGTTTGCTCGTTCGTTCTTTCTGTTATGTCTCCAGCTTCAGTGGACTACATGTTGCAATTATTCCAAGACCAACGCCGATGTAGTCCAGCTACTGGCAGGTCTCCCATTCAAGGCAGGTCAAGGGATAGGAACCAGACGAATCCAGACACAAACCTCTTGCCTTCTTAGTAGACCCGGGTCAGTTGAAGGCCTGGAAAAGCCAGTCCGATAAAATGTTAGTGGAAGTCGGATGTGCCGAGCCATAGGCTTGACGAAACCGTGCGTACCTCCCATGGCACTTGATGCTGGTGATTACATTGTTGTTTTAGTAGAAAATTTGTGAAAATCAAAGGGAGTTAAACTAAGTACAAAGATTAGTGAGTTTTTAACTCCAATGTTAAAAAGGTACTACTGAAGGGGTCAGAAACACGGAGAAAATCTGAAAGACTGACTGATAAGCAATAAATGTATAATATTAGTGTTCGCGCAGAATATTGAGAATAAAATGGCATGACAGAATCAACGATGTGGAGCTCATGGAGAGAACTAGACAAATACCAGTGAACCAATGTGGAGCTCATGGAGAGAACTAGACAAATACCAGTGAACCAATGTGGAGCTCATGGAGAGAACATGACGAATCCAAGTGAACCTAGTGGTGAAGACAAGATGCTGACGCTGGATAGGACACACACTAAGAAAACATGAGGACAATATAGCTAGACACTCTCTTGTCTGGAACCCACGAGATAGGACACACACTGAGAACATCTGAGGACAATATAACTAGACACTCTCTTGTCTGGAACCCACAAGATAGGACACACACTAAGAAAACCTGAGGACAATATAGCTAGACACTCTCTTGTCTGGAACCCACGAGATAGGACACAGACACACTAAGAAAACCTGAGAACAATATAAGTAGCCACTCTCTTGTCTGGAACACATAAGGCAAAGAAATAACGAAGACCTAACAACACACGGAGAAAAGAATTACAGACAGAGATGAATAATACTGGGAAACATGGAGCGAGCTGCAGGAGATAGCAACAGACAGGACGGCTTGGCGGGGTTTGGTTGAGGCAATGTCCCAATGTGGGAAAGAACGCCAGCAGAAAAATCAGACTAGTTTTGATGAAATATAACTGGAATATCTGGTTGGTGGGTCACAGCGTCTCATGTAGCCAAAGTTGTTAGCCAGTTCATTTCTTGGTGTTAAACTATAGAATAAGATGACAACGGCAAAGAGAAAGGGCAAAGGGGGAAGAGGAAACATGGAGAAGGACTTACATTGGCAGAGAAAAGAGTGCACTGGTACTCACCAGGTTCAGATAGACCCTTTGCAGGTACTGTTGTTGATTGTGAGGTGTTAGAAGAACACATATTTGATGTGGCGTGGACAATTCCTTTCCTCGAAAACCTTCCTGCCACGAAAATGCCTTGAAATTCGGTATTATCCATTACCAATTTTACTAGCCTGCACTGATCCCAGAGACGTACTGCTAGGATCTGAACCCCACGTTACTGTCGTGAAAGTAAGTGGACTAACAAATAAACCACCCAAGGTCCTACAGAGACTCTACCTATGTCATAAATCGTCATGGCTCTAATGCGGCTTTCGGAAAGCAATCAGAATGTATTCAATATCAGAGAATGCATAAGATAACATAAAAACAATCAATAAAAAGTCGACAATTTCACATGTCACTATCGCCTGTCTGAACATACGGACATCGACGCTCGACCAACTAAACCCTGCTCATTATAAGCTGCCGTTGTGTTCATTCGGTAGAAAATAGGATCGAACGGAAAGAAATACCTGGCATTAGTAGAGGACATAACACGCACACACACAGACACTCACACACGCGCGCGCACACACACACACACACACACACACAACCTATCGATTGTGACGTTGACCAGCCGAGCTCTGGCACACGTGATTAATGTGATGACGTGGCAATCCTGACCGTTAGACGCGCAGTTTCCAACGTCATCTCCACCAGGCCCTGCTCGGACGCTTAGTTTCAGCAAGACGATGAATTCCCTGGCTTAATCTACAGCCCAGCGAGCCTCTTCCAGCCAGCACGAGAAAAACGACCTGTCTTAATTGGATAACCGCATAGTGGCCGATCCGCACAAACAGATAGAATGGCGTGGATCGATGAAGTCGGTTCGATTCGCCGACCCAGTAATTAAAAGAATGGCTTGTACAGAGCTTCTGCTGACTGATCCGTCTTGGGGAAGTTCAGCCGACGGGAGGTCTCCCCAAGCCTGAATGATTGTTCTTTAAGTGTTTGGCGGGGGACTTGGGTTAACCTGGGGTTTGTTCAGGCTGGTTTTGTCTTATGGAGTCTTGTGTTGTTAAGTCTGGTGTGTCTTGAGCCTTTTATTTATTTGTTCAGATGGGTGTGTCTTACTGGAGTCTGATACCTGTTCAAGTTGGAATTAGTTCATATCCTGGTCTGCCTACCTAAGATACAGATCTCTTCACTCTCCTCTAATTGCCACGGTTTCCATTCTGTCCTCCCTGGGGTGTGGTAAACTTACAAACATATTTTATCAGCGTGCAGTGACGTCAAAATGGGGCCTGCTCATTATGGTGGAAGGGGAGAAAGGTCACAAATGCAGAACTAAGCGTGGGGGACATTACATGTTCAGGAAGGCGAGCTGGCGAAAGAAAATATAACCTCTGTGATAAAAAACCCACCGTCAGAAGACGTCCTTCTTGCCGAATGTTTCGGCTTCACTGCCCTCTTGACACTCACATGCGACGGGCCCGGCTGGGTCATGACTCCCAGAGGTTTTCCTCCTGTCGTGCGTTCGCATATCCACTGTCGGGATGTTGTGTATCGCACAAAACCCACATTGACATGGCCATGTGTTACCCAGAAGCCATCCTGTCCTCGGGGAGGTGAACATTGTGGACTCGGTGCTTTTGTCAACGCCATCACTGCGCCTAAAAGGCCGTGGACAGCCAGCTTCTGTTCCTGGCAGTTTTCCTCTGTTCTCACCTCTACGTCGGTGCTTAACTATGAGCCAATAGACATCACTTGCAACCATGGTGTTTTCTACAGATCTTCTTCACAGCTTAAGTTGCAGCCATATTGCCTGCCTTCTTCGTACCCTGTTCACAGCTTAAGTTGCAGCCAAATTGACTGCCTTCTTCGTACCCTGTTCACAGCTTAAGTTGCAGCCATATTGCCTGCCTTCTTCGTACCCTGTTCACAGCTTAAGTTGCAGCCATATTGCCTGCCTTCTTCGTACCCTGTTCACAGCTTAAGTTGCAGCCATATTGCCTGCCTTCTTCGTACCCTGTTCACAGCTTAAGTTGCAGCCATATTGCGATCTTCGTATCTCGTTCACAGCTTAAGTTGCAGCCATATTGCCTGCCTTCTTCGTATCCCGTTGACAGTTGAAGGAACAGCCTTTCTGCACGCTGCCAGCGGAAGCCAGCTCTTCCCTTGGGCTAATTATATTACTTGCTCAGCTCCGTGGCAAAGATTATATGGATGCCGTTCTTATCCACTTACCCGCGTTCGAAACACAGCTGCGCGCGATTTGTTAGCAAACCGCGTTGCGCTGGGTTTTAACAAGTTGGTATGGGAGCCGGTCGTTCAGAAAACAATGGCAAACTACTGAACGTAAACTTGCCAAGACATCAACAACAGCAGTAAAAAGCTGGTTTTCACAGCGATGTCCTGTAAAAAAAGATATTTTTAAAATAATAAAATAAAATAAAACCTAGAGCTGGTGTCGTGGATCAATACACACTGGGGGAGACTCTGAGGAAGGGATTCGAGCATTTATCAAACAAATGGTCCAATGTGAAGTGAGAGTAATCTGACGACTATCTAATTATCCTAGACACAAACAGGAAAACTTACAGTGTACATTTTCCCCCAAATGTATCTTTCCTTCAAATACTCCATTTTCTGCTAGCCATGGTTCTAAAACATGTATCTTCACCCCTGTCTAAAACAACATGTCTATGAATTGTCTAAATATAACTACCTTTTTCTCTGTCTAGAAATACACGTCTTTACTATTGTCTTTAAATACCTATCTTTGTCCTTGTCGTAAAACACTTGTCTATTTCTTTTTCTAAAAACACTTGTTGTTGACGTGTCCAGAAATACGTGTATTTGAACTGTAAAAAAAACGGGGGGGGGGGGGTGCTGAGTGGTCTCGAGGTATTGTGTCCGCCTCGAGTGCTGGAGGTCCCGGGTTCAAGCTTCGGTAAGGACCCGGATTTTTTCACGTGGACTTCTAGTAACAAAATTTCCCCTGGTCTCTGGGTAGTGAGATCGAACACCCGTGTGTATTGTTGCGCACGTAAAAAAATCCCTTGGCAGTTGGAAATCGAAAAAGAGTAGCCTAACGGCGCTGCCCGAGCAAAATTTCGAGTTAAAAATCTACCAAAGTATTTCAGGATCCTCGCCAATGCTACGGAGTTCGTGCACTGAGCTGAGTTTCTCCAGACTCAGGTTTGAGTTAGGAGGAGAACGGAGCTCTTATGGGTTACACCCGTGTGCCGTGATGTTTAGTGATGTTGATCCATCGACTAAAACTTAAATCTAAAACTGTTTTTAAAAAAAAAAAACTGACAGTGAGTTGTCAAAACACCGTGTATTTGTTCTTGTCTAACAACACCAGCTGTGTTTGCCCTGGCTCACGTGTAATGGCATGACACAATTATGAAAAAACATACGATCTTTTTCGTTCCTCGTTCAGAAAGAACTTTAGGGTCACCCATAGACGTCTATATTTTCTAGACCAGTATTTCCAGTAGGGACATCCGCTTCTGTCCAGCTTACTTCCTATAGACAGACTCCATCCAATATAGCTATGAATACATTCGCATGTATTGTTTGACACTCAGAGAAGTAGAAGAAGTAAGTAGAGTAGATAACACACACAACATCAGTCACCTTGCCAACTGGCGTGGCCAATCATGCTTCTCCAAAACTTAGATATCCGACAGCATGGATCAATGCCATGACACAAAATTGTCAAAAACTGTCTCTCGTTATCTTCCTATCTCTCTTTCCACAAATCTTTCCAGTTGTCACATGTTCCAGTTTTTGTCTTTTCTTAATGTGGCCAAACAATGATGACTGGTTCTTTCTGATGTTTGTGATAAGTTGTCTTTTCGACTTAGTTTCCCTCAAAATGTTCAGATTACTCTGTTTAGCTGTCCAGTTAATTGTCAGCATTCTTCTATAAAACCACATTTCCAAGGCTTTAATGTATTTTACGCCTGTTTACTAATTGTCCAGGATTAGCAGCCGTGTGTTAAAACTGGTTCTACGAAACACGTAAGAAAACTTTTTTTTTCAAACTCCCATTGACAAGGTCTTCTTGAATAAAACGTTATTCATTTGATAGAATGCAGGCTTTGCTTGTCCTATTCTGTTCTATATCTCTGTGATGCATCTTCCATCTGATGTTATCCATGTGCCTAGATATCTGAAATTCTGCACTTGCTCCAAAATAACGTCATTTACTTTAACTTTAAATTTAGGCACAATCTGTTTGTTTGATATCATCATGACGTCAGTCTTTCTATTATTCAAGCTAAGGCCCATGTTTTTCACTTTCTATAATCATTGTGTCTATCATTTCCTATAGATCGTTCTGACTTGTTGCTATCAAGACGGTGTCATCAGCATAACCACTATCCCTGACATATTTTCTGTAGATCTCATTATATGTTCACTGTACAGCAGGGGTGGCCAACCTTTTCAGCAGGTGGGCCAAATTTCAGAAATAATATTTCCTGCCGGGCCACGCACCTAATTTTTTTGTTGTTGTTAAATTAAATTAAACAAGCAAGCCTGCTACAGCTTCGACCACATCGTCGTTTCCCACTCCGTGGGCCACAACATGACTCCCGGCGGGCCGCATTCGGCCCGCGGGCCTCGTGTAGGCCACCCTTGCTGTACAGTGAGAAAAAATCAGGAGACAATACACACCCTTTCCTCTTAGGGTATGAGCCTGTCCTACTACCGGGTGGTGGATGTTGGAGAGGCCTATAGACATCGTGTCTATAGATTAGCTACGAGCACGCTGAATTTTATAATCAGCCGTGGACCAACACAGGCGGTAGTCATGGAGAGGTGGCGAGTTAGCTGATGGAGCAGCTATCTCTATAAAATAATTATATAAAAACTGTATCACTGGTATGTTATACAAATTCCCTGTAGAGAGGTGTCAATCGTCACGTAATGTGTGTACAAAGATTAATATCCATTAAGCCATACAAGAACTACCACTTGATAACAAAAGCGAGAGGTAAAGATAACATAGTCAGCCGCCAACATTCAACCAGTCACGGAGATTGTAACAAGTATGACTATGATCCAGCTCAATCAGCTAATGGGGCACGACAGCTGTGATCTGATGTCATCAAGGATGCGATGTCAACAAATAAAACCCGTCGCCATGTAAGAGACTAAGACTATTATTATTATCATTATTATTACAATACCCGACAACCCATTGGCACATGGCAACAGTCTGAAGAAAGTTAATTGATAACTACATGCAATGCTATAAAGATCATTGACATGACATATATATATATAGGGTATATAGGATATATAGGATATATAGGATATATAGGATATATAGGATATATAGGATATATAGGATATATAGGATATATAGGATATATAGGATATATAGGATATATAGGATATATAGGATATTGTAGCGAAACGCCAGTGGTCCATGTCCTTATGCATTCTTTTATTTTGGGTAGACAGGGGGGAACGGCTTTCGGAAGCTCTCAGTTCTCTTGTTCTCTCAAATCTCCATGAAAGATGGTTCTTTGGGTTATCTTCCTATCACAATCTTTACATGGAGCAAGTAGCCAATGTCTTTCACATCGGGTAAACCCGATGGAGCGCCTTGCGCCAAATGAGCGCTGGTGCGGCTGCTAAGCAATTCATGGCCGTGTACACACCTACCGTTGGATAGTGGCATCTTGTCAAGTCGATTTGAAGATTGGGACAGAGATGCAACCTCCTACTGAAGTGGTGAAGAAAGGTAGGGCTTAGGTTGTGGGTACTCCAGCCAAACATGGAGTTATAAATATATCATGGGTTGAAGGGGAAGATGAATTGGCGAAAGGCCAATCATAACCAATGACGAGTTGGGTGACCGTTAGCCGATTTGGCTGCACGTCTTGTCCTTGGCATAGCCGGGGAAGTGAATCTGAACCATATATCTCCCAAGAGGATTTCATTTGTTCTTGGCGTCAGATGAGCTGTTGCTGTCTTTCTATCTACGGCTTGAATTGGACAGATTGTCATCTTTCTGTTGTATATACTCAGTGGGTATTTTGGGAATGGGGTACACCAATCTCTGATCTATCTTCTTGAGCCAGAAGAGGCTATTCACAGGACTATCTCTTTCATCTGTTACTAGATGGGATGATGTAGGGAAGTTAATGGACTTCTGTATCTCATTTAGAGAACCTGCATTCCGCTGAATCTATGTGTTCTGTGGGGCACTGCTGGTACATTGCGGCGACCGCTCAGACAAGAGCGGAGCCGGGAGGGGGTAGGATCTTCTTTCCTATTCTTGCAGGGACTGGGGAACTACAAAGCGTGCCATACAACCCCATTACTATACTATGAGTTAATGAGATGTAACACACGGATTACTGGGCGCACCACACCACAAGATCTTGCGGGTGAGAAAGGCATGGTTGCAAGTGAGAGGGAAGCATGGGAATGAATGTGCCCAATCATAATAAAGGCTTGGTATGAGTGTGGAGGGTGTGTCGTGTGGCCAAAAAGACAACCGGACTTCGTCCAGCTGGAGGTCTACTCAAACCCGGACGTGGCCAATCCAGGGGCTACCTGACAGGTCAGGCCTGGTCAATCAGGTATTAAATATAGTGTATTTGTGTGATACATGAGTCAGCCCAGTCGCTCAGGTTTTATTTATCATCTCCAGGGTCCTCTTCTATGGGAAGTGACTATGTCTTCGAAGGGACATTATCACCGGTGTTTCTAGGCTAACGTAAATATGTCCAACGAGGCCAACTCAAGGCAAGGTGCAGGTCTTGAAGCAAGGACATTTTGTATGACTGGTGCATTGCCGGTTTTGTTTTAACAACATACGCCTGAGAGCAGTGTTGTCCGGAGGGAGCCTAAGAGTGATTTTCTGGCATACCCATTTTATCCCGGACATTAAAAGGACCCAACCATTATCCTTCACAAACACCTCACCTTATCGGCAACACTAAAGCTTTTCATAGGTCAGTGAAGACCTAGTGCCGAACTAATTCAGATGACAATGAACAGAAGTCCTCAACACACCAGTCGCTTGGATTCTACAAAAGCCGGTTGAACCTACACCCAGTTGTTGGAGAAGGAAGGAGATTCGGACATCTTTGGTGAGAAGTGTGTGGACAGATCAGACAGTATCTGAAGCTGGATCTGTGACTGTGGCGACTTGAGGCTCTGTGTTAGAATTTACCAGAGTAGTGTCTGTGTAGATCTATCTGTTTATCTGCCTTTATGTGTTCCTGTGCTGTTCTTGATTAGGTTAATAAAATTACTTCCAAGTTGTTCTGACGACTGCCATGTTATTTATGCGTCAGCCAGAAGAACACTGCAGGAAATAGGTCCCTAGGTCGAAAGGAAGCGTGACAGTGTGTCCAGGGAAAACGGAGGAGGGTTGGCAGGTAAAGACCTATCTAAGCCAGGGCTATAGAAGATATTTGAAATATTGTGACCGGGCTATTTGGGACCCTCCACGTAGCTTGTTACAGATATATATATATATATATCGCCCGGTGGCAGTAGCCATCGGCGGGTAAGAGGCGCCATATATAACCCCTCCCCACTGCTGCCTTGCAGGGCCTATCTCTTTACACAAAGGTTAGTTGAGTCAACCATACACAAACCGGCATTAAGCAATGGGGAAGCACCTCTTTATTTTCCCAAGATAATCATGCTTCAAACCGCGTTGTGCTGGGCTTAAATGAATTGGTATGGGAGCCGGTCGTTAAGAAAACAATTGTAAACTACTAAACGTAAACTTGCCAAGACATCAACAACAGCAGTAAAATGCTGGTGTTGATAGCGATGTCCTGTAAAAAGGATACGCAAAAACAAAAGTCATGCTTCCGACAACACACTAGACAACATACAAATTTAAAACTATCGTTACAACACCGGCTTTCGAACCTATCACCCCCAAATGAGTACAGCGCCGCGCTACAGGGACAGTATTCTCCGACGCATGACATCTACTTTCACCTGGTCAGGTTTTCGTCTTCGTAACATTTTTGCCACGGCTGTCGCCGTAAAACCTACTCCTTACGGCATACAACTGCTGGCTGTGAATATTTTTTTTTTCCAGATGGCACAGGTTCCATATAGGATCGCACCCCGCATCCCGCCGCGTTCCTTTATTGTCCTTGTTGGGGCAGAATGCCAGGCACCCATTCCTAAGAGAGAATCGCGTGTGGTATCTAAGACAACAATCATTTTGTACATATTTCCATCCCCGATTCTGGGACCAAACCTTTCGCCTTCTCAACTAGAGACAGACGCTGTAGTATGTGAATCACACCTCCCAGGAAAACATGTTTCAATAGACTAGCACGCAGAAAGCTGTTGATTCCATCGGTCACACGTCTGGAAACAAATGACAACACAAATAATGTACGGTAAACGTTAATCTAACAACTGACCTGGTCCGTGAAGAGACACCACTCGTGCTTTTAACTGTGACATGTGTCCTGTAGGTGAGAGCTTTTTGCTCTCAGGACCGCAAATCCCAAGCGGGGATGCAGACGCTTTGTTTGTCGTAGCATCAGACAAAAGACCTCAATGTAACTTATTTACTCAAATAGGTTGAAATACTGTAGCGAATTTCGAATAAAATATTTCCAAGGATCCTAGGAAATGAATTGACAGCTATAGTTTTCATCTGACGGCTTCTTTCGCTGCTTCTTTTGTCCTACTGATTTTCCCGTGAATCGTCACAGAGAGGAGGTAGACGTGATGTTTACTTTCTCTGATTTCGAATTTTTTAAATTGAACTGGGATCCCAGAATAACTCAATCTAAAACAGGTACCATAAATATTGTGTGAAGTAAAGGCGTCCTGTGTAATACTGGCCACATCAGCCACCGAGTGCTGATTGGTCTATAGAACAGTGGGTCACGCACCATATAACCGACGTGCCCCAGGGCGTGTACAAGGGTCCTTTTACTTGCTTTACCTTGCGACCCGGAAGCCCATTTCAGTTTTAATAATCTGCCCCGAGACGGATTGAATCCCTCACCATCGGGCTGTCAGGCCAGCGTATAGACGCTACGTCAAGCGGCTCTCAGAAGAATAACATAACAGAGACTTGTTTATACTAGGGAAAGTCATTAAGTTGCATAAATTTTTATTACAAAGTGCATGGAACAGTGGCGTGGATAAAGGACATTTTTTTTTCTGGATACAAACTGGCTCTTAAGTAATATCCCATGTAGATTGAAGATCGAGCATTTGTGCTTATGCGCAGTAGTTAGTTAGTTAGTTAGTCACGGTTCCAACTTCACGGCAACGGGTCATCCCCATATTGCTCCGTTCCTGTGCCAGTGAATATCACAAAATGCTCCTCACTGCCCCATGTGAACAATGGAATAGACAGGAGTGTCTGCAAGCCAACAGCCCGCACAGGTACACTGTGCATAATGCTGCCGCCAGAATGCCAACCAACACCAAAGTCCTCCACGAAAAATACAGTTCATCCTCGATGAAAACGGCAGTCACCAGAAAGACTTCATTGACCGACGTTTTATCCCATATGGCGCGGTCTCTTTCTGCAAGGCAACCCACCGAAAGTGCCGCACAAAGCACGAACTCCGTAGCTACAGCGACGACTCCCAGGAGTCTCCTGAAAAATGCACTCGTGAACCAAAAAGGCAAACTAGTCAATCCAGCAACAGCTGGCCGTCATCGTTTCGAACATGCAGTTCACGCGAAAAACCGCGGACAGATGCAAAAGCATTTCACGCGAAATTCACAGCTCACAGTGTCGCGCCACGCACTCACTCAGTAGCAGGGCGACGGAACCATTATGCGCAGTAGTGATTACAAACTGGCTGCCTCACTATCGACGTGCAATGTGAAAGAATGAGGCTTCATTCTTTTGTTTTTAAAGTCAGAGTGTGTAGATCCTTGTGATATTTACAGGAGAGAACGGCTGAGTGAATCATTACAAGCCAGAGAGTGAAAGCTAGTCGATGCAGTGGAAGCACCCATTGTCTCCGGTTAAGAAACAATTCAAGATGCAGAAATCTGCTGAAAAAGTCATAATGACCATTTTTTGGGGTATCAAGTATGTTATAAATTGGTGCATTTTCAGAAAAGATGTTAAACTGTGACTAGTGCTCGATACAGTAACATGATAGTGAACAAAATGAAGCTCGCAATACAATCGAGAGGCCAGGGATTTCTATCAAAATGCATTTTCGTGCTACAAGACAACGCCCGCCCTCATACAGCTGCTCATGCATTGGATAAACTAAGTGCTCTGAAATCTGAGGTCTTGAAACATCCAGCACACAGTACAGGCTTAGTAACATCAGACTTTCACTTATTTGGACCCTTGAAAGAACATCTGTGAGGTCAGAGCTGTGCAGATGACAACCAGGTAATGGTGGCGGTGCAAAATTGGTTTACAGCCCCATCCAACAACGTTTGTCCTACAAGACATCAACAAACTTGTAAACAGGTGGACCAAGTGTGTTGCCAAACAGAGGACCATGTTGAGAAATAACACACAACATTTCTGGCTGGCACAATTGTAAAATAGTTAGGCCTACTCGTAAAATTCCTGTTACTTAATTACTTCTTTTCGCGTTATTAAAATAATAAAAGTAAATTCAACATCTATATACACTAAAAATAAACATATGCATTTTTTAAACATAGAAGCCACAAACAAAATGCTGCAGGATTTATTGCCCGGCATATTTTACCGCATAATGTTAGGTGCATGCTGACAGGTTATCTATTGTCTCTATGGGTTTATAAATGTCAGGACACGTTAGCGAAGCTGATAGGGAGCTGACGTGATAGCACCATGAGCACCGCCGGGTGAAGGGTTGAACACCGGGGCTTGTTGCCTGCTAATTGATGGGAACCCTAGCCGACTAATCCACCGTGTATTCAGGTCAAGTAAATGTGAAGGCCTTATAACGTCACATAAAATGTAGCAGGAAACTGGGGACAAATTGGACACCCATATTACCTGCCTTCTTCGTATCCCGTTCACAGCTTAAGTTACAGCCATATTGCGTTCTTCATATCCCGTTCACAGAAGACCCCAAAATGTAACACATGTTATAACTGTAAGTGGGGGATGTCTGTCGCAGGTGTTTGGACAACATGGGATCACTACAAAACACTCACAAGCTCGTGCGCACACACAGGTCACAGACACATCCGACGAACCGTTCCTATTCAAGATATTGACAAGGTTTTAGAACAATGTCACTGATTTCTATGATAAACTGGCGACCTGGTCTTGCCTACAAGGTTGCTGATCAGCATCATATGTCGTTTAGTCATGGTGATCATCTATCAGTTATTCTCTGACAGAAGCTTCGGTAGAAGGGGTTGTCATTTCGTCAGTTCTCTGCAATCATTCAGCTGTAGATATCCTCCCGCCCTAGATTTACTAAACAAATTCAATGTCCGGTACAGTGCAAGCATTCATCAGGAATATCGAAAATCTATCTTTGGAAGCCCACGAGAGTTTACGCCAGCTGGCAGGCACACGATAATGCATCTTCTAAAGAACTGAGTGGTTGTCGGATGCCACAACCGACACGAGAGTCTACGCCAGCTGGCAGGCACACGATAATGCATCTTCTAAAGAACTGAGTGGTAGTAGGATGCCACAACCGACACGAGAGTCTACGCCAGCTGGCAGGCACACGATAATGCATCTTCTAAAGAACTGAGTGGTAGTCGGATGCCACAACCGACACGAGAGTCTACGCCAGCTGGCAGGCACACGATAATGCATCTTCTAAAGAACTGAGTGGTAGTCGGATGCCACAACCGACACGAGAGTCTACGCCAGCTGGCAGGCACACGATAATGCATCTTCTAAAGAACTGAGTGGTAGTCGGATGCCACAACCGACACGAGAGTCTACGCCAGCTGGCAGGCACACGATAATGCATCTTCTAAAGAACTGAGTGGTAGTCGGATGCCACAACCGACACGAGAGTCTACGCCAGCTGACAGACACACGATAATGCATCTTCTAAAGAACTGAGTGATAGTCGGATGCCACAACCGACACGAGAGTCTACGCCAGCTGGCAGGCACACGATAATGCATCTTCTAAAGAACTGAGTGATAGTCGGATGCCACAACCGACACGAGAGTCTACGCCAGCTGGCAGGCACACGATAATGCATCTTCTAAAGAACTGAGTGGTAGTCGGATGCCACAACCGACACGAGAGTCTACGCCAGCTGGCAGGCACACGATAATGCATCTTCTAAAGAACTGAGTGGTAGTCGGATGCCACAACCGACACGAGAGTCTACGCCAGCTGGCAGGCACACGATAATGCATCTTCTAAAGAACTGAGTGGTAGTCGGATGCCACAACCGACACGAGAGTCTACGCCAGCTGGCAGGCACACGATAATGCATCTTCTAAAGAACTGAGTGATAGTCGGATGCCACAACCGACACGAGAGTCTACGCCAGCTGACAGACACACGATAATGCATCTTCTAAAGAACTGAGTGGTAGTCGGATGCCACAACCGACACGAGAGTCTACGCCAGCTGGCAGACACACGATAATGCATCTTCTAAAGAACTGAGTGATAGTCGGATGCCACAACCGACACGAGAGTCTACGCCAGCTGGCAGGCACACGATAATGCATCTTCTAAAGAACTGAGTGGTAGTCGGATGCCACAACCGACACGAGAGTCTACGCCAGCTGACAGACACACGATAATGCATCTTCTAAAGAACTGAGTGGTAGTCGGATGCCACAACCGACACGAGAGTCTACGCCAGCTGGCAGACACACGATAATGCATCTTCTAAAGAACTGAGTGATAGTCGGATGCCACAACCGACACGAGAGTCTACGCCAGCTGGCAGGCACACGATAATGCATCTTCTAAAGAACTGAGTGGTAGTCGGATGCCACAACCGACACGAGAGTCTACGCCAGCTGGCAGGCACACGATAATGCATCTTCTAAAGAACTGAGTGATAGTCGGATGCCACAACCGACACGAGAGTCTACGCCAGCTGGCAGACACACGATAATGCATCTTCTAAAGAACTGAGTGGTAGTCGGATGCCACAACCGACACGAGAGTCTACGCCAGCTGGCAGACACACGATAATGCATCTTCTAAAGAACTGAGTGATAGTCGGATGCCACAACCGACACGAGAGTCTACGCCAGCTGGCAGGCACACGATAATGCATCTTCTAAAGAACTGAGTGGTAGTCGGATGCCACAACCGACACGAGAGTCTACGCCAGCTGGCAGACACACGATAATGCATATTCTAAAGAACTGAGTGATAGTCGGATGCCACAACCGACACGAGAGTCTCCGCCAGCTGGCAGACACACGATAATGCATCTTCTAAAGAACTGAGTGATAGTCGGATGCCACAACCGACACGAGAGTCTACGCCAGCTGGCAGGCACACGATAATGCATCTTCTAAAGAACTGAGTGATAGTCGGATGCCACAACCGACACGAGAGTCTACGCCAGCTGGCAGACACACGATAATGCATCTTCTAAAGAACTGAGTGGTAGTCGGATGCCACAACCGACACGAGAGTCTGCGCCAGCTGGCAGGCACACGATAATGCATCTTCTAAAGAACTGAGTGATAGTCGGATGCCACAACCGACACGAGAGTTTACGCCAGCTGGCAGGCACACGATAATGCATCTTCTAAAGAACTGAGTGGTAGTCGGATGCCACAACCGACACGAGAGTCTACGCCAGCTGGCAGACACACGATAATGCATCTTCTAAAGAACTGAGTGGTAGTAGGATGCCACAACCGACACGAGAGTCTACGCCAGCTGGCAGACACACGATAATGCATCTTCTAAAGAACTGAGTGATAGTCGGATGCCACAACCGACACGAGAGTCTACGCCAGCTGGCAGGCACACGATAATGCATCTTCTAAAGAACTGAGTGATAGTCGGATGCCACAACCGACACGAGAGTCTACGCCAGCTGGCAGGCACACGATAATGCATCTTCTAAAGAACTGAGTGATAGTCGGATGCCACAACCGACACGAGAGTCTACGCCAGCTGGCAGACACACGATAATGCATCTTCTAAAGAACTGAATGGTAGTAGGATGCCACAACCGACACGAGAGTCTACGCCAGCTGGCAGACACACGATAATGCATCTTCTAAAGAACTGAGTGATAGTCGGATGCCACAACCGACACGAGAGTCTACGCCAGCTGGCAGACACACGATAATGCATCTTCTAAAGAACTGAGTGATAGTCGGATGCCACAACCGACACGAGAGTTTACGCCAGCTGGCAGACACACGATAATGCATCTTCTAAAGAACTGAGTGATAGTCGGATGCCACAACCGACACGAGAGTCTACGCCAGCTGGCAGACACACGATAATGCATCTTCTAAAGAACTGAGTGATAGTCGGATGCCACAACCGACACGAGAGTCTGCGCCAGCTGGCAGGCACACGATAATGCATCTTCTAAAGAACTGAGTGATAGTCGGATGCCACAACCGACACGAGAGTCTACGCCAGCTGGCAGACACACGATAATGCATCTTCTAAAGAACTGAGTGGTAGTAGGATGCCACAACCGACACGAGAGTCTACGCCAGCTGGCAGACACACGATAATGCATCTTCTAAAGAACTGAGTGATAGTCGGATGCCACAACCGACACGAGAGTCTACGCCAGCTGGCAGACACACGATAATGCATCTTCTAAAGAACTGAGTGATAGTCGGATGCCACAACCGACACGAGAGTTTACGCCAGCTGGCAGACACACGATAATGCATCTTCTAAAGAACTGAGTGATAGTCGGATGCCACAACCGACACGAGAGTTTACGCCAGCTGGCAGACACACGATAATGCATCTTCTAAAGAACTGAGTGATAGTCGGATGCCACAACCGACACGAGAGTCTACGCCAGCTGGCAGGCACACGATAATGCATCTTCTAAAGAACTGAGTGATAGTCGGATGCCACAACCGACACGAGTAACCAAATACCAGCGGAACACAATGACGCTCCTGGATTCAAGTCGATATCGCACAAGACCATCTTGAAAACCAAGGTCTCTATCGTCTGTTTGTAGCCACTAACTTCGGGCAGTCCTCGGCAAATACGCTTTCAGATCACAATTATTTGTTCTGTCATCCAAAACCCAGTCTTACTTAATTCTAGGGTATTGGATATCGAGCGTCCTGTACCAATCGGCGGCATTTCCTTCCAACGACAACGGAAAATTGTTTTCTCATCAGACGGGAGATTGCTACATCAACTGTTAAACGGAGAACTCGTGTTAATATCAGGATTATAATACAGTAGAAATATTTCTATACAGACGTTGTAAATATTAATTTCCGTTACTAGACAATCAAGACGGAAATGGACTCAACGAGGCAAAGAAATAATGAGAATTGCGATAGGCTTGTCAAAGATGGAGTTAGCGGTGTTCAAAATGTTGGGAACAATGGTGTATGCAAGACGTGTGGAAATAATTAACTGTGCACATTAGATGCAGATCATCATCATCATCATCATCATCATCATCATCATCATCATCATCATCATCATCATCATCATCATCATCTTCGTTACAAATCTTCTTCGTATTGAAGGTAGTTTGTAATTTATCTCTACTACACTCTGTATTGTTGCTGCGTGACAACGCCCGCCCTCATGCGGTAATTAGTTTCCATTACTCTCTGTCTTTCGTTTTGATGATGCAATCGAAGAAGCTACTTCCGAATTATGTTCATATTAAACAGGTGTCGGTTCAGATGAATTATAAACCTAGGTAATAATAATATGCATTATCCGTAGCTGTCTTGGGTGAATGAAAGACCTAACTAGCGATAACAATCATATTATATAGCTGTCTTATGATAATTAAAGACCTTGCTATCGATAACATTGATATTCTATAGCTGTCTTGGGTGAATGACAGACCCAACTTAAAATAACATTCATATTTCATTGTTATCTTGGGTGAATGAAAGACCCAACTGACGATAACATCCATATTCTGTAGAGTCGGTTCATGTGAATTATAGATCTAACTGTTGAGTATAGCCATATTCTATAGGTATCAATTCATTTGAATGATTTTTTTTCATATCCTTTTTAACAGGACATCGGTATCAACACCAGCATTTTACTGCTGTTGTTGATGTCTTGGCAAGTTTACTTTCAGTAGTTTGCCATTGCTTTCTGAACGATCGGCTCCCTTACTAACTCGTTACAACCCAACGCAACGCAGTCTTCTGTCAAATCGGTCGCAGCTGTGTTTCAAACGCGGGTAAGCGGGCTTACGAATCGCATCCGTAAGCCCTTCCCACTGGAGACCGGCATTTGAATGATAGACCTAGCTAATGATTATATCTATTTTCCGAAATTGTCAGTTCATTTCAATGATAAACCTAGATAATGGTCAAACTCATATTCCATAGTTATCGGTTCGTGTGAATGAAAGGCCTAGCTAATGGCAATTTGAATATTCCATAGCTGTCTGTTCATACGTATGGTAGGTGTTGTTAATGCTCAACGCATATTTCACAGTTGACGTTTAATTTGAATGACAGACCTAGCTAAGTGTAATTATCATCATCATCATATCGAGTGCCGGCTGGCGTCGGCTTTCATGTCTCTCCATTTATCTTCATCTTTGGTGTTGTAATGATAACACTCATATTCCATAGTTATTGTTTCATGTGAATGACAGATCTACGTAACGACAATGTGGATATTCCATAGTTATCGTTTCATATGAATGACAGACCTGGTTAACGTTAACATGAGTATTCCATAGTTATTGGTTCATGTGTGTGACAGACCTAACTCATGGTCTCCTCATATAAGTGAGACTAGTAACTCTAGTTAGTCGGGCATCGCAATACATTTGTTTCTGAGCGAGGGGCGGTAGTCATGAGAAGGCAACAACAGTGTGCATTTAACTTTAAATTTGTGTGTTGCCAACTGTGTCTTCTGAACTCTTCTTCTATCCTTTCTCCATCATGAGTATCCATCAGTCCCAGTGTGCGTATTTATCAAGCTTTTCCCAGTTCGTCTCCTTATGTTGTCCACCCATATGTAACATTGTCTTCTTCATGCACGCTTTCTATTCATTCGCCCTTCCCCACTCGTTAGCGAAGTGATCTAACCGTCTGCCTTGCGTTCCAAAGGTTGTGGGTTCGTTTTCGAATTCGGAAGGTTCACAAGGGAGGCCTTTTGGTGAGTCATGGAAGCTGTGGCTAAAGGTACAAAGTTAGTGCCGTGTGCGACGCTTTCATCATGCCGCTCTGTGGAAATAAACCGATGTGATAACACCCGGTGCAATGAGGTCGATTATCTTGCCTTTAAACCTCTTTAAACTAATTTATATTGTGATCCAGAATATGAGAAGGCTAAAACTTTACAGCCCTACGGCATTATCTCCGCCGACATTACTGTTCTTCCACCAGGGGGCTTCAAATGAAAACCTTAAAAGTTTGATAGGAATTACGGTAAACTTGACATTGTCTTGTTACCTGTCAATATTGTTTTTAAGGACGTCGAACGTGTTAAGCACGTGACATCACGGTGAAGTAATAAGGACAGTTTAATTATGGCCGCCCCACTTCTGAAATACACCAAAGAGGAGCAGCGTTTTGTTATCCGTGTTTTGATCAGTGACCTCCACTTTCAGTGTGTCCCACTGTCACAGAATGATGATAGTTTAGTGATTCCCAGATAAAATTAAATATAACATTAATGGCAATATCGGAGAAGGGTTAACAATCGTGTACTTCATTCTGAGATGAGGACGAATAAAAGATCATTGACCGACAAATATGAAAATAGGACACAGGTGTTCGCAAAGTTCATTGCTTGACGTTCTGACCGGACACGGGAAACGGTATGATCGCGCTGGGGGAAACTTCGACACCGGACAAAGACGAAGGAGACACGACACGGAGGGCAATTAACAATACGTGAATTCACAGACGTTTGATGTGGGGACTTACGGCAAATTTGATTGTAGATCAAACAATCAACGTTATAAATAGCAGAACATGGGGTTTCTGTTGAGTGTGCTACCAAACTGGACGGAAAGATGGATTTATGTGTCCCGTAATGAATAGAAATATCCTCCCTTACAATGGGATAGAGTGCTTATGTGCGGATAAATTTCGATTCGGGGACTTAATTAATTATATATATATATATAAGGTAACACTAATATTAGAGTAATATTAGCATAGGGAAATGTGTGTGTGCTTAGGGTTTACTATTGCTTTCTATCTAGTGAATAGTTTAGACTTTAGTGAATTCTGCTGTTTATGTCAGAGTAGTCTTTCGGAAGCTGTTCATTACGGCTGGAGAAAGACAATCACATAAACAGTAATATGAAGCAGACTTAAATCATCTGATTTAATGTTTATTACCCAGGTTCCACTACACAGCCTGACATATCAAAGAAGATAAACCAGTACATCTCTTGTACAGAGAAAGCCGTGTTGATAATAAAGGAAAGAACTGTCACCTTAATCAGTCACTTCACAGGTGCAGTGAAAATATGTCCCTATAGCCAATTCAACCTAAACAGTCAATAAGAGGGGTGACATAACGAATGGCAAGAAATATGTTTTGGTGAAGTTCAGTGAAAGACCTTTATTCAAGCAGAGCAAATAGGCTAAAATATAGTGCAATTAGGTAATCACCTAAAAGAAACATTGAAGAACACGAGAACAGTTAACATAGAAATAGACATTCATATACAGTGACGATGTGTATTCAGTGGTGGACTATACTCCCTTCCAAAACAGGACATATCTGAACTTCAGTGACTTACCTTTCTTGGATTATGTTTCTGATGATAAAACATTGACAATTGTTTTCCATAATTGGAGTAAGTCCAGACTCAAGCCGGAAAGGAGCATCCAGGGTGAGACCGTTTCAATTCTATGTGAATGTCTGATGTTTTGGCCGTTTGAATAGGCTTGAGAAACTACGAAGACTAACGTCTACAAGTCCTATCTTGCACTCACATTAGCAGACACTAACAACTACAGATACACATTCAATACATACAACTGACATATTTTTCAACAATAAACAGGTTATTAATTGTTGGAGGAAACTGTTGTCAGGGTATGTTATGAAGGAGAGAAAGAGAGAGATATAGTGTATGAAAGACGGAAGGGAGGAATGTAGAGTCATTCAATACTCCCAATAGTAGAAGGCTATTACAGATGTGCTTGTCGAGTCCACTTTCCTCCAGGGACGATAAGCGACATAATTGGTGGAGCGAGCGGGATACAACATAATACCCATATGACCTGGAGGCATAACAGGGCATATGCATAGAGGGGTACCTGCATATTGGCACAGGCATATCGGAGTACCTGCATGTTGGGACATACTGATTGGAATAAATATAAGTATACATTGATGACTTTTAATGGAAGGACGTCCATTGGATATATGGTGCCATTACATTATGGTAGAAACATTTCATTAATGCTGGTGACTTTACAGTGAGAAAGTTCCAGACAGGGTGAATGTGGATAGGTGGTAAGACACATTACATACCTAGTCACACGGTCACACGTCTACATAAGTCTTTATCCTATATCTCCTCTTGTGGATGAGAGAGTGGTTATGATGTACTGTGTGGTGTTGTAGATTAATAATATTTAATAGACATAGATAATTGAGATAGGTTATAATAGATTATCTGGTTATAGGAAGTATTGCTTTACTGCCTTGAAGTTTCTGTACTCTATTTGCTGACTTACATTCTTAACTATGGCCACGCCCAAAATAACTACCGCTGAACTGAGGGCAAACGGAGAGGAAATTGGATTATCTGGTTCGGAGCTAACTGATTACATACAGGAAAGGGAGCGAGAATTTCGTCAAGCAGAACGAGAAGATCGAAAAGCCCAGTTGGAAGCAGAAGAGGCCAACAAGATACGGGAACATGAATACCGCATGAAAGAGCTAGAACTCAAGACACAAACTAAGGGAGAAATAGAGGGAGTGGAAGGAAGTTCTTCTTCACCTGGTGCAACCCACATGAGTGGACATGGGTACCATGCCATGAAGTTTCCCTTAGCTGTCTATGATCAGTCTAAGGAACGCTTTGACCAGTACGCATCTCGCTTTGAAGCAATGTCAGTCGCTATGGGGCTGGATAAGAGCAGATGGGCTCTTAAATTATCCCAGGGATTAATAGGTTCGGGATTCGAGGTGTACACACACTTACCACCAGGACAGGAAAATAATTACGAGGAATTAAAAGCCGCTTTGATGAAGCATTTTGACATCACAGCACAAACGTATAGGAAGAAGTTTAGATCGTCTAGACGAGAGCCAGGAGAGCTATTCGCCGCCTACAGTTTAAGGCTGAAATCATATCTCCAGAAATGGATGGACTTGGCAGAGTTCAAGCGGGACTATGAGAGTCTGGAAGAGCTCATGGTGGTCGATCAGATGCGCCAGCAAATGTCAGAACCACTGAAGACATTTTTAGGAGAACAAGGGGCGGAACGGCTGGATGTTGTGAATAAGCTGGCGGAAAGATTCGTAGAAGTCCATGGGGAAGCTAAAGAAACCAATATAGACCCCCACGAAAGGTCAGGAGAAACAAGAGAAAAAGAAACCTAAAAACTGGGAAGGAGAAAAAGTGGAACCTTATATAAAGACGTCAACGGAGAGTTCTGAGAAGGTGAAGGAAGGAAACCATAACACCTCGAATTCTCCAGCTAAACGACCGTGGTCGGAGAAGTGGTGTTCGATTTGTCAGACGCACTCTCATAACACGAAGGACTGCAGATCGAAACCTAAAAGTTCTTACTTCGCAGTATGCAAAGTGACCCTTACGACGGTGATCACAGACAAGGCTGAGGTCGGCGAAGGAGCTAGGAACAAAAAGGACACACGGAAACCTTGGAAGGGAAAATGGTGCTCACACTGCAGGGCGAAAACACATAATAATGTGGACTGCAGATGCAAGGCAGAAGACGCCAATTGCATAACCAACCTCGAGGAATCAAAAGAGGAAGGCAAGGAAACGGTCAAGGAGATGAAAGACACTCAGGACCAAGAGAGACCACCTGTGGTTGAACTGATTGAAGTCAATGGCCAGCAGGTTGTTTGTCTCTACGATACCGGTTTGGATGGGGAAGCGGTGGTGGACGCCAGCTTGGTAAGCCCAGACCAACTTACAGGGGAGACCATAGAAATACAGCCTGCAATGAGGAGTGCTGTTATCATGACGCTGCCAATCGCCAAGGTGGAGATTAAATCCAGGTACGTCACGGGCATTATTCCAGCTGCTGTATTATCTGACTCCTTATTTCCCATGATCATTGGCACGAAATATGTCTTTTTGGGGATGCCCAAACAGCCAGCCCACAAGGGAACAGTAGTCAGTGGATCTCAAGGGAAGGAAAAAGAGGCAGAGACAATATGCGACAACTCAGGGATAGGAGAATTGCATACTGCCCAGAGGAAGGATACTACGTTGCGTCCTTGCTACAGGAAGCTGCAAAGAAGTGCTGAGCCACCAGAACGGGGACAGTACTTTCTGAAGAATCGACTACTCTATCGGAGAGCTGGGAGGGGAGACAATCTGCACGAGCATTGGGTGGTTCCAGAGACCCACCGTCCTCATATTCTTCAGAGTGGACACATCATAGCCGAGAATCGACATATGGGTGTCAGAGAGACATTGCAGAAAATTTCAGGCCATTATTGCTGGCAGGAATGACCGGAGATGTACGCCGGTTAGTGAAGTCTTGTTCAGAGTGCCAGAAAGCACCACCCAACAAGCGACATAAGAGGAAACTAGCTCTTAAGGTGGAAGACAAAGTGGAAGTGTGGGGTCCAGCAGAGACTAATATACTACAAGTGGGATGGAAAGGACCTTATCCTGTGGAAAAGGTTGTGTCCAAGAACATCTACAACATACGGATCGGGGAAGAGCAGAAAAATCTCCCTAGACATCTCATTAGGAAATATGAGGAGAGATTCGAGAGCACAGCTTCGCACTTTATGGTGATGGCAGCCATTGGGACAAAGGTTACCAGTCCAGACGAAGACCAGAGATCGCCAGTACAACATAGGAGGGCCTATGGGACAGTACGTGATAGGTCAGATTTACCCAACGAAAGGAGGAGGGAAATCACAAGTCAGGAAAAGGACAAGAGTGAAACCTGCAATAGTACCCAAGTTCAGAAGAGGTGGGTAACGTCGGGAAAGGCGAGAAATACCCAGGACTCCAACCGAAGATTGGCTGACCAGATACAATACCGCCCATGATGGTCCTGGAAGCAAAAGTCTAGGAGATTTGGGAAAGACGACTCGGTCCAACGCGGACGAGGTGGAACATCCGCAGAGGCAAAGCCGGGGGAAACTAAAAGGACATGAAGCAGTGTTACAATCAGGATGGGACAATCCGTCTGTATTGTGAGCCGTCGCTGACGCAAGTCGAGAGAAAGTCGACCAGACGTACCGGAGCGATGAGCCAACACTAGTTTCAGTCATGAGTAGTATGGTAGGGTGCCTATGAGGTTGCCTACTGGATGAGGAGGTGAGCCATGTGAGGATCCAATCATATCATCAACACGTGATGTTCATAGCTACTTCAGAGAAGATCAACGAACGATGGATGGGATGGTCGTTGTTACTACAGCCGTACAACTTCACAGTGGAATACATCTCGGGTAAGGATAATGTAGGAGCGGATTTCTTATCTAGACATCCAACTTCAGAGGTAGAGGAATAGGTTGGTGGATCATAGGAATCAAAACTACATTGAAGAAGAGCCGACGCGGTCAACTCTCTTAACAGGGGGCCTTTGTCACAGAATGATGATAGTTTAGTGATTCCCAGATAAAATTAAATATAACATTAATGGCAATATCGGAGAAGGGTTAACAATCGTGTACTTCATTCTGAGATGAGGACGAATAAAAGATCATTGACCGACAAATATGAAAATAGGACACAGGTGTTCGCAAAGTTCATTGCTTGACGATCTGACCGGACACGGGAAACGGTATGATCGCGCTGGGGGAAACTTCGACACCGGACAAAGACGAAGGAGACACGACACGGAGCGCAATTAACAATACGTGAATTCACAGACGTTTGATGTGGGGACTTACGGCAAATTTGATTGTAGATCAAACAATCAACGGAAGATTGGACAATCGTTATAAATAGCAGAACATGGGGTTTCTGTTGAGTGTGCTACCAAACTGGACGGAAAGATGGATTTATGTGTCCCGTAATGAATAGAAATATCCTCCCTTACAATGGGATAGAGTGCTTATGTGCGGATAAATTTCGATTCGGGGACTTAATTAATTCTATATATATATATAAGGTAACACTAATATTAGAGTAATATTAGCATAGGGAAATGTGTGTGTGCTTAGGGTTTACTATTGCTTTCTATTTAGTGAATAGTTTAGACTTTAGTGAATTCTGCTGTTTATGTCAGAGTAGTCTTTCGGAAGCTGTTCATTACGGCTGGAGAAAGACAATCACATAAACAGTAATATGAAGCAGACTTAAATCATCTGATTTAATGTTTATTACCCAGGTTCCACTACACAGCCTGACATATCAAAGAAGATAAACCAGTACATCTCTTGTACAGAGAAAGCCGTGTTGATAATAAAGGAAAGAACTGTCACCTTAATCAGTCACTTCACAGGTGCAGTGAAAATATGTCACTATAGCCAATTCAACCTAAACAGTCAATAAGAGGGGTGACATAACGAATGGCAAGAAATATGTTTTGGTGAAATTCAGTGAAAGACCTTTATTCAAGCAGAGCAAATAGGCTAAAATATAGTGCAATTAGGTAATCACCTAAAAGAAACATTGAAGAACACGAGAACAGTTAACATAGAAATAGACATTCATATACAGTGACGATGTGTATTCAGTGGTGGACTATACTCCCTTCCAAAACAGGACATATCTGAACTTCAGTGACTTACCTTTATTGGATTATGTTTCTGATGATAAAACATTGACAATTGTTTTCCATAATTGGAGTAAGTCCAGACTCAAGCCAGAAAGGAGCATCCAGGGTGAGACCGTTTCAATTCTATGTGAATGTCTGATGTTTTGGCCGTTTGAATAGGCTTGAGAAACTACGAAGACTAACGTCTACAAGTCCTATCTTGCACTCACATTAGCAGACACTAACAACTACAGATACACATTCAATACATACAACTGACATAGTTTTCAACAATAAACAGGTTATTAATTGTTGGAGGAAACTGTTGTCAGGGTATGTTATGAAGGAGAGAAAGAGAGAGATATAGTGTATGAAAGACGGAAGGGGGGAATGTAGACAAAAGTCATTCAATATTCCCAATAGTAGAAGGCTATTACAGATGTGCTTGTCGAGTCCACTTTCCTCCAGGGACGATAAGCGACACCCACATCCCCGGTACTCGTCAGACCTAGCCCCAAGTGATTTCCACCTGCTTGGACAATTCAAAGAGGCATTGGGAGGAAAGACTTTTCGGTCTGATGAAGAGGTCCAGAAGGTGGTGCATGAGTGGTTACATACGCGACCAACAGAATTATTTTTTTTCTACAGGAATCCATGCACGTTATCGGCGCTGGAGGAATTGCATTGAACGCAGTGGTGACTATATCGAAACATTATACATATGTTCTTTACTTTCTCAGAATATATTCACAAACAAAAACACAAAAATAAAATATTTGAGGTTTTTATTTGAAGCCCTTTGTACATTTGTTTTTAATAATCACCAGTCTTTCTTTAGAGGGTAGAAATAATTGTCTTCTCGAGATCTCATCCACTATTTTCTTTTTGTCAATTTCATGTTTGTTTGTTTTGTTTTTTAGTTTTTTTTTTTTTCATACCTTTTTTTAATGTAGGCTGTGGGCTGGGTGATTAATACCTCATTTGTTGTCTTCTCCTACAGAGATATCCTCCAGTTTGTGTATGTAACCACATTTGGAAAGCCCCAATTTGTCTTTGTAATCACATTTGGACGGCCCTAATTTTGTGCTCACATTGTGTATTTATTGTGTGTGTTTCTGCGCCATACAATCATGTCGAGAAAATGTAAGCTTTACTCATCATTATTAGGCCAGCGCTATGGCGAAGGTGTTTCGAAACACGATCAGCAATCCCGCTTACCACGTTCGAAACACGGTTGCGGGAGATTTTGAACCACGTCGCCTTGCGCTGGTTTTCATACAATGGCACGAGCATAGGCTGTTTAGAAAGAAACGGCAAGCTACTGAACGTAAACTTGTCTAGTATACTCCAAGCAAAAAATTATGGGGTATTATGGAACGTAGATTTAAGTGACGGACCCTGTCGTGTAGATACCACACGTTGTTTCATAACCAGGAACGTAGATTTCAGTGAAGGACCCTGCTGTGTAAATACCTCACGTTGTTCCAGGCCTTGGAACGTAGATTTCAGTGAGGGACCTTTGACATGCCGTAGCCCTCATTGGAAATACGGTGTTAGCCTCATATTTGTATAGATCAGTTGACTCTCGATGTGCTGTGTGGTCCGTATCACACCTCCCGCATTTGCTCCACATTTCTTCGTGCCCATTTTACATTGAGTAGACCTGGGAGCATAGGTAAGTTTTTAACATCCGAATCATCCTCCCGCTCCCCGATGCGGGTTGGACTCATAACCACCGTCCCGGCAGGCTAGCGTCTAGTCATTACTCTACCGCCAACTGCAGGTTGGAGTATGTTGGTCATGAAAGTCCGGCGCTAGGACTTCACAGAGAGAGGTATATTAGGACATTTAAAAATTACCATCCATGTCCTCTTCAACAACCCCGACGGACGAGTCCGCCTAAGGGCTAAGCCCGGAGCCGCATGGAACAGCCACTGACAGAATGAGAAGCACAGTGGAAAACGCACCAGCTGACGTCACAAGCATGAAATCTACCACACGAGAAAACATAATTTAAACAACACAAAAGAAAAGAATATGGAACAGCAAAACCCGTACCTCAATTATAACCAAAGCCGCATAAAGCAGGTTGAATAAGTGTCACAGAATGATGATAGTTTAGTGATTCTCAGATAAAATTAAATATAACATTAATGGCAATATTGGAGAAGGGTTAACAATCGTGTACTTCATTCTGAGATGAGGACGAATAAAAGATCATTGACCGACAAATATGAAAATAGGATACAGGTGTTCGCAAAGTTCATTGCTTGACGATCTGACCTGACACGGGAAATGGTACGATCGCGCTGGGGGAAAACTTCGACACCGGACAAACACCGCGGGAGACGGTGATCAAAGAAATAAGAACTCTTTGATGGGCGACGAATGATGAGCGTAGGGGAATAGTGGAGAAGACGGAGCGGACCGGAGCACGGAGCGCCCGGACGTATACGTGATTTCACTGAACTTTTGATGTTACGGGAACGGCAAAGGCGATTGTTGATGTATGGACATCAAACACTAACGAAGAACGGAAGGCCCAATATAAATAGTAGCAAATGGGGTTGTTGTGTTAGTGTGTGCTACCTAAAGGGACGGCAAACTGGATTTATGTCTCCTGAAAATAGCAAAGAAATCATCCCGGGAAATGGGATAGAAGTGATTGTGTGCTAATAGATTTCAATGCTTGGAGTATCATTAATTCTAGATATATAAGGTAACACTAATATTAGAGTAATATTAGCATAGGGAAATGTGTGTGTGCTTAGGGTTTACTATTGCTTTCTATTTAGTGAATAGTTTAGACTTTAGTGAATTCTGCTGTTTATGTCAGAGTAGTCTTTCGGAAGCTGTTCATTACGGCTGGAGAAAGACAATCACATAAACAGTAATATGAAGCAGACTTAAATCATCTGATTTAATGTTTATTACCCAGGTTCCACTACACAGCCTGACATATCAAAGAAGATAAACCAGTACATCTCTTGTATAGAGAAAGCAGTGTTGATAATAAAGGAAAGAACGTTCACTTTTATCAAGCACTTCACAGGTGCAGTGAAAATATGTCACTATAGAAAAATCAACCTAAACAGTCAATAAGAGGGGGTGACATAACGAATGCCAAGAAACATGTTTTGGTGAACCTCAGTGAAAGACCTTTATTCAAGCAGAGCAAATAGGCTAGAATATAGTGCAATTAGGTAATCACCTAAAAGAAACATTGAAGAACACGAGAACATAGAAATAGACATTTATAAACAGTCGTAATGTGTATTCAGTGGTGGACTATACTACCTTCCAAAACAGGACATATCTGAACTTCAGTGACTTACCTTTATTGGATTATATTTCTGATGATAAAACATTGACAATTGTTTTTCAATAATTGGATTAAGTCAAGACTCAAGCCGGAAAGGAGCATCCAGGGTGAGACCGTTCCACGTCTATGTTTGATGTCTGATGTTTTGGCCGTTTGAATGCTAGAGAAACTACGAAGACTAACGGCTAAAAGTCCTATCTTGCACTCACATTAGCAGACAATACAAACTACATATACACAGTCCATACATACACCAGACATAGTTTTTTTATTAATAAATCTTTTATTTATCGTTGAAAGGAACTGTTGTCGGAGTATGTGTTGAGGGAATAACCGAGAGAGTGAAAGAAATAGGTATATGGAAGGGAAGACAGAAGGGAGGAGTGTAGACAGAAGTCAGTCAATAATCCCAACAGATAATAAGTTTGAAGATGTGCTTGTTGATTCCACATTCCTCCCGGGAAAACAAGTGACATAATTGGTGGAGCGAGCGGGGTACAACATAATACCCATATGACCTGGAGGCATAACAGGGCATATGCATAGAGGGGTACCTGCATATTGGCACAGGCATAGCGGAGTACCTGCATGTTGGGACATACTGATTGGAATAAATATAAGTATACATTGATGACTTTTAATGGAAGGACGTCCATTGGATATATGGTGTCATTACATTTATGGTAGAAACATTTCATTAATGCTGGTGACTTTACAGTGAGAAGGTTCCAGACAGGGTGAATGTGGATAGGTGGTAAGACACATTACATACCTAGTCACACGGTCACACGTCTACATAAGTCTTTATCCTATATCTCCTCTTGTGGATGAGAGAGTGGTTGTGATGTACTGTGTGGTGTCGTAGATTAATAATATTGGATAGACATAGATAAATGATATAGGTTCTAGGTAGAATATAATTCTATAGTAAGTATTGCTTTACTGCCTTGAAGTGCCTGTACTCTATTTGCTGACTTACCTTCTTTAATATGGCCACTCCTAAACTAACAACAGCAGAACTTAGGGAAAACGGAGAAGAAATAGGGTTATCTGGTTCGGCCCTAACGGATTACGTACAGGAGAGAGAGAGAGGGAAATTCGTCAAGCGAAACGAGAAGATCGGAAGGCTGAGCTGGAATTGAAACGCATGGAAATGGAACAAATCAACAAGCGGTTGGATGCTGAAGTGGAGCAGACCAAAAAGAGGTTGGACGCGGAAGAGGCCAACAAGATACGGGAACATGAATACCGCATGAAAGAGATGGAACTCAAAACACAAACTAAGGGAGAAATAGATGGCGCGGAAGGCGGATCATCGATACATGGTGCAACCAACATGAGTGGATCTAGCTACCATGCAATGAAGTTTCCCTTAGCTGTTTATGAGGAGTCTAAAGAAAAATTTGACAACTTTGCGAATCGGTTCGAGGCTATGACAGTCGCTATGGGACTGGATAAAAGCCGATGGGCTCTTAAATTATCCCAGGCTTTACGTGGTTCAGGGTACGAGGTCTACACACGCCTACCACCAGGACATGAAAATCAGTACGAGGAATTAAAAGCCGCTTTGATGAAGCATTATGAGGTCACAGCACAAATGTATAGGAAGAAATTTAGATCGTCTAGACGAGAGCCGGGAGAGCTATTCGCAGCCTACAGTCTGAGGCTGAAATCCTATCTCCAGAAATGGATGGACTTGGCAGAATTCGAGAGGGATTATGAGAGTCTCGAAGAGATGATGGTGGTCGACCAGATGCGAAAGCAAATGTCAAAACCTCTAAGAACCTTCTTGGGAGAGCAAGGGGCGGAACGGATTGATGTTGTGACTAAGCTGGCGGAACGATTCATAGAAGTACATGGGGAGAGTGCGGAACTAAGTACACAAACAAAAGGTCAGGAGAAACAAGACCAAAAGAAATCTAAGAACTGGAAAGAAAAAAAAGTGGAACCTTATATGAAGCCGTCAACGGAGAATTTAGTAAAGGTGAAGGAAGGAAATAAGAGCACCTCGAATTCTTCAGCGAAACGACCGTGGTCTGAAAAGTGGTGTTCATTCTGCAAAGTGCCATCTCATAACACGAAGGACTGCAGATCGAAACCTAAAAGTTCTTACTTCGCAGCATGCAAAGTGATTCCTACGACGGTGATCACAGACAAGGCTGAGGTCGGCGAAGGAGAAAGGAACAAAAAGGACACACGGAAACCTAGGAAGGGAACATGGTGCAAACACTGCCAGTCGACAACACATAATACTGTGGACTGCAGATGCAAGGCAGAAGACGCCAATTGCATAACCAACCTCGAGGAGTCAAAAGAGGAAGGCAAGGAAACGGTCAAGGAGATGGAAGACACTCAGGACCAAGAGAGGCCACCTGTGGTCGAACTGATTGAAGTCAATGGCCAGCAGGTTGTTTGTCTCTACGATACCGGTTTGGATGGGGAAGCGGTGGTGGACGCCAGCTTGGTAAGCCCAGACCAACTTACAGGGGAGAACATAGAGATACAGCCGGCAATGAGGAGTGCTGTTACCATGACGCTGCCAATCGCCAAGGTGGAGATTAAATCCAGGTACGTCACGGGCATTATTCCTGCGGCTGTATTAGCTGACTCCCTATTCCCAATGATCATTGGCACGAAATATGTCTTTTTGGGGATGCCCAAACAGCCAGCCCACAAGGGAACAGTCGTCAGTGGATCTCAAGGGAAGGAAAAAGAGGCGGAGACACTATGCGACAACTCAGGGATAGGAGAATTGCATACTGCCCAGAGGAAGGATACTACGTTGCGTCCTTGCTACAGGAAGCTGCAAAGAAGTGCTGAGCCACCAGAACGGGGACAGTACTTTCTGAAGAATCGACTACTCTATCGGAGAGCTGGGAGGGGAGACAATCTGCACGAGCAGTGGGTGGTTCCAGAGACCCACCGTCCTCACATTCTTCAGAGTGGACACATCATAGGCGAGAAGCGACATATGGGTGTCAGAGAAACATTGCAACAGATTTCCGGCCATTATTGCTGGCCAGGAATGACCGGAGATGTACGCCGGTTAGTGAAGTCTTGTTCAGAGTGCCAGAACGCACCACCCAACAAGCGGACTAAGAGTAACATAGCTCTTAAAGTGGAAGACAAAGTGGAAGTGTGGGGTCCAGCAGAGACCAATATACTCCAAGTAGGATGGAAAGGACCTTATCCTGTGGAAAAGGTGGTGTCCAAGAACATCTACAAAATACGGATCGGGGAAGAGCAGAAAAATCTCCCTAGACATCTCATTAGGAAATATGAGGAGAGATCCGGGAGCAAAGCTTCGCACTTTATGGTGATGGCAGCCATTGGGACAAAAGTTACCAGTCCAGACGAAGACCAGAGATCGCCAGTACAACATAGGAGAGCCTATGGGACAGTACGTGATAGGTCAGATTTACCTAACGAAAGGAGGAGGGAAATCACACGTCAGGGAAAGGACAAGAGTGAAAGTTTCACCGGTAACCAAGTTCAGAAGGGGTGGGTAACGTCGGGAAAGGCGAGAAATACCCAGGACTCCAACCGAAGATTGGCTGACCAGATACAAAATCGCCCAAGATGGTCCTGGAAGCAAAGGTCCAGGAGGTTTGGGAAAGACGACTCGGTCCAAAGCGGACGAGGTGGAACATCCCCAGAGGCAAAGCCGGGGAAAACCAAGAGGACATGGAAGCAGTGTTACAATCAGGATGGGACGATTCGTCTGTATTGTGAGCCCTCGCTTACGCCAGTGGAAAGGAGGTCGTCTGAACGTACAGGAGCGATGAGCCAACACTAGTTTCAGTCATGAGTAGTGTGGTAGGGTGCATTTGAGGTCGCCTACTGGATGAGGTGTTGATCCATGTGAGGATCCAATCATATCATCAACACGTGATGTTCATAGCTACTTCAAAGAAGCTCAACGCACGGTGGATGTGATGGACGTTGTTGTTGCAACAGGACTTCACAGTGGTATACATCCATGGTAAGGATAATGTAGGAGCGGATTTCTTATCTAGACATCCAACTTCAGAGGAAGAGGAATAAGTTGGAGGATCATAGGAATCAAAACTACATTAAGGAAGAGTCGACGCGGTCAACTCTCTTAAGAGGGGGCCTTTGTCACAGAATGATGATAGTTTAGTGATTCCCAGATAAAATTAAATATAACATTAATGGCAATATTGGAGAAGGGTTAACAATCGTGTACTTCATTCTGAGATGAGGACGAATAAAAGATCATTGACCGACAAATATGAAAATAGGATACAGGTGTTCGCAAAGTTCATTGCTTGACGATCTGACCTGACACGGGAAATGGTACGATCGCGCTGGGGGAAAACTTCGACACCGGACAAACACCGCGGGAGACGGTGATCAAAGAAATAAGAACTCTTTGATGGGCGACGAATGATGAGCGTAGGGGAATAGAGGAGAAGACGGAGCGGACCGGAGCACGGAGCGCCCGGACGTATACGTGATTTCACTGAACTTTTGATGTTACGGGAACGGCAAAGGCGATTGTTGATGTATGGACATCAAACACTAACGAAGAACGGAAGGCCCAATATAAATAGTAGCAAATGGGGTTGTTGTGTTAGTGTGTGCTACCTAAAGGGACGGCAAACTGGATTTATGTCTCCTGAAAATGGCAAAGAAATCATCCCGGGAAATGGGATAGAAGTGATTGTGTGCTAATAGATTTCAATGCTTGGAGTATCATTAATTCTAGATATATAAGGTAACACTAATATTAGAGTAATATTAGCATAGGGAAATGTGTGTGTGCTTAGGGTTTACTATTGCTTTCTATTTAGTGAATAGTTTAGACTTTAGTGAATTCTGCTGTTTATGTCAGAGTAGTCTTTCGGAAGCTGTTCATTACGGCTGGAGAAAGACAATCACATAAACAGTAATATGAAGCAGACTTAAATCATCTGATTTAATGTTTATTACCCAGGTTCCACTACACAGCCTGACATATCAAAGAAGATAAACCAGTACATCTCTTGTATAGCGAAAGCAGTGTTGATAATAAAGGAAAGAACGTTCACTTTTATCAAGCACTTCACAGGTGCAGTGAAAATATGTCACTATAGAAAAATCAACCTAAACAGTCAATAAGAGGGGGTGACATAACGAATGCCAAGAAACATGTTTTGGTGAACCTCAGTGAAAGACCTTTATTCAAGCAGAGCAAATAGGCTAGAATATAGTGCAATTAGGTAATCACCTAAAAGAAACATTGAAGAACACGAGAACATAGAAATAGACATTTATAAACAGTCGTAATGTGTATTCAGTGGTGGACTATACTACCTTCCAAAACAGGACATATCTGAACTTCAGTGACTTACCTTTATTGGATTATATTTCTGATGATAAAACATTGACAATTGTTTTTCAATAATTGGATTAAGTCAAGACTCAAGCCGGAAAGGAGCATCCAGGGTGAGACCGTTCCACGTCTATGTTTGATGTCTGATGTTTTGGCCGTTTGAATGCTAGAGAAACTACGAAGACTAACGGCTAAAAGTCCTATCTTGCACTCACATTAGCAGACAATACAAACTACATATACACAGTCCATACATACACCAGACATAGTTTTTTTTATTAATAAATCTTTTATTTATCGTTGAAAGGAACTGTTGTCGGAGTATGTGTTGAGGGAATAACCGAGAGAGTGAAAGAAATAGGTATATGGAAGGGAAGACAGAAGGGAGGAGTGTAGACAGAAGTCAGTCAATAATCCCAACAGATAATAAGTTTGAAGATGTGCTTGTTGATTCCACATTCCTCCCGGGAAAACAAGTGACAATAAGGTCGAATTTTGATTTATTTTTTTTTCCTCAAACGAACGAACGAACAAACTGTACAGGACGTGGCTGTCAACCCAAGCGTTTTTTTATTGTTGTGTGTAGGTGTGTGTGTGTGTGTGTGTGTGTGTGTGTGTGTGTGTGTGTGTGTGTGTCTGTGCCTGTGTGTGTGCGTGTGTCTGTGTGTGTATGTGTGTGTCTGTGTGTGTGTCTGTGTGTGTATGTGTGTGTGTCTATGTGTGTGTATATGTGTGCGTGTGTCTGTGTGTGTGTGTGCGCACGTGCGTGCGTGCGTGAGTGTGTGTGTGTGTGTGTGTGTGTGTGTGTGTGTGTGTGTGTGTGTGTTGTAGCCGTTTGTGATTTCCTGGAACGTTTACGTTCAGTAGTTTGCCATTGCTTTCTGGACGACCGGCACTCATACCATTGTATGGAAACCAACGCCAGGCGGCCTGCTTCCAAATTGCCCGCAGCTGTGATTCGAACGCGGTATGCCAAATTACAAATTACATTCGAAACTGCGCCACAGAGTCAGTATTGGGACATAACCAAGTCATTTTCAGCTCTGCACTTAGGACTGGGTGGGATTTGACCTGGACTGGCCATGTCTCCCCCATAGGCTTTAGGGACTTCCCAGACAACAGACTCCACCCCGATGTCCAGTAGAGAATACGGGGAATAAGATGCAAGAGTAGTTAGAAAGGCGCAAAACGGGTATGATTTGCCGGAGCCTTCGGCAATTGACCTTGACCTCGGCTGATTTTCACTCCCCCTCGGTCCTATAGTTGGGTGGTGTAAGGGGTGATATCTAGGTCATATCTAAGGGCGATAATTCTAAGATTTTATGTTTCTAAGGGCAGATAACTATTGAGTGAGAGTATAAAAATTTTAATTAATTATTAAAAAATAAAATAAAATAAATAAAAAATAAAAATAAATAACGACGGGGTGCGGGGTGGTGGCGAGGGGGTGGGCGCCTGGGGTGAGACTAGGCTGTTCAGGTTTAAACACTATCATCACAGGGTTACAAATGAAAACCTTAAAATGTAAAGATGGTCGATATTATTGATGTTAGCGGGTATAGCTTAGTGAAATTCATTGGTGAGGGATGGGTAGCGGCTATTAGTGCTTTGTAGAGTGTCGTAGTGGCATATACACTATCATCACAGGGTTACAAATGAAAACCTTAAAATGTAAAGATGGTCGATATTATTGATGTTAGCGGGTATAGCTTAGTGAAATTCATTGGTGAGGGATGGGTAGCGGCTATTAGTGCTTTGTAGAGTGTCGTAGTGGCATATACACTATCATCACAGGGTTACAAATGAAAACCTTAAAATGTAAAGATGGTCGATATTATTGATGTTAGCGGGTATAGCTTAGTGAAATTCATTGGTGAGGGATGGGTAGCGGCTATTAGTGCTTTGTAGAGTGTCGTAGTGGCATATACACTATCATCACAGGGTTACAAATGAAAACCTTAAAAAGTAAAAATGGCCGATAATATTGATTTTAGCGGGTATAGCTTAGTGAAATTCGTTGGTGAGGGGTGGGTAGCGGCTATTAGTGATTTTTAGAGTGTCGTAGCTGCCTATACACTATCATCATACGGGGTACAAATGAAAACATTAAAAAGTAAAGATGGCCGATTTTAATGATTTTAGCGGGTATAGCTTACTTAAATTTATTAAGGGGTGGGTAGCGGCTAGTAGTGCTATGTAGAGGGTCGTAGTGACTTATTCACTAACATAACACGTCTTACAAATGAAACCTTGAAAGCTAAAGATCGCTGATTGTAATGGATATAGTGTAGTATCATTCGGCGGTAAGGGGTGGGTACCAGGTATTAGTGGTCAAGCAGTGGTCAAGCAGTGGTCAAGTGGTGGTCAAGTAAGGAAAATTTTTGGGAAAAGTGATTGTAATGATATGATGATGCTTAAAGGGTGGTAAATTAGTGGTCAAGTAGTGGTCAAGTAGTGGTCAAGTGTTGGTCAAGTAAGGAAAATTTTAGGGAAAAGTGGTTATAATGATATTGTGATGATTAAAGGGTGGTAAATTAGTGGTCAAGTAGTGGTCAACCAATGGTCAAGTAGTATTCAAGTGAGGAAATTTTAGGGAAAAGTGGTTATAATGATATGGTGATGATTAAAGGGTGGTAAATTAGTGGTCAAGTAGTGGTCAGCCAATGGTCAAGTAGTGGTCAAGTGGTCGAGTGACCACTTAAATTGTAGATGACGATGTCCCTAAGATTATGGTAGTGGTTAAAGTGATCGATGACATGGTCAAGTAGCGGTCAACCAGTGGTCAAGTGGTCGAATGATCACTTAAAAGGTAGAGAAAAGTACTATATTGAAACGGTGATGGTAAAATGGTCGACAACGTGGTCAAG
This sequence comes from Cepaea hortensis, assembly GCA_963921405.1. Lineage (NCBI taxonomy): Eukaryota > Metazoa > Mollusca > Gastropoda > Stylommatophora > Helicidae > Cepaea > Cepaea hortensis. The sequence continues at coordinate 101,892,233 of OY992889.1, read as the reverse complement.
CAGTGGTCAAGTAGTGCTCAACCAGTGGTCAACCGCTCAAGTGAGAAAATTGTAGGGTATGGTACGTGTAGTGAAACAGAGATGAATAAATTAAGTAGTGACGTTGTCAAGTAGTGATCAAGTAGCGGGCAAGTACTGGTCAAATGGTCGAGTGACCACTTAAATTGAAAGGGAAAGTACGTGTAGTGAACCTGTGTTGGTTAAAGTGATCGATGACGTGCTCAAGTAGTGGCCAAGTAGTGGTAAATGGTCGAATGACTACTTAAATTGTCGGTGAAAGTAGGTATGGTGACATGGTGATGATCAAGAGTTGGTCAAGTGGTGCTCAAATAGTGGTCAAGTAGTGGTCAAGTAGTCGAATGACCACTTAAATTATAGGGTATGGTACGTGTAGTGAAACGGTGATGGTAAAATAAGTAAGGACATAGTCAAATAGTGGTCAAGTACTGGTGAAATAGTGATCAAGTGGTCGAAGGATCACTTAAATTGTAGGGTATGGTATGTGTAGTGACATGATGATGGTTAAAGTGATCGATGAAATGATCAAGACGTTATGCCGACTGGTAAGTTCAGAAAGTAATGTCCTTACTATCGGCAATTGCCCTGACAGGAGCGCCTCGAGCACTGATTTTGTATTGATCAATAGCACCTAGTGGTACAGTCAACACACATGGACAATAGTTACATCCGGTCAAAGATGGCGTCGCACCCTATCACACATGGGTAATTGCTACAACCAAACTACGTCTCATTCACTAAAACTGGTCAAATATGGTGTCACATCCGGCCACAGGGGTAATGGGACATCTGAGACACGTGGTTAAGAGGGAAACTATAGAAAAAGGGTGTCCTATCGGTTGTCGAGTCAGGGAACCTAACGTATGATGATCACCGTGTAAAGGAGTGAATACACTGCATCATCAACACTGCATCATCACCACTGCATCCGAAGGGTAAAATGGTCACCCCCTTCTCTCTCTCTTTTCTATAACCGTGTAGTCCTAGTGTTATCCGGTTACACCAAAGGACACCCGAGCATCAACACAACAAACTGCCCCGATTCAACCTTAGGCAATGCACGTAACATGACAGGTCACATGTCCGCCGTCATAATCAGCGACGTTATCACGTATCAAATTAGATAGCCACACTTTCATTTCCTTTCTATGTGTCCATAGTGTCTTTACATCTTTCTCCAGAAAACCATTTCCAAGACCAATATATGTTATTTGTCAGTGTACCTGCTCAGTGCCACACTTCACAACCAGACAAAAATACACGTTCTATGTACCACTTCAACCGTCAAATAAGAAAATATGTTAGACAAAATATTAAAATTATTGGTCAAATACAGAAATATATCACCCAAACTTATAAAAAGTAGGAACATATGTTAACCAAATGGAAAATATCTTAGCCAAATAGGAAAATTTGTTAGCCAAATAGAAAAAATATTGACCACGTAACGATATATCTTGTCCACACTTATGAAAAGTAGGGAAATTTGTTAGTCAAATGAGAAAAAAAAGATTGTCCAAGTAACGAAATATCCCCCAACAAACTTAGGAAAAGTACGAAACTTTGTTAAGCAAGTATGAAAAGGTATCGTCCAAACAGAGAAATATATCACCTAAACTTATAAAAAGTAGGAACATATGTTAACCAAATGGAAAATATCTTGGCCAAATAGGAAAATTTGTTAGCCAAATGGGGAAAATATTGTCCAAGTAACGAAATATCCCCCAACAAACTTAGGAAAAGTACGAAACTTTGTTAAGCAAGTATGAAAAGGTATCGACCAAGTAGAGAAATATATCACCCAAACTTATAAAAAGTAGGAACATATGTTAACCACAGAGAAAATACCTTGGCCAAATAGGAAAATGTGTTAGCCAAATAGAAAAAATATTGACCACGTAACGATATATCTTGTCCACACTTATGAAAAGTAGGGAAATTTGTTAGTCAAATGAGAAAAAAAGATTGTCCAAGTAACGAAATATCCCCCAACAAACTTAGGAAAAGTACGAAACTTTGTTAAGCAAGTATGAAAAGGTATCGTCCAAACAGAGAAATATATCACCTAAACTTATAAAAAGTAGGAACATATGTTAACCAAATGGAAAATATCTTGGCCAAATAGGAAAATTTGTTAGCCAAATGGGGAAAATATTGTCCAAGTAACGAAATATCCCCCAACAAACTTAGGAAAAGTACGAAACTTTGTTAAGCAAGTATGAAAAGGTATCGACCAAGTAGAGAAATATATCACCCAAACTTATAAAAAGTAGGAACATATGTTAACCACAGAGAAAATACCTTGGCCAAATAGGAAAATGTGTTAGCCAAATAGAAAAAATATTGACCACGTAACGATATATCTTGTCCACACTTATGAAAAGTAGGGAAATTTGTTAGTCAAATGAGAAAAAAGATTGTCCAAGTAACGAAATATCCCCCAACAAACTTAGGAAAAGTACGAAACTTTGTTAAGCAAGTATGAAAAGGTATCGTCCAAACAGAGAAATATATCACCTAAACTTATAAAAAGTAGGAACATATGTTAACCAAATGGAAAATATCTTGGCCAAATAGGAAAATTTGTTAGCCAAATGGGGAAAATATTGTCCAAGTAACGAAATATCCCCCAACAAACTTAGGAAAAGTACGAAACTTTGTTAAGCAAGTATGAAAAGGTATCGACCAAGTAGAGAAATATATTACCCAAACTTATAAAAAGTAGGAACATATGTTAACCACAGAGAAAATACCTTGGCCAAATAGGAAAATGTGTTAGCCAAATAGAAAAAATATTGACCACGTAACGATATATCTTGTCCACACTTATGAAAAGTAGGGAAATTTGTTAGTCAAATGAGAAAAAAGATTGTCCAAGTAACGAAATATCCCCCAACAAACTTAGGAAAAGTACGAAACTTTGTTAAGCAAGTATGAAAAGGTATCGTCCAAACAGAGAAATATATCACCTAAACTTATAAAAAGTAGGAACATATGTTAACCAAATGGAAAATATCTTGGCCAAATAGGAAAATTTGTTAGCCAAATGGGGAAAATATTGTCCAAGTAATGAAATATCCCCCAACAAACTTAGGAAAAGTACGAAACTTTGTTAAGCAAGTATGAAAAGGTATCGACCAAGTAGAGAAATATATCACCCAAACTTATAAAAAGTAGGAACATATGTTAACCACAGAGAAAATACCTTGGCCAAATAGGAAAATGTGTTAGCCAAATAGAAAAAATATTGACCACGTAACGATATATCTTGTCCACACTTATGAAAAGTAGGGAAATTTGTTAGTCAAATGAGAAAAAAGATTGACCAAGTAACGAAATACCCAAACCAAACTTATGAAAAGTACGAAACTTTGTTAAGCAAGTATGAAAAGGGATCGTCCAAACAGAGAAATATAGCACCCAAACTTATAAAAAGTAGGAACATATTTTAACCAAAGAGAAAATACCTTGGCCAAATAGGAAAAGTTGTTAGCCAAAGGAGAAAAAAGATTGACCAAGTAACGAAATTCCCCAACCAAACTTAGGAAAAGTACGAAACTTTGTTAAGCAGGTATGAAAAGGTATCGTCCAAACAGAGAAATATATCACCTAAACTTATAAAAAGTAGGAACATATGTTAACCAAATGGAAAATATCTTGGCCAAATAGGAAAATTTGTTAGCCAAATGGGGAAAATATTGTCCAAGTAACGAAATACATCGTTCAAACCTACGAAAAATACGAAATTTTGTTAAGCAAGTATGAAAAGGTATCGACCAAGTAGAGAAATATATCACCCAAACTTATAAAAAGTAGGAACATATGTTAACCACAGAGAAAATACCTTGGCCAAATAGGAAAATTTGTTAGCCAAACAGAAAAAATCTTGACCACGTAACGATATATCTTGTCCACACTTATGAAAAGTAGGGAAATTTGTTAGTCAAAGGGGGAAAATATTGACCACGTAACGAAATACCCCCCAAAAAACTTAGGAAAAGTACGAAACTTTGTTAAACAAGTATGAAAAGGTATCGGCCAAACAGAGAAATATAACACCCAAACTTATGAAAAGTAGGAAACTTTGTTAGCCAAAGTGAAAAAACCTAGGTCAAGTAAGAAAATTCTGATAGCCAAATGTGAAAAGTGTCGGCCAAATACAGAAATAGCTCAACCAAACTTATAAAACGTAGGAAAATTGTTATTCAAACGGGAAAGCTATTGAACAACTAGGAAAATGTAATAGTCAAAGAAGAATAATATTGAACAAGTAATGAAATATATCATTCAAACTTATGAAAAGTAGGAAGCCTTGATAACCAAATGTGAAAAATATCACTCAAAGAGAGAAGTAGCTCGCCCCAACTTATAAAAAGTAGGAAAATTGTCGGCCAAAGGGGAAAAAGTTAGACCAAATACAGAAATATCTCGACCAAATTTATAAAAATCTAGGAAAAAATAGTACCCAACACAACTAAAAGGCTGACTAAAGTTATAAATCCAAACTTATAAAAATAACCAAATAGGAATACATATTGTCCAAGTACAGACATATATCAATCAAACTTATAAACTTGTCGTCCAAAGTGATAAAAAACAAAGAAAGGCTGTCAGCCAGTCTAAGAAATAGGTATGGAAAAGTAAGTCGACCAAGTTCAGAAAAAAAAAGAAAAAAAAAAAAGGAAATAAAAATATAACTTCTGTAGTCTTGGTCGACTTACTTTTCCATACCTATTTCTTAGACTGGCTGACAGCCTTTCTTTGTTTTTTATCACTTTGGACGACAAGTTTATAAGTTTGATTGATATATGTCTGTACTTGGACAATATGTATTCCTATTTGGTTATTTTTATAAGTTTGGATTTATAACTTTAGTCAGCCTTTTAGTTGTGTTGGGTACTATTTTTTCCTAGATTTTTATAAATTTGGTCGAGATATTTCTGTATTTGGTCTAACTTTTTCCCCTTTGGCCGACAATTTTCCTACTTTTTATAAGTTGGGGCGAGCTACTTCTCTCTTTGAGTGATATTTTTCACATTTGGTTATCAAGGCTTCCTACTTTTCATAAGTTTGAATGATATATTTCATTACTTGTTCAATATTATTCTTCTTTGACTATTACATTTTCCTAGTTGTTCAATAGCTTTCCCGTTTGAATAACAATTTTCCTACGTTTTATAAGTTTGGTTGAGCTATTTCTGTATTTGGCCGACACTTTTCACATTTGGCTATCAGAATTTTCTTACTTGACCTAGGTTTTTTCACTTTGGCTAACAAAGTTTCCTACTTTTCATAAGTTTGGGTGTTATATTTCTCTGTTTGGCCGATACCTTTTCATACTTGTTTAACAAAGTTTCGTACTTTTCCTAAGTTTTTTGGGGGGTATTTCGTTACGTGGTCAATATTTTCCCCCTTTGACTAACAAATTTCCCTACTTTTCATAAGTGTGGACAAGATATATCGTTACGTGGTCAAGATTTTTTCTATTTGGCTAACAAATTTTCCTATTTGGCCAAGGTATTTTCTCTGTGGTTAACATATGTTCCTACTTTTTATAAGTTTGGGTGATATATTTCTCTACTTGGTCGATACCTTTTCATACTTGCTTAACAAAATTTCGTATTTTTCGTAGGTTTGAACGATGTATTTCGTTACTTGGACAATATTTTCCCCATTTGGCTAACAAATTTTCCTATTTGGCCAAGATATTTTCCATTTGGTTAACATATGTTCCTACTTTTTATAAGTTTAGGTGATATATTTCTCTGTTTGGACGATACCTTTTCATACCTGCTTAACAAAGTTTCGTACTTTTCCTAAGTTTGGTTGGGGAATTTCGTTACTTGGTCAATCTTTTTTCTCCTTTGGCTAACAACTTTTCCTATTTGGCCAAGGTATTTTCTCTTTGGTTAAAATATGTTCCTACTTTTTATAAGTTTGGGTGCTATATTTCTCTGTTTGGACGATCCCTTTTCATACTTGCTTAACAAAGTTTCGTACTTTTCATAAGTTTGGTTTGGGTATTTCGTTACTTGGTCAATCTTTTTTCTCATTTGACTAACAAATTTCCCTACTTTTCATAAGTGTGGACAAGATATATCGTTACGTGGTCAATATTTTTTCTATTTGGCTAACACATTTTCCTATTTGGCCAAGGTATTTTCTCTGTGGTTAACATATGTTCCTACTTTTTATAAGTTTGGGTGATATATTTCTCTACTTGGTCGATACCTTTTCATACTTGCTTAACAAAGTTTCGTACTTTTCCTAAGTTTGTTGGGGGATATTTCATTACTTGGACAATATTTTCCCCATTTGGCTAACAAATTTTCCTATTTGGCCAAGATATTTTCCATTTGGTTAACATATGTTCCTACTTTTTATAAGTTTAGGTGATATATTTCTCTGTTTGGACGATACCTTTTCATACTTGCTTAACAAAGTTTCGTACTTTTCCTAAGTTTGTTGGGGGATATTTCGTTACTTGGACAATCTTTTTTCTCATTTGACTAACAAATTTCCCTACTTTTCATAAGTGTGGACAAGATATATCGTTACGTGGTCAATATTTTTTCTATTTGGCTAACACATTTTCCTATTTGGCCAAGGTATTTTCTCTGTGGTTAACATATGTTCCTACTTTTTATAAGTTTGGGTAATATATTTCTCTACTTGGTCGATACCTTTTCATACTTGCTTAACAAAGTTTCGTACTTTTCCTAAGTTTGTTGGGGGATATTTCGTTACTTGGACAATATTTTCCCCATTTGGCTAACAAATTTTCCTATTTGGCCAAGATATTTTCCATTTGGTTAACATATGTTCCTACTTTTTATAAGTTTAGGTGATATATTTCTCTGTTTGGACGATACCTTTTCATACTTGCTTAACAAAGTTTCGTACTTTTCCTAAGTTTGTTGGGGGATATTTCGTTACTTGGACAATCTTTTTTCTCATTTGACTAACAAATTTCCCTACTTTTCATAAGTGTGGACAAGATATATCGTTACGTGGTCAATATTTTTTCTATTTGGCTAACACATTTTCCTATTTGGCCAAGGTATTTTCTCTGTGGTTAACATATGTTCCTACTTTTTATAAGTTTGGGTGATATATTTCTCTACTTGGTCGATACCTTTTCATACTTGCTTAACAAAGTTTCGTACTTTTCCTAAGTTTGTTGGGGGATATTTCGTTACTTGGACAATATTTTCCCCATTTGGCTAACAAATTTTCCTATTTGGCCAAGATATTTTCCATTTGGTTAACATATGTTCCTACTTTTTATAAGTTTAGGTGATATATTTCTCTGTTTGGACGATACCTTTTCATACTTGCTTAACAAAGTTTCGTACTTTTCCTAAGTTTGTTGGGGGATATTTCGTTACTTGGACAATCTTTTTTTCTCATTTGACTAACAAATTTCCCTACTTTTCATAAGTGTGGACAAGATATATCGTTACGTGGTCAATATTTTTTCTATTTGGCTAACACATTTTCCTATTTGGCCAAGGTATTTTCTCTGTGGTTAACATATGTTCCTACTTTTTATAAGTTTGGGTGATATATTTCTCTACTTGGTCGATACCTTTTCATACTTGCTTAACAAAGTTTCGTACTTTTCCTAAGTTTGTTGGGGGATATTTCGTTACTTGGACAATATTTTCCCCATTTGGCTAACAAATTTTCCTATTTGGCCAAGATATTTTCCATTTGGTTAACATATGTTCCTACTTTTTATAAGTTTAGGTGATATATTTCTCTGTTTGGACGATACCTTTTCATACTTGCTTAACAAAGTTTCGTACTTTTCCTAAGTTTGTTGGGGGATATTTCGTTACTTGGACAATCTTTTTTTTCTCATTTGACTAACAAATTTCCCTACTTTTCATAAGTGTGGACAAGATATATCGTTACGTGGTCAATATTTTTTCTATTTGGCTAACAAATTTTCCTATTTGGCTAAGATATTTTCCATTTGGTTAACATATGTTCCTACTTTTTATAAGTTTGGGTGATATATTTCTGTATTTGACCAATAATTTTAATATTTTGTCTAACATATTTTCTTATTTGACGGTTGAAGTGGTACATAGAACGTGTATTTTTGTCTGGTTGTGAAGTGTGGCACTGAGCAGGTACACTGACAAATAACATATATTGGTCTTGGAAATGGTTTTCTGGAGAAAGATGTAAAGACACTATGGACACATAGAAAGGAAATGAAAGTGTGGCTATCTAATTTGATACGTGATAACGTCGCTGATTATGACGGCGGACATGTGACCTGTCATGTTACGTGCATTGCCTAAGGTTGAATCGGGGCAGTTTGTTGTGTTGATGCTCGGGTGTCCTTTGGTGTAACCGGATAACACTAGGACTACACGGTTATAGAAAAGAGAGAGAGAAGGGGGTGACCATTTTACCCTTCGGATGCAGTGGTGATGATGCAGTGTTGATGATGCAGTGTATTCACTCCTTTACACGGTGATCATCATACGTTAGGTTCCCTGACTCGACAACCGATAGGACACCCTTTTTCTATAGTTTCCCTCTTAACCACGTGTCTCAGATGTCCCATTACCCCTGTGGCCGGATGTGACACCATATTTGACCAGTTTTAGTGAATGAGACGTAGTTTGGTTGTAGCAATTACCCATGTGTGATAGGGTGCGACGCCATCTTTGACCGGATGTAACTATTGTCCATGTGTGTTGACTGTACCACTAGGTGCTATTGATCAATACAAAATCAGTGCTCGAGGCGCTCCTGTCAGGGCAATTGCCGATAGTAAGGACATTACTTTCTGAACTTACCAGTCGGCATAACGTCTTGATCATTTCATCGATCACTTTAACCATCATCATGTCACTACACATACCATACCCTACAATTTAAGTGATCCTTCGACCACTTGATCACTATTTCACCAGTACTTGACCACTATTTGACTATGTCCTTACTTATTTTACCATCACCGTTTCACTACACGTACCATACCCTATAATTTAAGTGGTCATTCGACTACTTGACCACTACTTGACCACTATTTGAGCACCACTTGACCAACTCTTGATCATCACCATGTCACCATACCTACTTTCACCGACAATTTAAGTAGTCATTCGACCATTTACCACTACTTGGCCACTACTTGAGCACGTCATCGATCACTTTAACCAACACAGGTTCACTACACGTACTTTCCCTTTCAATTTAAGTGGTCACTCGACCATTTGACCAGTACTTGCCCGCTACTTGATCACTACTTGACAACGTCACTACTTAATTTATTCATCTCTGTTTCACTACACGTACCATACCCTACAATTTTCTCACTTGAGCGGTTGACCACTGGTTGAGCACTACTTGACCACTGCTTGACCACGTTGTCGACCATTTTACCATCACCGTTTCAATATAGTACTTTTCTCTACCTTTTAAGTGATCATTCGACCACTTGACCACTGGTTGACCGCTACTTGACCATGTCATCGATCACTTTAACCACTACCATAATCTTAGGGACATCGTCATCTACAATTTAAGTGGTCACTCGACCACTTGACCACTACTTGACCATTGGCTGACCACTACTTGACCACTAATTTACCACCCTTTAATCATCACCATATCATTATAACCACTTTTCCCTAAAATTTCCTCACTTGACTACTACTTGACCATTGGTTGACCACTACTTGACCACTAATTTACCACCCTTTAATCATCACAATATCATTATAACCACTTTTCCCTAAAATTTTCCTTACTTGACCAACACTTGACCACTACTTGACCACTACTTGACCACTAATTTACCACCCTTTAAGCATCATCATATCATTACAATCACTTTTCCCAAAAATTTTCCTTACTTGACCACCACTTGACCACTGCTTGACCACTGCTTGACCACTAATACCTGGTACCCACCCCTTACCGCCGAATGATACTACACTATATCCATTACAATCAGCGATCTTTAGCTTTCAAGGTTTCATTTGTAAGACGTGTTATGTTAGTGAATAAGTCACTACGACCCTCTACATAGCACTACTAGCCGCTACCCACCCCTTAATAAATTTAAGTAAGCTATACCCGCTAAAATCATTAAAATCGGCCATCTTTACTTTTTAATGTTTTCATTTGTACCCCGTATGATGATAGTGTATAGGCAGCTACGACACTCTAAAAATCACTAATAGCCGCTACCCACCCCTCACCAACGAATTTCACTAAGCTATACCCGCTAAAATCAATATTATCGGCCATTTTTACTTTTTAAGGTTTTCATTTGTAACCCTGTGATGATAGTGTATATGCCACTACGACACTCTACAAAGCACTAATAGCCGCTACCCATCCCTCACCAATGAATTTCACTAAGCTATACCCGCTAACATCAATAATATCGACCATCTTTACATTTTAAGGTTTTCATTTGTAACCCTGTGATGATAGTGTATATGCCACTACGACACTCTACAAAGCACTAATAGCCGCTACCCATCCCTCACCAATGAATTTCACTAAGCTATACCCGCTAACATCAATAATATCGACCATCTTTACATTTTAAGGTTTTCATTTGTAACCCTGTGATGATAGTGTATATGCCACTACGACACTCTACATAGCACTAATAGCCGCTACCCATCCCTCACCAATGAATTTCACTAAGCTATACCCGCTAACATCAATAATATCGACCATCATTACATTTTAAGGTTTTCATTTGTAACCCTGTGATGATAGTGTTTAAACCTGAACAGCCTAGTCTCACCCCAGGCGCCCACCCCCTCGCCACCACCCCGCACCCCGTCGTTATTTATTTTTATTTTTTATTTATTTTATTTTATTTTTTAATAATTAATTAAAATTTTTATACTCTCACTCAATAGTTATCTGCCCTTAGAAACATAAAATCTTAGAATTATCGCCCTTAGATATGACCTAGATATCACCCCTTACACCACCCAACTATAGGACCGAGGGGGAGTGAAAATCAGCCGAGGTCAAGGTCAATTGCCGAAGGCTCCGGCAAATCATACCCGTTTTGCGCCTTTCTAACTACTTGCAAGATCGGTGGTTTTGTGATTTAAGTGGGCTCGATCGGTGATGTAGTCTGAAAGTCGTCCGCCACCTCCCTTCCTGGAGATTTGCATGACGCTATGTGGGAACATCATAGATGCATTCATAAACACTGCTTCGGAAACAACCAACATTTTTGCACTCGGATATCTGGCCAATAAGATAGGGTACTCGTGGGTGTATATCGAGTGCTTTGGTGTCGGTTATGATTAAATAATGAATAAATCACTTAATGAGACAATCCATAAATCAATTAATGAACAGCGTAATGAATCATAAATCAATGAATTGATAGCTTAATGAACCATAAATCGATGAATTGATTACTTAATAAACCAATTACTGAATCAAACAAACAATAGATGACTTAATCAATCCCTTAATCAGTCAATCGTTAAATTAAACAATCAGTTGGTCCAACGAGAAGAAATGTGCCTGATTCTTCTATTACACCTACTCAGAACCCCAGACCCGATCAGTACCCCCAGAAAACATGGCGGGTTCCTAAGGTCAACATGTGCAACCGTGTCAGTAAAATTGCAAACATAATCATAAAACACATGTTTTACACTCGATGCATCATCACTCCTGGGACAGTCTATGACACGAGAACATGAAACGGATCGGCAGATAAACGTGTCCAGATTCTGAGATGCTCACAAAATCTCAATTCAAATTTGATTCTTTTTCTCTTTCTCAATGTAGTTTTCAGAAATAATTTCGCGACTCTCTTCTGCGTTTTTTTCCTGTTGCTTCTTTCCTAGTCAAACACGGGTTCTTGGTGAAAATACTGATTTGTGATGGTGTCTTTCTGCGATAAATTAGACATGTGATTTTTAATATGTCTTGTCTGTAAATTGTATACACCGATGGGTCGGTCGTTCGACAAGTTATGGTTAAGGTCGGAGGGAGAATTGTGAAGGAAGAGTCTGGCGCTTTAGCTTTGACCACCAGCAGCCTGATTATGGAAGTCATGGCAGTAAGTAAAGCAATAACACGGCTTGAGACACAGACATTTAATCGGGCATGTGTCCTTAGTGACTCAGTGAGTATGCTCAGGAAGCTAGAGATGAGGTGGGTCCGAAGAGAGTGGCTGCTGTCTCTGGAGCGGTCTCGGCTGGCAAATATTAGTTTCATTTTCGTGCCAGGTCATGCGGGAGTACAAGGAAATGAGCGGACTGACAGGTCTGCAGGTAAGGCTACTGTGGAGGGCGGACGCGCCATGGACCAGGCTGACATTCTGAATGCTCTACGAGAAGTAAGTCGATCGCGAGAACCAAATAATGACTGTGAATCTATAACCATGGTCAGGCTGTGATAACAGCAAGTTAAAAGAGGTGTGCCAAACAAGAACACTACGCAGGAAGCCAAAGAAGAGTAATAAACCAACACGGAACTGGTGTCGTGAGCCGCTACACGCTGCGGCATTTGCTGAGGAGGGGATCCGAGCACTTATGGACTGAATGGATCGATGTGCAATGAGGATGATCTGTCGACTAACTAACTAACTTGGTTAATTTTTTTTTTAGTTGTTGATTAGTTGCTTGTATTTTGACTAGTTTGTTGTTTGGTTGGTTGGTTCGTTTATTGGCAGCTTGATTGGTTATTTTGTTGGTTGGTGTGACATATTCACCTATCCATCATTTTCAGCGCGTCAACGTTACACAGCAACCTAGAGATTATCGAAACAATTACAGCACCGTAGAACATCGAACGCACTAAGCGATACTAATGACAGACAGATGCCAGGATAAGAATAGAAGGGTTAGCGTCAACAGAATAGAATGTGACTGGTAGAGACACATCACGTGGATATAGCGTCCCCCAGCTTGGGCGCCGCTTTAATAAAACCGCGCACTTCTATGACTTCAGAGCGAGCGAGCAGTCGCCAAAGCTATGTGTTGTCCAACTTTCAAACTTTTACAACGGGCAGTTTGATCTAGTCTGAGGTAAGCGCGTGATTCTCAGATCTAAGTGGTACCAAGATGTATAACGTAAAGGTATCCAGTGTTGTGCGTCCAATGAATTGTATTTTTGATAAAATAAATCTCTGAAAATGTGAAAAACTGCCGATCGCAACTTCAATACTGGCGCCACTTCCCCGGCGAAACCGACATCTTATAATTTCTCAAAACTGCAAAACTCTGACTTTCTACACTACATCTAACAACTTCACTATGTGCATATGACTATAATCTATCACAGAATAATGTACAAGATGAAATTTCCAATGCACTCAAATGCTTTTCATCAAAAACTTCTAGGAAAACGTTTCTGCAGAGATAGTCAGCTGGTGCAAACGAAACACTACCTTGCTTAAAAATGTACTTAATTCTGTCTATTTTGCAATCTAAAGAACTGAAACAGGAATTATACTCTTCCTTTTCTCTTTACGGATTGAAAACAAATAGTATTTGATAGAAATTAGTTTATTCATGTGTCAGATTTTATTTAGACAACGCACTACATCAACTGCATTGCTTAAAATAGGTTTATGTTCACAAACGTCATTTGTGATAGCCGACCTACTTAATCTGCTCAGACTAACGGGTGATAATTACCTTGGTCTATAGCCAACTGTGTCGCCAACAGAATGGACATGATATGCACTGGTAAAAGATGTAGGAGAAGTATAAGTAGACAGAGAGGAGGAGAGTATTAGGGAAAAATACTTTAAGTAATAATTTTTTTCTAATATATTGTGTCATGACCTTGTATAGATTACATTTTGTAACAAATACACATCAGAAATTCTGTATGTTGGACATGAACCACAATAAAAGCACACTAGATGAGTTAAACTCATATTAACTGATGTAGATGTGAGGACAATTAGTACAAGCTATGGAACCCCACACAACAGAAGTTAACTCAACACAATACACTTCACACCACACAACTCCACACCACAACAGCAGGAACAAGGAAATGATTTAGAATAGGAAGTAGTTGCCTTGGAAAGTACAGATAAACAATTATATACACAATGTAGAACAAATAGAGTCATGTGGATGTTTAAATGTATGCCATTTATACAAATGCATCTCATACTTGTGTTGATCTTGCCTGTCAGCTTGATTACCATGATTCAGGGAACATCACATTATCACTCTTATCTGTGTCTGACTGTACACTACTCACTGAACTACAGGTCCACTGAGGAAATGCATACAGCAGGTACCAGACAACAGAAGCTGCATCCAGTGTAATAATCTCTGACCCACCCCAAAGTAACACAACAATACTTCTTCTGATCTTATCATTTTTGTTTTGTTATGTTGTGTTCACACTATGAACATGCTGTAAAGGATTATACATACCTGTATGAATTTTAAACAGTGATGTCTTGGTGCCACACCTAACCAACAAGGAGGGAAGAGGAGTGAATGAGATGATCAACACCTGTGATGGCAGATGACTCCAGCCTTAGGCAGAGAATGAGAAGTCTTCAGTGAAGCTAAACTGGCCCAACCTGAAGTGGATCCATCAGACCATGGACCCAGGCTTATCCACATCTCATCACACCAGGTTTTCTTATCACTCCCACAAACTTCACCCTCTCAGAAAATGATTTTCTTGAATTATTGTTGGATGTAGAAATTGTTAACTATAACACATTTTGGTAGTTAAAATATCTCACTACACAATGAATGTTATTATTTATTGACTGACTATACTTGGTCCTATGAAAGTTTTTTTTTTTCTATTTCATTCTGTAAATGTTAGCAGCTGATGAAAGAACAAAGAAAATGTCAAATAGGCCAAAAGAAACTGGCACAGTCAATAAATTTGTTTAAATGTGAAGATCTCTTCCACTTAATTTGTCAGTCCAAGCTATCTGTGGGAAAGTCTCTATCTTGTGTGTGGAACATGTCTCAATGCTCCCTTGTGTTTGTTGAATGTTTAATTAACAGATACACATTCACATAAGATAAATTCTTAGTTGGAGAGAGAGAACAGGAGACTCTTCATCTTTAACTGTTCCAAATCCATGTTATATTGCACCTGATTCTTATTGAGAAAGTCTTTTCAGACAATTTCTTAAGATGGAAGAAGGGGGTTCGTGAGCTATACCATTAAATACCAGGTGGAAAGACAGGGGACAAACCTAGTGATGACTTTTCTATTAAAAGAGGACCACACACCCTTAGACAAATAACCAAATCCGAGTCTGTAAATCTTTCAAGGGTCGTATTCTTGATCTATTTACATATAAGAAGAGGATGGGGCCCAGCTACCTTTAACAGAGATGGGTCATGCACTTTAGTGATTGCCAGTCCCTTCAAAATATACGACATATATTGGATGCCCGTCCCGGACTTTGAAACCCAGCAGACAGTTTAGATAACTATTGTCCTAGATGATAAACCCTGGGAATAGATAGATATCTGACGAGGGATTCTAAACTATAGTAGATCAGTGACACTAGATGTGAACAGTATTCATGTGTGAATTGGTGACATTGTACTTGTTTTGAACAATTATAGAAATTGTTACACAGATTTAGATTTCCAACTTTGTCATGTTTACATATGTTGAATAGACATCATGTGTGGTACTGATTGACTTCCATATGATATGATTGACAATTATAGAGGTTGTTAAACAAATTAAGATTTTTAACTTTGTCACTTCACATATGATAAATGAACATCATGTGGGGTACTGATTGACCTCCATATGATATGAATGACAATTATAGATAGAATATGGCAAGTGACTGATCATTTCTTCTGAAAAAAGGAGGGCCTCTTTCAAATAGGTCTATATTTCAGAAAAAGGTGTTCCAGAGGAAATAGAGTGAGAATTTACCATCTACAACATTTCTCTTTCGAGAAGATGTCTTTCTATAGAGGAATTTGGACTTAGAGAATTTCATCACCGACTGGGGAAAATTTTTCTCCATAGGGAAATCTCTATCAAAATTTCAGGTTCTTTTGGGAAGAGTGCAATCATTCTGGGTACTTCTTTGCTTCTGTCTTTAGCTTGAGGAGCATTGACAGAAAGACAAGAATTTAAGTTGCAATTATTTCTTAGGTCAGATTCTCGTGGTGTATAAGAACTATTTTACTTGGGTCAGCGGACATTAGTTAGTTTTTGCTTGTTAATATTGTGCATGTTATGCTGTATAATTTCAGATCCGGGAAGTGACAGGCTTACCCAGACCTGAGCAAACTGCACAGTATTATTTTTTTTTACAAAAAGATAGGGTAGACAAAAATAGAGCATGGCCGAGGCTGCTAAGTTCCGTGCCCAGACAGTTGAAATAGGCAAGCTATGCAATTTAGACGGCCCTGAGCTGGCTAAATTTGTATCAGATGAATTTGACAGGAGGGAGAAACTGCAGGCTGAAATAGCTGAGAAGGAGAGGAAGTTGCAGGCTGAAATTGCTGAAAAGGAGAAGCAACGCCTACAATCATATGAATTAGAACAACAGAAACTTCAAGCTGAAATAGCTGAGAAGGAGAGTAAGTTGCAGGCTGAAATCGCTGAAAAGGAGAAGCAACGCCTACAATCATATGAATTAGAACAACAGAAACTTCAAGCTGAAATCGCTGAAAAGGAGAAACAACGCCTACAAGCTTATGAGTTAGAACAAAGGAAACATGAAGATGAAATAAGGGATAGGGAACGAGAACGTCAACATCAACTGGAGTTGAAAAGAATGGAGACTGATCTGGAGATCCGAAGACTAGAGGGAGGGATTCCCCCCACCCCCTCAAACTCACTAGGTTTTCCAGTGACAGAACAACATTCCAACGTCTCGTACCAAAATTCCGGAGCGATGTCATTTCCACTAGAACCATTTAATGAACAGACGGACAATGTCGAGGCTTTTTTATCACGTTTCGAACTTATGTGCGTCAGTTGTGGTCTAGAACAGGAAAAATGGGCGACGAAACTATCGCAAGCTTTAAGGTCTACCTCGTATGACGTGTTCTCTAGACTCACTCGAGAAGAACAACAGGATTACGAAACACTCAAAAAGGCACTCTTGAGCCGATTCGAAGTGGACGGGGACTCTTACAAAGTTCGATTCAAAACCGCAAGGAAAGAACCGGGCGAAAGTTATGCGCAATTAGTTGAAAGGCTGAAATCTTATGTTCAACGATGGGCAAGTCTGGGTAAATTTGATGAGAGTTTCGAAGGGCTCCGAGAGATGATCATCATAGATCAACTAAAAGGAAAGATGTCGAATGAAATGAAAGCATTCTTAACCCAGAACGGAGCTGACCGACTAGAAAGCATCATCATCCTAGCCGAGAGATTTGAGAAATCTCAGAAGGAAATCGGAGGTAAGGGACGTTCGGCCAACATTCCCCCTCAGGATAAAACTTCAAAAGCAAAGGAAGGTGATGGCAACTTAGGCACCAAGAAAAATGGGAAAACCAAAAACATCCCTCAGAACACAGCCCAAACAACAGCGAAGGAGGAAAAATTATTCTGCACTAATTGTAAAATTAAAGGACACACATTGAAGAATTGTAGGAAGAAGCCACCTCCACACACAGCTGCTTGTTTGGCCAGCCGAAGAGAGAAAGGAGTGAACACTGATGAAACGTCCAACCAGACACCTCATAAAGACACCGCATCTCATCTTCCGGTTGTCGAGTCCATATTGCTGAATGGATTCAAGACGACCTGTCTCTATGATACCGGGTTATCGTACGACTGTGTTGTATCATCATCCTTAGTTCACCCGGAACAGGTGACAGAGGAGATCGTCGAATTACAGGGACCCCTGAAGAGCTCTGCGACTATGTCTCTTCCGGTGGCAAAGGTGAGCATAGCATCTCGTTATGTCACTGGGACAATCAAGGCTGCAGTCTTAGAAGATCCTATATATCCCGTAATTCTTGGCTGTAGATTTATAATTCTAGGAGAACCTGTTCAACCTGTGGCGATGTCGACGATGACAACTCGATCCCAGACGAAAAAGACTCCGGAAACAACTACGCCAATCCCTCGAAAGGAGGAACTGAAGAGGGCACAAGAAGCCGATAGCACCTTGGAACCCTGCTTCAGGAAACTGCCTAAATCACATTTACCTCCACGTAAAGGTGAGCTGTTTATGAAGTCAGCACTTCTATACAGGAAAGCAGGGAGAGCTGGACAAGAGTTCAACCAACTTGTTGTACCAACTCCACACAGGGCTCAGATTCTTGAAATGGGCCACAGTCTACCCTTTAGTGGGCATATGGGTATCAACGCCACTACACAGCGCATTGCAACTCACTACTTTTGGCCAGGGATGAACGCAGACATACAACGGTTTGTAAAATCATGCCCACAGTGTCAGAAAGTATCACCAAAACACCGGACACCACCGGCAATGTTGGGTGATCTGCCCATAACAGGAATACCGTTCGAGAAGGTAGCTGTAGACATAATCGGACCCCTCTCCGCAACGAAGAGGCGAAATCGATTCATATTAACGCTTGTGGACACAACGACCATGTGGGCCGAAGCGGTTCCTATGCCAAGCTGTGACTCCAAACACGTTGCTGAAGCATTATTAGGAATATTCACACGTCTAGGATTCCCCCAAAGAATCTTGACGGACAACGGTTCACAGTTTCGTAGTAAACTTATGGAGGAGACATTTAGACTTTTTCATTCACGCCATATCTTTAGTTCACCATATTACCCGCAATCCAACGGACTTGTGGAGCGGTGGAACGGGACCTTGATTAGTATTCTGCGCAAAATTGCCCAGGAGAATACGGAGGATTGGGACTTGTATTTACCCGCAGCACTATTCGCTTATAGGGAGGTACCCCATCACTCAACAGGTTTTGCTCCAGCAACATTGTTGTTTGGACGACCAATCAAGGGGCCATTGGAGGCATTGCTACGAACATGGACTGATGATCATACAGACGATACAGTCGTGACTGCATCTACGTATGTTGCCGAGTTGAAGAATCGTTTACAACACAGTTGGAAACAAGCGAATGTCAATCTACGTAAAGCCAGACGAAGAATTGCTAGCTACTTCAATCGCAAGGCAAAAGATAGAGAGTTAGAGGTGGGAGAGAAGGTGATGTTGCTGCTTCCAACCAGTCAGAATAAGCTGCAAATAGGATGGAGAGGACCTTATGTAGTGACGGAGAAAATCTCACGTACCAACTACAAGATTTCTGTCAAAGGCAAGATGAAAGTATTTCACATAAACCTTCTGAAGAAATATAATGAAAGACCCTCAACCACCGAACCTGCACATCTGATGGCCATGAGTGTGGCTACTGAAGTCGAAGAAGGATCAACAATGGGAGTCGAGTACCCACTGCAAGCCAAAGAAACCTTTAAGGATGTGGAAATTAATCCCAACTTAACAAAGGATCAGCAGGAGCAGATTCGGGAACTTATGGTTATGTATGCAGACGTACTTACAGATAAGCCAGGAAGAACTGATTTGGAGGAATTTGACATGAAGTTAAATGACACAGTGCCTGTGCGAGTCAAGACTTACCCAGTTCCTTATGCAAAGCAAAAGACTTTAGAGGAAGAAATACAACAGCTACTCACCGCAGGAATAATT
This sequence comes from Cepaea hortensis, assembly GCA_963921405.1. Classification (NCBI taxonomy): domain Eukaryota; kingdom Metazoa; phylum Mollusca; class Gastropoda; order Stylommatophora; family Helicidae; genus Cepaea; species Cepaea hortensis. The sequence continues at coordinate 101,872,579 of OY992889.1, read as the reverse complement.
TCACCATCTGAATCACCTTACAGTGCCAGCGTCGTATTATTGAGAAAGCCAAGTGGAGAACATAGATTGTGCATCGACTATCGACAGCTCAATGCTATTACTGAATTTCAAGCAGAACCTCTGCCTGATCAGAACAAACTCTTCACAGCACTCAACCGAGCGAAGTACTTTACTAGGATTGATCTCAGTAAGGGATATTATCAGATTCCTGTAAAGGAGGAGGTTAGACCATGGTTAGCTTTCAGTACGCCTGGAGGACACTATGAGTTCAACGTACTTCCATTCGGATTAAGTAATGCTCCTAGCGTTTTTACACGTATGATGAGAAAATTACTTGACCCACTACAACATCCAGACATTAGTCACTTTATGGATGATATACTGATCGCAACTGAAACATTTGACAAGCATGTAGAAACACTACATCTTTTGTTCAGACGACTCAGAGAAACTGGATTAACGGCTAGGCCAAAGAAATGTCAAGTAGGATTCCAAGAATTGGACTTTTTAGGTCATAAGATATCTCATGGACTAATAACTCCACAGGAAGGAAACGTGGACAAACTCCAGAGAACACCTCGTCCAAAGACAAAGAAGGATGTGAGATCATTCGTATCTTTGGGTGGATTCTATCAACGATACATTAAAGACTTCAATACTCTGTCAGCACCTTTAACGGATCTTACCAAAAAAGGGAACCCAGAGAAAGTCAATTGGTCTGCTGAATGTGAGAGAGCTTTCACAGCACTCAAACAAGCCTTAACCAATCACCCAGTTTTACATCTGCCAGATCTCAACCAACCATTCGTACTGCGTACAGACGCCAGTGACATAGGAATTGGGGCAACGCTGTTGCAGAGAAAAGGAGATGAAACATCAGAGCTATTCCCTGTAGCTTATGCCAGCAGGAAATTGAATGCAGCGGAGAAGAATTATAGTGTTATCGAGAGAGAATGTTTAGCTCTCGTATGGAGTGTACAGAAGTTTCAGGCATACCTATATGGAAAACACTTCACTGTACAATGTGATCATCAACCACTTATGTTTCTCGCAGCATCCAAAAATTTGAATGCAAGACTTATGACGTGGTCACTACTTCTACAACCATACTCGTTCCAGATAGAATATGTCCCTGGAAAGATGAATGTGGGAGCAGACTTTCTAAGTCGACACCCAGTGTCTGATGAACCAGGTCAATCAGATACAGGAGAGAATACATTGGAGTAAATCATATAGAAAAAGCTTGACCACTGTAAATGCTGGAAACTTAGTTCCATACCCTAGAACAATCTGGAGTGGGGCTATGTGACATATTCACCTATCCATCATTTTCAGCGCGTCAACGTTACACAGCAACCTAGAGATTATCGAAACAATTACAGCACCGTAGAACATCGAACGCACTAAGCGATACTAATGACAGACAGATGCCAGGATAAGAATAGAAGGGTTAGCGTCAACAGAATAGAATGTGACTGGTAGAGACACATCACGTGGATATAGCGTCCCCCAGCTTGGGCGCCGCTTTAATAAAACCGCGCACTTCTATGACTTCAGAGCGAGCGAGCAGTCGCCAAAGCTATGTGTTGTCCAACTTTCAAACTTTTACAACGGGCAGTTTGATCTAGTCTGAGGTAAGCGCGTGATTCTCAGATCTAAGTGGTACCAAGATGTATAACGTAAAGGTATCCAGTGTTGTGCGTCCAATGAATTGTATTTTTGATAAAATAAATCTCTGAAAATGTGAAAAACTGCCGATCGCAACTTCAATACTGGCGCCACTTCCCCGGCGAAACCGACATCTTATAATTTCTCAAAACTGCAAAACTCTGACTTTCTACACTACATCTAACAACTTCACTATGTGCATATGACTATAATCTATCACAGAATAATGTACAAGATGAAATTTCCAATGCACTCAAATGCTTTTCATCAAAAACTTCTAGGAAAACGTTTCTGCAGAGATAGTCAGCTGGTGCAAACGAAACACTACCTTGCTTAAAAATGTACTTAATTCTGTCTATTTTGCAATCTAAAGAACTGAAACAGGAATTATACTCTTCCTTTTCTCTTTACGGATTGAAAACAAATAGTATTTGATAGAAATTAGTTTATTCATGTGTCAGATTTTATTTAGACAACGCACTACATCAACTGCATTGCTTAAAATAGGTTTATGTTCACAAACGTCATTTGTGATAGCCGACCTACTTAATCTGCTCAGACTAACGGGTGATAATTACCTTGGTCTATAGCCAACTGTGTCGCCAACAGAATGGACATGATATGCACTGGTAAAAGATGTAGGAGAAGTATAAGTAGACAGAGAGGAGGAGAGTATTAGGGAAAAATACTTTAAGTAATAATTTTTTTCTAATATATTGTGTCATGACCTTGTATAGATTACATTTTGTAACAAATACACATCAGAAATTCTGTATGTTGGACATGAACCACAATAAAAGCACACTAGATGAGTTAAACTCATATTAACTGATGTAGATGTGAGGACAATTAGTACAAGCTATGGAACCCCACACAACAGAAGTTAACTCAACACAATACACTTCACACCACACACCTCCACACCACAACAGCAGGAACAAGGAAATGATTTAGAATAGGAAGTAGTTGCCTTGGAAAGTACAGATAAACAATTATATACACAATGTAGAACAAATAGAGTCATGTGGATGTTTAAATGTATGCCATTTATACAAATGCATCTCATACTTGTGTTGATCTTGCCTGTCAGCTTGATTACCATGATTCAGGGAACATCACATTATCACTCTTATCTGTGTCTGACTGTACACTACTCACTGAACTACAGGTCCACTGAGGAAATGCATACAGCAGGTACCAGACAACAGAAGCTGCATCCAGTGTAATAATCTCTGACCCACCCCAAAGTAACACAACAATACTTCTTCTGATCTTATCATTTTTGTTTTGTTATGTTGTGTTCACACTATGAACATGCTGTAAAGGATTATACATACCTGTATGAATTTTAAACAGTGATGTCTTGGTGCCACACCTAACCAACAAGGAGGGAAGAGGAGTGAATGAGATGATCAACACCTGTGATGGCAGATGACTCCAGCCTTAGGCAGAGAATGAGAAGTCTTCAGTGAAGCTAAACTGGCCCAACCTGAAGTGGATCCATCAGACCATGGACCCAGGCTTATCCACATCTCATCACACCAGGTTTTCTTATCACTCCCACAAACTTCACCCTCTCAGAAAATGATTTTCTTGAATTATTGTTGGATGTAGAAATTGTTAACTATAACACATTTTGGTAGTTAAAATATCTCACTACACAATGAATGTTATTATTTATTGACTGACTATACTTGGTCCTATGAAAGTTTTTTTTTTTCTATTTCATTCTGTAAATGTTAGCAGCTGATGAAAGAACAAAGAAAATGTCAAATAGGCCAAAAGAAACTGGCACAGTCAATAAATTTGTTTAAATGTGAAGATCTCTTCCACTTAATTTGTCAGTCCAAGCTATCTGTGGGAAAGTCTCTATCTTGTGTGTGGAACATGTCTCAATGCTCCCTTGTGTTTGTTGAATGTTTAATTAACAGATACACATTCACATAAGATAAATTCTTAGTTGGAGAGAGAGAACAGGAGACTCTTCATCTTTAACTGTTCCAAATCCATGTTATATTGCACCTGATTCTTATTGAGAAAGTCTTTTCAGACAATTTCTTAAGATGGAAGAAGGGGGTTCGTGAGCTATACCATTAAATACCAGGTGGAAAGACAGGGGACAAACCTAGTGATGACTTTTCTATTAAAAGAGGACCACACACCCTTAGACAAATAACCAAATCCGAGTCTGTAAATCTTTCAAGGGTCGTATTCTTGATCTATTTACATATAAGAAGAGGATGGGGCCCAGCTACCTTTAACAGAGATGGGTCATGCACTTTAGTGATTGCCAGTCCCTTCAAAATATACGACAGTTGGATAGTTGATTGGCTGGATGGGTGGTTAGTTGAATGATTGGTTGGTTCGTACGCTTATTGCTTGGGTGGTTGGTTGGTGTTTGGTTATTTGAATGGGTGGTTACATGGTTGATGGGCTGGTTAGTTGTCTAGTTGGTTATTTGATTGCTTCGCTAATTATTTATTTTGTTGGTTGGCTAGTTACATGGTTGATTGACTGGGTTTTCAGTTCGATGGCTTGTTGTTGGAATAGATGATAGGCTGATTGTTCGGTTGGTTTGATGGTTGGTTCGATTATTTAATTGGTTGCTTTGTTGGGTGGTTAGGTGGTTGGTTGGCTATTTGGATGGTTGATTGTTTGGTTGGTGATGGGTTGATTGGTTGGCTGGCTAGTTGGTTGATTAAAAATATATATAGAAGATTGTGCCCGCTCAAGTGTGTGTGAAGCGTACGAGTGTTTGTGTGTTGTTGTTGTTGTTGTTGTTGTTGTTGTTGTTGTTGTTGTTGTTGTTGTTGTTGTTGTTGTTGTTGTTGTTTTCAACCATTATCTCTACAAGCAAATTCAGTGTTTCAGTTGTATCTCTAATACCTGTGTCTTTGTAGAAACCTAAACGGATGACCAAAGTGCCCATTCAACAAGGCGATACATCTAGTTCTCTCTCCACAAATACCATACACTGAAACAGAGATTTCACAAATGTTGTGTGTACACAACACTCTTGTATAGAGTGGAAATAGGGATACTGACTAAATGCTGTGTATATTCAACATTCTTGTATAGAGTGGAAATAGGGATCTTGATTGCAAAGATAGACCAGACACGTGAGGTGTTAGAAATGTGGGTCTTCGCGAGGCTATTTTACGAACTGATATGAGTGCCGGTCTTTCAGAAATCAATGGCACACTGCTAAATGTAAACTTTCCATGACATCAACAACAGCAAAGAATGCCGACGTTGACTGCAAACGTCCTGTAAAGGATATGCAACTAACTTAACTAATGTATAAAAAAAAGCCGCTGCTGAAAGAAGGAAAAATTGTAGAGACATTTTGATTTTGTTATGTCCTACATAGCAATATCCTTACAATCAAGATTGAGGGAATAGTTGAAGAGAAGAATGTTTAAGAGCATCGAAGATATCATTCTCATCTAATCTCATCTGATCATGTTCCTCTTGTACCTTGCGGTGTCGAGGTGAAGTATAAACATCGTGAGACTGACCGATTATGGGCTTCATATATCGATATTCCCAAAAATATTCCCAAAAAGTTATTATGCCTTTTTAAAGCACAAACTATCGTCTGTCAAGACGGCAAGGTGCCAATGTTGTTGTGATATCGATATTCCCATTGACTCTGTTATTCCCTCCGTCCAACGTTTACATGGTCGGCCTCTTCCTCTGTTTCCATCTGGTCTGTACATCATTGCTTGTTGTGAAGATATCATTGGATAGTCAAAATCAAGTTTTGGTCACAGTGCAGCCAAGCGGAGGTTACAACACCAAGATATGGTCAGGTTACGGCCTAGCGGAGGTTACAACATCAAGATATGGTCAGGTTACAGACTAGCAGAAGGTATAACATCAAGAAACGATCATGATACAGTAGCAGAATGTATAACATCAAGATACGATCATGATACAGTAGTAGAATGTATAATATCAAGATACGATCATGATACAGTCTAGTAGAATGTATAACATCAAGATACGATCATGATACAGTAGTAGAATGTATAACATCAAGATTTAGATACGATCATGATACAGTCTAGTAGAATGTATAACATCAAGATACGATCATGATACAGTAGTAGAATGTTAAATATCGAGATATGATCATGATACAGTCTATCAGTATGTACATCGATGGTTGAAGACAGAAATTGCGGGCAATCCATTACTACCAACCTCTTCTACAAAAACGGCACTTAATGATGATCATAACCATGATCTGAGGTTCTGCACAGGTGCGGAGGTTCTGCCCGGATCTGCGGGCCTCATTGGATTAAAGATTTAAAAAAAGCATTCATGTTCTATTTATAGCCTGTCATGAAGAAGTCAATGGGGACATTCTTACCAGATTAAACTGAGGCAATTTCGTAGCGGTTCAACGTGTGTGGGGCACGGGCCCCAGCCAGTTACTTCCAGAGGAACAGAACCTAATCGGTCGTGCCTGCCTGGTCTAACCAATCGGAACAAATGCTTTGTCCCGAAACTTGAACATCGAAATCTAATAAGAATATGAGGGAAGCCATAAACGGTTGGACGGGCGGGTGCGGTTTTAATCAAAGGTTCCAGTGCTGGGGTTGGTGCGATTGAGGGCTGGTTAGCAAAAGGCATGTCACGGTACTTTGTTACGGCCTAAAAGGGCTCAGGCTCTCTCCGACAAAATCGGAGCGAGAGGATGCTAGATGAGGGGTGTGTTAATTAGAAACGTGTGAAATTGTTGAATATATTATGATTGGCTTCCTTGAAAGAGAAAAGAGGCATATAGCTTGTGATATGTACGGAGAGATTAGAAAATAACACAGTAAGAAAGAAAGGTTGGTCTCCCAGGCGAAGGGAATAAGGACGTTGTTCGTAATCCCGTATACTAACGTATGAAACACAGCTACGCGAGATTAGGCAACGGATCGCGCCGCGCCGGTTGCTTACGGAGGTATGTGAGCCGGTGGTTCAGAAAGCAATGGCAAACTACTGAACGTAAAACTTGCCAAGACATCAAGAGCAGCTGAAAAATTCTGGTGTTGACTGCAGTGTCCTGTGAGGACATTTGCGGAAAAGGAAGGAAGGAAGGAAGGTAGGAAGGTAGGAAGGAAGGAAGGAAGGAAGGAAGGAAGGAAGGAAGGAAGGAAGGAAGGAAGGAAACCATGAACCATGCCTGTCAAGGATGTATTTTGCAAATCACTGTGACGTTAAATATTACAGAAGTATTTCAGTCTTGTCTATGGATGTGAAACGTGGAAAATAAGCAGACAAGCTGAAGAAACATCGTATAGCAGTGGACGTGTGATTTCTCCGGAAAATGCAAAGAATGTCGTGGATTTACAGAAACACCAGCGACTAAATCCTAGGAGAAACAAATGAAAACCGTAAACTGATTACAGAAATTAGTTGTATACAGTGAAGATTTTTGGGGCACGTTATGAGAAGAAATAGCCTAGAGAACTTAGTGAAAACTGGCAAGATCGGGGAGAAAAGAACAAGGCAAAGGCAGAGAAGTAATTACCCGGATGGCTTGGCCACGTGGTATGGTCGAGAAAAGAACTCAGAGTTGATCCACGACTCTGGTGATGGCGTGAGATGACGAAATACGACCGCCCATGCTTAACTAAACGGCGCATGATGACAGTGATTTCATTTTCCAAATCATAATGATGTTAATGAACCAGTTCTCTTACACGTTTAGACGTACATATTTACATATGAATATACTTGGAATACCTAGTTATAGTGTGGCTGCCCGTCCCTGTTTTACTGCTCCATGTTGCAGCTGGCCACAACGGCCTGGGTCCGATGGTCAGGGTTCGATCTCCAACATGGTGGGTTCGGATTCTGAACAGTGATCTGGGCTCCCAGGTCGACCCAGCCTAGGTGCCAAGACATGTCGGGTTTTTTTTAGGTGGCCGGCTTGAGCTTGACCACAGAACGCACTTAACCATACAGTTGCAGGCCAGCATGGCCGAATGGGTAAGAACGCGTGTTCTTAAACATCCGTTGTGCTGATGCCGAGGTAAGCGGTTCATCCCCTATACCGGACAACTGGACTAAAATGTTGACTTGTCGTCCTTGACTTGGGGGCGTGAATTACAAGTACCTCTAAAGTCGTAGTGGGTTCGCCTGACGGCGAGGGACACTGTTAATAGGTAAAGCAAATCCACACGCAAAATTCAGTCCATGACTACTATAAACAGTGTGTATGGACTACGCTTGAGTTCAAAGCGAGCGAGCGCAAACAAAAATACAAATTTTTCACACAGAGAGACTTTACAACCATAAACGGAGCTTTCTATATGGTCACTGGCGGGGGTTAAATGGCCGAATTGATAAGGATTATCTAATGCCGAGGTAGTGTGTTCAACCCCTACACTGGTCAGTTGGACTAAAATGTTGGCTTCTCGTCCTTGGCTTGGTGACATCAAATATAAGCACCTCAGAAGTGGCTGTGTTCTGCTCTGGTGAGCGCCATCGTCTGATGGTGAGGGACACTGGTAATAGGGAAAGCTAATCCACACGCAAAAATCAGTCCAGTGCACTATAAATAGTATCACGTTTATGGACGACGCTTGAGTTCAAAACGAGTGACCCCACAAAACAATGGTCACTCACCCTGTGGAAGATGAAGGTAGACTAGGGAATACGTGACGCAATCACTTAATGTTTTTATGGCGAACAGGCACATTAAAGAGACTCCTTGTGAAGTTACCGGCCGCTCGCATCAACCACTTAGTCAGTCTGCTTAAGGTTAATGATTTTCTTTGAAATAAGTGTATTAGTGCTAATAAACGGTTGTGGACACGCCATGGGTCTATTGAACCGTTCAACATCTTTTACAGAAACAAAACATTTAAGAGTACTTCGGGATCAGGAAGTTTAAAGGTGTAATTAATATCTTCTGTCATTGCAACTAAAGCACGTCTATCTATCTATCTATCTGTCTGTATATCTATCTATCTATCTATCTATCTATCTATCTATCTATCTATCTATCTATCTATCTATCTATGTATCTATCTGTCTATCTGTCTGTCTGTCTGTCTGTCTGCCCGTCTGTCTGTCTGTCTGTCTGTCTGTCTGTCTGTCTGTCTGTCCATCCATTTATCTGTGGGTCTGTTGGCTGTCTTTGCATCCATCTGTCTGTCCGTCAGTCTACATGTTTGGCTGCATGTCTGTTTATCTCTCTGTTCATCTCTGTGTTTATCTCTCTGTTTCTCGCTGTGTTTATCTGTATGTATGTCATTATATCCATTATATCCATAGCCACGACTCCTTTCCAGTTTGCCAGAATGTTCGTATGTGTCTAATAGACTGTATATGCCTTTATGTGTCTTCTCTCTCTCTCTCTCTCTCTCTCTCTCTATATATATATATATATATATATATATATATATATATATATATATATATATATATATATATATATATATATATATATATATGACTGTTATATGTGTCTGTATTTCTGAGTCTTTCTGCCTATCTAACTGTATATTTGTGTATATGTCTGTCTCTCCCTACGCCGGACTGCCTCTGTGTGTGTGTGTCTGTATATGCGTCTGTATTTCTGAGTCTCTCTGTCTATCTAACTCTATATCTGTGTATATGTCAGTCTATCCCTACGCCGGACTGCCTCTCTGTCTGTCTGTCTAATCTAACGTAACATAATCTCATCCCCATTACTACCTACCACCCCCCCCCCCACACCCAACCATCGCTAGAACCTCCGAACCAATTTCTCCCAGACATGTAGTGTAATATTCGATCAATCAGTTCTATACAGTTGTTGTATCCGATTTCCTTCCACGTCACGTGAAACCCATAAATCTCTGACCCGAAATCACGTGATAGCTACTACGGAGTCCAGAATTGACTTTCTTATATCGCCGGCTAGTTCCATTACCGTGCCGGACTTCCGGGTTAAGTGTCCAGGCCAGGCCCTGCAGATACGACGACCTAACTAGTTCTGGCTGGAGACGGTCTGTGAAGAGCTGTAGTTCGGCGGTGTGTTAGCCAAGTCTGAGACGTGTTCTTGGCTAGAGATGGTGTCTTGATCAGCTTTGAGTCATTGAGAATTTAGTGATACACATATCCCATATGTGCGATGTGCTGTTCATTTCAGGATGTTGCAGTCAGCCCCAACAGTAGGTTGATTTTCTAGGCAATTGTTTATTCATTCATTCATTCAGTAGCATGTCCTTTGCAGAACCTCGCTCCCATAACAACCTTCCGGAAAACCTCTTGATCATAAGCAAGATGTCCCGCGTCCGCACCCAACTTCTCTTTGGCCTTTCTCTTCCTCTCTTCCCAGGCATATATCCCTCCATTATTGTTCCTCCAAACTTTCGTGACGTTTAAAGTGACCAAAATATTTCAATTTTCTTTGTTTTATCGTCTTTAATAGCCAACTTTCTTCAATATTCAGTTCTTGAAGTATGGATGCATTTGTTCTTTTCTTTATCCAAGATATTCTTAGAATTCGTCTATAACATTTATATTCAAAGGCATTTATGCGTTGTTCAGCTTGTTTAGTAAGTGTCCATGTCTCACAGGCGTATGTTGCAATGGGAAAGATGCATGCTCTTAAAAATCTAATTTTTGTAGTTCTGTCTGTCCCACTCCATAATTTATTCAGTTGTTTTAGTCTTTGAAGAGCAATCGATAGTCGTCGTTTAATTTCTTTCATTGTCTCACCGTTGTTGGTAATCAATGACCCAAGATATTAAAAATTTTCCACCACGTCCAATTTTTCCTCATTAACATATATTTTTTTCTCCATAGTAGTTGTATATGTATGCATTATCTTTGTTTTTGCTATGTTAAGATATAATTTGTGATTTTCATTATTCAATTGGGTTGAGGCTATTAGGTTTTCTATACCTTTCTGTGTTGTGGATAGCAATACTGTATCATCAGCATACCGAATCTCTGGTATGTCATGACCACCGATATTTAGGGCATCATATAGCTACCCGTTTATATCATCTCTGACATTTCTCATTACATTTTTGCATACAGTTTAAACAAATAGGGAGACAGCACACATCCCTGACGAGCTCCTTGCTTGATGTCACACCAATCTGATGTCTCGCCATCTATTCTAACCGCTGCTTGTTGGTCTAGATAGAGCATTCTTCTGAGTTGAATTACATGTGATGGAAAGCCCATATTCCTCATGATTCCCCAAAGTTTCTGATGTTGTAGACAGTCAAATGCCTTTGAATAATCCACAAAACATGAGAATAGGTTTACATTAAATTCTCTACACTTCTCTATTATTAAACGCATATTGAGAATGTGATCTCTTGTTCCTCTCCCTTGTCTAAATCCAGCTCGAACCACGTTAATCTCTTCTTCCATTTTCTTACGAAGTCTTCCCATTATGATTTTTAGTAGAATTTTACTTGCATGACTGATCAGGGCAACAGTTCTATAGTTAGTGCATAATTTCAGGTTGCCCTTTTTCAGTATTGGAACGAAGATAGTTCTCTTCCAATCTTTTGGCCATATACCATATTTCCATATCTTTTTACATAATGCGTGATAGATTTGAATGCTTTCTTCTCCTCCCGCTTTAATTAGTTCAACTGGTATCTCATCACATCCAGGTGATTTACCATTCTTCAGGTTCTTTATTGCCCATGCAATTTCATCTACTGAGGGTTCAGGTTCTGTCTCTGCTGTCATTGGCTCATGTATCTCATTCATATCCTCACTGACACTCATATCATAGATTCCACTGCAGTACTCCTGCCATCTCTCTAGAATTTTGACAAATTCTAGGCAATTATACTATACATATTTTGTCATGGAATAAAGATCAATGGGAAAATTATTGAGTGTGAGACGTAAGATGGTGCGTGGTGGTGGAAATGACCATGTGTTCACATGCATCCATTGTGTACGATGATTTACAGCGCGAATTGGCCTTATAAGTCACATTCGCCACCGCCATAGGTTGTAGTTATTATGCCTTTTTTATAGCACAATGTAACAAACTATCGCATGCCAAGATGGCATGGTGCCAAGGAATTTTGCCATGGCTTTCTGAACGCGTAGTCAATCTTAAAGTGCAGATTTCATGAGTGTAGAAAACAACCCCGTTAACTTGTCATCAGCGGATCGGAAGTTGAAGAGTTTGAGCGCTCTTATCATTTCCCCTACGGCGAAGTCTGAAATGAGACTGAACAGTATTGATAGACAAGTTCGCAATGTATTGTTTGGCACTTATAGAACTAGAAGGAAAAAAAACGTAGACATTAGAGGACACAATAGACAACACAAACATTGAAACCTATACGCAATAAGAATGTGTTTATGAGCTATATTGATGGCCTCACAGGGTTCCCCAAAGTATGAGCAGAGCATGATGAATTCATGTCTGTTATTGCTTTCCAAGTTTTCCTATGTTGTTCTTCATTCGCTCGTTGTTCCGATTCCGTGTTTGATCTACTTCTTTACTTTCAACAATTTTAGTTTACATCTTACATTCACCCTTTCCATGCTTTCTTCAGACATTGACTAATTGATTAATTAATTAATGAGCCGTTTGTCTGGCGTTCTCATGGTCGAGGTTCGTTCCCCGACTCCGTAGTCCAGAACACAAGGGCAATTTTCTGGAGACTCCTGGGGGGGTCATGACTGAAGCTACAGAGTCCGTGCTTTGTGCAATGCTCTCGGCAAGTGAATTGCCGTTCTGTGGAGAGAGACCGAGTCAGATGCGATAATACCGGCGGGAGGGGGTGAAGCTGACACTCCCGACTTTAGTATTTAAATAAGATATGACGCTTCAAGACAGCTTGATGATGATGATGATGATGATGATGATGATCATGATGATGATGATGATGATGATGATGATGATGATGATCATGATCATGATCATGATGATGATCATGATGATGATCATGATGATGATCATGATGATGATCATGATGATGATCATGATGATGATGACGATGTAGTCCATTTAACTATTAATAATGACCGCTTGGTGACGACTGGCAAGATCGAAGGGAAGAGACCAAGGGGAAGACCGAGAAGTATGTCCCTCCCCCTCCCTCATTTGTAAGCGATAATTTTGTATCGATGAACCAAAACGAGTGTATACGGACAGGCTACCAGCAAGACACAGAAAACGTATCATCGCTGGCAGTGTATTATTCACAAGAACCTAAATTCGTGAAGTTGCATCCAATACTACTTCAGAAATGGCTACAGCAGATGTGGTGAAGGTCCTCTGGGAGAATGTGATAAATGCAGAAGAACAGATAGACTATCATAGTCTAGAGAGAATACAGCAGCAACGGTTGGTCAGGGGATCTGGTCGACAGTCGTCATTCAGAGGTAAAGAAAGACGGAAATATAATCAGATTACAAGGGGCACCATTAGTATTGAAACTCTACGCTGTCTGTTGATGATGCTGACTAAGCGCTTATGGGAATGTACCGAGTGCAGTGATGTCAGTTCTTGACTCAACTCAACTCAACTCAACTCAACTGGCTACAGCACTAGAGGTCTGAGATTTTCTATTCATTGTTAACATTGGGACAGAATCACAGGTTTTATGTCAAGATATATTTCCAGGTCTGGATGTATTGAATTCTTCATGAAAGAAGAATGAGAGAACAATACAATGTTGAAAGACCAAGAAGGATAAGGGAAAAAAAACATAATTTTCTAGCTGCTCATTGGCTTCGGTACAATGATCAAATCAATAGAAAGAACACTGGTCACCAACCAAGTAAAGAAACAAAAGATAGCGCATGGATAATGATGATCGTTGTAGACTCGTTCAAGTGTGTATGTTACAGCGGTTCCCAAGCAAGTAGGCAGCCACACAATGAGGACTTCAAATGCAGTGATTCTCACACTAGTATGTGTGCCCCCTGGTTTGGCTTGGTGGAGGAGACAAACGAGGTTGTAAAATGCGACCACAATAAAGATATTAGAGATATTCAAAGAATAAAATGTGTCATCATCTTGCGCCGTGGCAGCTGATTTAGGCTTTGTCTCTTTTCTCATAACGCTGCCCTTGGTGCTCTGGATCAACTTTGATGATTCATTTCTCCTTGCCACCATCTCAGTCCATCCAGCATCATTTCTCTTTTCCCACTGACCTTTCCCGTTGTCCCGATAATCTCTGTTTTCTCACTTCTTATCACATGACGAAAGAATGCTGCATGTCTTTTTCTTATCATTCTGTGCCATGCCGGCTGGCGATCATGCTACTCCATAAATTGCGGTCTCCAACGGCATGGATCAATTCGTGTGTTGACTCCCTTCCGTGCCTTGACACAAGACTGTCAAGAATGTTCTCACGCTGTCTTCCTATATCTCTCTTTCCGTAAATCTTTCCAGTTGTCACAACATGGTGCAGTTTCTGTCTTCTAATAATGTTCCAAAAAAAATTATGACTACTTCTTTCTGGTGTTTGTGATAACTTGTCTTTGGGACTAAGATTTTTTTTTCAAAATGTCCAGATTTCTCATTTTACTGTCCAATTAATTTTCAGCATTGTTCTATAAAACCACATCTTCAAGCATTCCATGGATTTTTTCGCCTGTTTATTTTTTTCTTATATTTGTATATAAAGTTATAATTTCATTAGTCCCCTCAAGGCAATCGTTGTTAGTTACTCTGGCAGTCCAAGGAATTCTGCGCATTCGTCTCCGGAACCACATATCTGCTGCTTCCAAATTCTTCCCAATTTGTTCGTTTTCATTCCATGATTCGCTTCTATACAGGAACACAAGTTCTCTATAACGTTTTAACACACCTGTCTTTTCCACTTTTCACATTGGGCAGTGGGGAGCGTTTTGTGTGATATTCACAGGCACTGGAACGGAGCATAATGGGGATGACCCGTTGCTGTGAAGTTGGAACTGCGACTAACTAACTAACTAACACTTTTCTTTACATTCATTTATAGTGACCTATTGCCTAAGACATTTTACATTTTCTGGAATGCAGATTTTGTTTTCCCTATTCAGTTCCTAATCTCTGTTGTGCATCTTTAATCTGATGTTATAATTGCCCTTGGGTGTTTAAATTTATCCACTTGATTAAGCATGTCCCCTTCCATTGTTATCTCGCAATATAATACTGTTGCCTCACAATAAAATCTATGTCAAAATTGCGAGTTCGGGTGCTCCCAATGTTGATTACTGCCTTTTGTCAAAGTGCACTAGGACAGAACAGTGTCATCGGAAGCGAGATAACTGAAAAATATGTTGGTGAGACTAGGAGAGGCAGAATGAAAAGCAGCGATAACAGACCAACAACAGTGACAATATTATGAACAAAATATATAGAAAGGTATTTGCATTTGATTTCCTATTGTATCTTTCTTATATTTGCATGTAATGGCCCATTAGACCGTGTTGCGTTGTGTCATAACGTCTTGGTATGGGAGTCGGTCGTTCAGAAAGCAATGACAAACTACTGAACGTAAAATTTGCCTAGTACATCAACAGCAGCTGAAAAATGCTGGTGTTGACTGCAACGTCCTGCAAGGGATATGCAACATAAAAAAATGTCCTGTTGTGACTTTCTTATATTTGCATAAAATGGCGTATTGTGTCTTTCTTATATTTGCATATATGGTCCTATTGCGTCTTTCTTATATTTGCATAAAATGTCCTATTGTGTCTTTCTTACATTTGTATATACGGACCCATTGTGTCTTTCTTATGCTTGCATATAATGTCCTATTGTGTCTTTCTTGTATTTGCATATTATGTCCTATTGTGTCTTTCGTACATTTCCATATAATGTCCTAGTGTGCCTTTCTTATATTTGCATATAATGTCCTATTGTCTCCCTCTTATATTCACTTATAATGTCCTATTGTCTCCTTATATTCACAAATATTGTCCTAAAGTCTCTCTCTTAAATTCACATATAATGTTTATTGTCTCTCTCTTTTATATTCACATATAGTGTCCTATCGCCCCCCTCTTAAATTCACATATAATGTCCTATTATCTCGCCTTTTATATTCACATATAATGTCCTATTATCCCCCCTCTTATATTCACATATAATGTCCTATTATCCCCCCTCTTATATTCACATATAATGTCATATCGCCCCCTCTTATATTCACATATAATGTCCTATTATCCCCCCTCTTATATTCACATATAATGTCCTATCGCCCCCCTCTTATATTCACATATAATGTCCTATTATCCCCCCTCTTATATTCACATATAATGTCATATCGCCCCCCTCTTATATTCACATATAATGTCATATCACCCCCCCCCCCTCTTATATTCCCATATAATGTCCTATTATCCCCCCTCTTATATTCACATATAATGTCCTATTATCCCCCCTCTTATATTCACATATAATGTCCTATCGCCCCCCTCTTATATTCCCATATAATGTCCTATTATCCCCCCTCTTATATTCACATATAATGTCCTATCGCCCCCTCTTACATTCACATATAATGTCATATCGCCCCCCTCTTATATTCACGTATAATGTCCTATCGCCCCCCCCCCTCTTATATTCACATATAATGTCCTATTATCCTCCCTCTTATATTCACATATAATGTCCTATCGCCCCCTCTTATATTCACATATAATGTCCTATTATCCCCCCTCTTATATTCACATATAATGTCCTATCGCCCCCCTCTTATATTCACATATAATGTCCTATCGCCCCCCTCTTATATTCACATATAATGTCCTATTATCCCCCCTCTTATATTCACATATAATGTCCTATCGCCCCCTCTTATATTCACATATAATGTCCTATTATCCCCCCTCTTATATTCACATATAATGTCCTATCGCCCCCTCTTATATTCACATATAATGTCCTATTATCCCCCCTCTTATATTCACATATAATGTCCTATTATCCCCCCTCTTATATTCACATATAATGTCCTATCGCCCCCTCTTACATTCACATATAATGTCCTCTTGTCTCTTTCTTATATCCGCTTATAAAGCCCTTCTTTCACTGGTCTCCTCCAGCAATCATTGTTAAATACTCTGGTCTCCTCTGTAATGACATTTAGTCTTTAGATTGCATTTCCTAGCACGGGAGAAGGGCTATAGAACAGAACAGGTTCTATATTTCACTTCAGAACTCTCTGTCTGCCATTCATCTAGCATAATATCAGTGATACCATTTACTGTCTGCAGTTTGAGAAGCTGTGGTCTATGTCAGTACGACCCCTTTCTTTCATCCCTGGCTTAACGACACGGTGCTAATATTACATAATTCCTCCACATGATTGCGAAATCGATTGCGTCCGCGGACATTCAGGTGAGGAGTTCCTGATGAATGACTGGGGGAAATGCAACAAATAGAATAATGGTATTCCTTTGATACTTGCACGGAGATAAAAGTCATCGGAATCATGTAAAATCTCCGCAATAGCTTTTCAACGGGAGGTGAGTTATACCGCGGCTGATTATTGTTAGTTCATAGTACTCGGAAACAGCGAACGGTAAACTATAAAGGCAACGGGCGTTGATATATATTCAGCGAGGTGTATCATCAGGGATTAGTATGATAATTGAAGAGCACTTACAGAGAGAAAATGGAGATCCGAGAATATAGTATGTGGTATTAACATTAAATACCTGGATGGCTTGGCCACATCGCATGGTCGAGATAGGAACATGGTGCTGATCACCGACTCTGGTGATCGAGTGAGATGCCAGGACATGACCGCCCACGCTTATCGGCATGGCATATAATGGATGGATGGGTTACAACTGTGGGATATAGATATACCGGGTTTTGAATCCATTGCCTCGACATGACGGCATTGTCTCGGAACAAAGGTAAAGTAAAGTAAAGTAAAGTAAAGTAAAGTAAAGCACAGTACAGCACAGCACAGCACAGTACAGTCAGTACATTACAAGAAAGCAAAGCAAAGCAAACCAGAGTAAAGCAAAACAAAGTAAAGCACGGCAAAGTAAAGTAAAGTAGAGTAGAGTAAAGTAAAGTAGAATAGAGTAAAGTAAAGTAGAGTAGAGTAAAGTATAATAATAATAATATAATAATAAGTCTTTATTTTCAAAGGGTTAAGAATTGGGCACGCAGGCCCGTCTGACATTCTGCCCTTCTTCTCTATTTCCTCTCATACATTCTTTCATTCAACATCACTTATGAAGCAACTTTTGACAACAAAAGAACATTAAAACGCATGAAAAATAATCAATAACAAATGACTCACTGAGGCAGTGTTTAACATGGGCATTATAAATACCTAAGGAGGGTGTAACGTGCCATACATAAGGGAATGTTTTTTGGCTAGTTGTCGTTTGAGATAAGTTACCATTATTGTCTTTTTTGTGTTGTTTGTTATGGGGGCATGTAGTCTGTACTAAGGTAGTGTTCAAACAGGTTGCGAATGTATGTATCATGATTGGTGGTGTCTTTGATTTCTTGTGGAAGATTGTTCCACAACTGAGCGGCAGAGTATGCTAAGCTTGTTTTATATAAGTCTATCCTAGGTTTAGGGACATGAAGTATATTTAGTCGTTCGCTATGTCTAGCGTTATATTTAAACAATGACCAAAGGTAGCTTGGAGCATTTTGAAATAGGATTTTGTGAATTAGTTTGGTCTTATTAAAAAGCAGGCGCTTGTGGAGTGGCAGTAACCGGAGACGTTTATATAGGTTAGAATTGTCGGTAAGCTTTTCACCATTAATTAAACGCACTGCCCTTTTTTGGAGTGAATATAGGCGTTTTGTTATTGATTTGGAGCATCCATCCCAGACTGTGGAGCAGTAATCAATATGTGTTTGTATATGAGAAGTATAGAATATCTTTCTTGTGTTTTCGTCAAGGAAATTTTTAATTTTGGCAAGTTGGTATACTTTTTTGGCTATTTGTTTAACTAGAGCATGAACATGTGAGTTAAAAGTTAGATTTTGATCTATGATAACACCCAGTGTCTTGTGCTCGGTGACACTTTCTACAGGCGTGCTGCCAATGTTCAGCTGAAGAGTTCTCTGCGAGTTTAGAGTGTGAAGTCTTTGCCTGGTTCCTATTAACATAGACTTTGTTTTAGTAATGTTAATTTGCATGCGGTTTGCATGACTCCAGTTAACTACACTATTTATTTCCTGTTGCAAGGATATTCTAGCACATTACGATCAACAGCGTTTGTATATACTGTGCAGTCATCAGCAAATAGATCGCAGGACGACGACAGATTTAATGGAAGTTCATTTATATAAATGGCAAATAATAGAGGGCCAAGAATAGACCCCTGAGGTACTCCAATATTAATGGTAATGGCTTGAGATAAAACTTTATTGTGTGATACTACTTGCTTTCTGTCTAATAAGAATGATTTTATTAATGTCACTATATTAAAACTTACTTTCATTGTTTCTAGTTTTTTAATTAGAATAGTATGATCTATCATATCGAATGCTTTCCTAAAGTCTATAAACACCGCTCCACATAGAGTATTGTTGTTAATATTTTGATGCCAGTTTTCTATCATGTTTGTTAGTGCCGTATGGCAAGAATATTTTGGCCGAAATCCTGACTGACTGTCAACTATCAGTTTATGGAGAACTAAGTGATCTAGTGTTGTTTTGTGGATGTGCTTTTCTAGCGGTTTGGATAATGAGGATAATATGGAAATTGGTCTATAATTACTCATGAGACGATCGTCTAGAGGACCAGCTTTTAAATGAGGATACACTTTAGCGATTTTAAAGGCTGATGGGAAGTGACCTCTGGTTAGACATTGATTATATATAAAAGTTAGTGACTCGCAGATCGCCGGTGCAGCATGGCGAAGGATCCGACTACTAATTCCATCTAGTCCTGATGAGTTATTGTTTTTTAGATTACGGAGATGAGTAAATACTTCAGTTGTCGTCATTAGCGGTATGTTGGAGGAAATGTGTCCATAGCATTTGTTCTCACAGAATGATGATAATAAAGATATGTCATGAGGCGCATCTGGTATTGCAGCCTTCAGTTGGTTTATGTCGGACTGAAAGTATCTACTGAATTGATCACATGTAACCTGATTTGATGGTAATGATTGTGATGATTTGTGTTTGTTTGTCAAGGTATTAATTGCTTTCCATATATCTTTAGTGTTGGTTTTATCTATTACTATGTTCTTAAAATAGTTTTTCTTTTCCTTCCGAATAACATATTGAACTTTGTTTCTCAGACTACGGTACATAGTTAGATCTCTATTTTTGTGAGCCCTGTCGCGATCTCTCATAAGTTCAACTACCTCCTGTGTGATCCACGGGGGCTTTGTGTGATGTTTAACACGAACTTCCTTAAATGGAACATGTTTATCAAATATACTTAGAAAGGTCTTTAGCCAGTGGTCCAGAGCATCGTCTGGGTCAGGAAGCTGGTAAACATAATCTAGAGATGAGTTGACCAAACCTTGTAAGAAGACGTCTCGATTGAAATTTTTGTAATTTCTATATTTTATGCTTATATGTTTGTGTTTGGGAGTTTTGGTGCCCCTTTTCGACCACGTGCAGCATACTGGATAGTGATCGCTCATTGCATTGATAGGTACACTACATTCTGTGATGTTATCAGCACACGTAGTATAAATATGATCTATAAGTGTTGCAGATGATTTAGTGATTCTAGTGGCTTGTTTGACTAACTGTTGGAAATTATATGACTCTATTATGTTTTCCCATGTTTTGTTTGGTTTGTTAGCGTCTATGTTGAAGTCACCTAGCAATATTATTTCCCTAGCATTACTAAAGACTACATCCATCATAGTGGTGAATTTTTCATACCAGATATTTCCTGCACTGGGGTTTCGATAAAGATAGCCAACTACTAACGGTATGCTCAAAGTCTAGCCTGCGGTGGGCGTTAAGCGAGTTGGAAATATAAACTGCAATACCCGTCTCTTGTTTCTGATAGGGATCTCTTCTAATGGTTTTAAAACCTCTGATAGCGATGTCATCATCTGAGATGTTGCCATTTAATCGACTTTCGCTAACGCCAAACATGTGAAAATTTTGATTAAGTATAAGTGATAGTTCGGGCAGCTTCCCTAATAGATGGCATATGTTTACATGCCCGATTCTGAGCCCATTATTCCTGAGCCAGTGTTCGTACTTATTAGACATTTCAACAATGCGTAATCACAAGTTTAAAAGCAAAACACACACACACAAAGTGAATACAACTTACGTCCCTTATTACAAAAACACACTCTAAAGTACAGAGAAACAGTAATATCTCTGTAAATATATAAAAATACGTACACAGATCCGTAAGGAAGAGCAGTGAAGACCCCCTCACTCACCGTGAAAACACAATTAGAATTATTATAAACGCTATACAGCTAAGAGTAAAGTATAGTAAAGTAGAGTAGAGTAAAGTAGAGTAGAGTAGAGTAGAGTAGAGTAGAGTAGAGTAAAGTAAAGTAAAGTAGAGTAAAGTATAGTAGAGTAAAGTAAAGTAGAGTGAAGTAGAGTAGAGTAGAGTAAAGTAAAGTAGAGTAGAGTAAAGTAGAGTAGAGTAAAGTAAAATAGAGTAGAGTAAATCAAATCAAATCAAATCAACTTTATTAGGGTCACAAATTGGGCGCGCAGGCCCGTCTTACATTCGGCCCTTCCAATCACTCGTCTTTCGTTCATCAAGAGCATTATACATTTACATAGGAAGAAAAATAAACATTGTGAAATGAATGTTGTAACCATAAACAAGGCTAAACATGGAGAAAAATGTGTACATGAAAAGCATGTGACATAAAAGTAGTGATGCCAGCGCGTCCCACACACACACACACACACACACCACACACACTCTCTCTCTCTCTCTCATTCACTCTCACTCTCACTCATTCACTCACACACACACACTCTCACTCATTCACTCTCCCGCTCACTCATTCACTCTCCCGTTCACTCATTCACTCTCCCGCTCACTCATTCACTCTCCCGCTCACTCATTCACTCTCCCGCTCACTCATTCACTCTCACTCATTCTGTCACTCCCGCTCACTCATTCACTCTCCCGCTCACTCATTCACTCTCCCGCTCACTCATTCACTCTCCCGTTCAATCATTCACTCTCCCGCTCACTCATTCACTCTCACTCATTCACTCTCACGCTCACTCATTCACTGTCCCGCTCACTCATTCACTCTGCCGCTCACTCATTCACTCTCACTCATTCACTCTCACGCTCACTCATTCACTGTCCCGCTCACTCATTCACTCTGCCGCTCACTCATTCACTCTCACGCTCACTCATTCACTCTCACGCTCAATCATTCACTCTCCCGCTCACTGATTCACTCTCACGTTCACTCATTCACTCTCACGCTCACTCATTCCTTCTCACGCTCACTCATTCACTCTCACTCATTCACTCTCACGCTCACTCAATCACTCTCACGCTCACTCATTCACTCTCACGCTCACTCATTCACTCTCACGCTCACTCATTCACTCTCACTCATTCACTCACACTCATTCACTCCCACACACAGACACTCTCACTCATTCAATCTCCAGCTCACTCATTCGCTCTCACGCTCACTCATTCACTCTCCCGCTCACTCATTCACCCTCACGCTCACTCATTCACTCTCACGCTCACTCATTCACTCTCCCGCTCACTCATTCACTCTCACTCATTCACTCTCCCGCTCACTCATTCACTCTCACGCTCAATCATTCACTCTCCTGCTCACTCATTCACTCTCACGCTCACTCATTCACTCTCACGCTCACTCATTCACTCTCACGCTCACTCATTCACTCTCACGCTCACTCATTCACTCTCACGCTCACTCATTCTGTCTCTCATTCACACTCACTCACTCTCTCACTCAAACTACAGTAATGAACATAAGTTTAGATTATACATGATAAAATCAAATGGTATTTAACTTATAATATGACAGATGAGAATACACAAACATATGGATTCGCGTGTTACATAACATGCGTGTTACATGACATGCATCTGCTCAGCTCTCTCTCTCTCTCTGTATTCTTTCATATACACACACTCACGCGCATGCGCGCGCTCACACACACACACACAAACACATCAACTCTCCCACTGTCTCACTCTCTAACACACAATTCTACACACACACACACACACACTCTCAATCACACTCTCTCACACATACACGTACACATGAACGCATACACGCACGCACACACTCCCTCACTCACTCTCACACATACACGTACGAATGCATGCACTGACACATTCCCCCACCATTTCTCGCTCAATCACTCTCTCCACACACACGCATGCACACACGCATTCACTCTCTCCCTCTCTCTGACACCCACTCTCTCTCTCTCTCTCTCTCTCTCTCTCTCTCTCTCTCTCTCTCTCTCTCTCTCTCTCGCTCCCACACGCACACACATATATAGTGAACAATTATAATGAACAATTATACTGAACAATTATACCAGTAAATGAATTATGGTGGCATATAGTCGGTATGGATTAAGTATTGAAAGAGTTTTCGGTTAAATGTGTAGGGACTCATTGGAGTTTTCAGATCTGGAGGCAGATGATTCCATAAGTGAGCACCAGAATAGGCAAAACATGTTTTGTATAGGTCCAATCTAGGCTTTGAGACATGTAACAAATTTAGGCGCTTGCTGTTCATTGCATTAGATTGAATCAGCGGCAGAAGATACTCTGGGGTATTTTGAGATATAATTTTATTCACTAATTTGGCTTTGTTGAAAAGGAAGCGCTTTTGTAGTGGTAGAAGTCTTAGATGATTGTACAAATTATTACTTTCAACGTGCTTTATGCCAGAAACCAGACGAATAGCGCGGTTTTGTAGAGAACATAGTCGTTTTAAATTAGATTTAGGGCAACCATCCCAAACTGTGGAACAGTAATCGAGATGTGATTGGATATAGCATGTATAGAATATTTTTCGTGTGCTTTCGTCCAGGAAGTGCTGAATTTTAGCAAGTTGGTAAACTTTTTGTGCTATTTTCTTGGTAAGAGCGTGAACATGAGAGCTCCAGTTCAAATGGCTGTCTATTAAAAGCCCTAGTGTTTTATGTTCAGTCACATTAACTATAGGTAACGTGCCCATGCGGAGTTCGAGCGGTGTTCCAGTTATGGCTAGTGTCTGTAGTTTTTGTCTGGTCGTTATTAGCATGGATTTGGTTTTGCCGATGTTAATTTGCATGCGGTTTTCATTGCTCCATCTAGTAAGATTATCAAGTTCCTTTTGTAAAGAATTCTCTAATTCACTACGGTTTTCTTGACTAGTATATATAGTACAGTCGTCAGCAAATAGATCACAAGTTGTATTGATATATAAAGGAAGATCATTAATATAAACTGCAAAAAGCAGCGGACCTAGTATTGAGCCCTGAGGCACACCAATATTAAGCTGTGTGGGTCTTGATAGACAGTTGTTGAAGGACACGACTTGTTGCCTGTCGGATAGAAATGACGTAATTATGTTCACCATGTTGGTGCTTGTCTTCATTTGCTTTAGTTTTCTAATTAAAATATCGTGATCTACCATATCAAAAGCTTTTTTAAAGTCTACAAACACCGCTCCACAAATTCTACCGTTGTTGATGTTTAAGTGCCAGTTATCGGTCATTTTTGTTAGAGCACTATGGCAAGAATATTTAGGTCGAAACCCAGATTGACTGTTAATTATTAGATCGTTGTTAATTAAATGGTGTAACGTTATTTTATGAATGTGTTTTTCTAGTGGTTTTGATAGCGACGATAATAAGGAAATAGGTCTATAATTACCCAAAACGCTATTATCGATTGAGCCATTTTTAATTAGCGGAAACACTTTAGCAATTTTAAAAGCAGATGGAAAGTAGTTTTTGGCCAGGCACTGGTTATATATGAACGTTAAGGACTCACTAATGACTGGTGCAGCACAACGAAGAATTATATTACTGATACCATCTAGGCCGTGTGAGTTTGTTGATTTGAGGTTCAAGAGATATTTATAAACGTCTGCAACAGACATTAAAGGAATCTCATCGGGAATATTTCTGGTGCACTTCTCCTCACAGAATGATGCCAGTGAACTTAAATTACACGATGAGTCTGGTATTGAAGACTTTAGATTCTCTATTTCTGATTGAAAGAACCAACTGAATTCATCGCATGTTATAGAATTTGGTATTGCTGATTCTGTAGGGCGTTTCTTATTGGTTAGCAAGTTAATAGCCTTCCATATATTTGTACTGTTTGAATTATCTACAATCAAATTTTTAAAATGATCTTTTTTTATCCTACGAATGTCATATTTAACTTTATTCCTTAGTCTGCGGTAATTGATGAAGTCTTTATTTTTGTGTGCTGTATCTCGCTCTCTCATGATTTCCAGCACTTCTCCAGTGACCCATGGGGATTTATGTTGATTTTTGACTCGAACTTCTTTGATTGGCACGTGTTTATCAAACACATTGTAGACTGTCTTCGTCCAGAAAGATAATGCATCGTCCGGGTCAGGAAGTTGGTAAACGTGATCAAGGGCTGCTTTTCTTAAGTCTTGCAAAAATAAATCTTGGTTGAATGCTTTAAAATTCCTAAATTTGATACTTACATGTTTATGTTTAAGAGGTTTGAACCCAATTCTTGACCATGTACAACATACCGGGTAGTGGTCACTAACTGTACAAACAGGAACAGAACATTCAACAATATTATCTGGACAAGTAACATATATATGATCAATTATAGTTGAGGATGTGTCAGTAACCCTTGTGGGACGGTTTATTAGTTGTTTGAAATTGTAAGAAAGAATGATATCGTCCCATGTCTGGTTGGATTTAGGAATATCTATGTTAAAGTCACCTAATATCATGACTTCTCTACCTTCTGTAAACACTATATCCATCATTGTAGTGAAACAGTCATACCAATTGTACCCAGCACACGGATTCCTATATAGGTATCCAATGAGAAACGGCTGTTGGCTGGCTGGCTTCACCTCTAACCAAACACATTCTATCTCTACTGACTCGAGATCACTTCTACGGTAACAGTTGAGAGAATTGGAAATGTATACAGCAATACCTGTCTCTAATTTTTGATTTGCGTCTCTTCGAATTACTTTAAACCCTTTAAGAGTGATTTCAGAGTCGGATATTTTGTCGTTGAGACGACTTTCTGTGATTCCAAACACATGGAATTGTTTGCACAGTATTACCGAAAGCTCAGGTAATTTATTGAGCAAATGATAGATGTTGAGATGGCCTATATTTAGGCCATCTTAGTGAAGCCACTGATCGTGATTTGCGAACATTGCACGATGAAAGGATGATGTCGCTTGCGGTAGAAATTTTCAGAGTTTTTGAAACTTTATTTAGTAGTAGTTAAGACTATTAGATGGGGTAGGAAAATGTCTGTGCTGGAGTGACATCATGAAAGCTTGATGCAGGGCTGCAGGATTGTATTGCATTAGCTGTTGAAGTTGGCGGTTCCACTGATAGGAGTGTAGATTACCATCCAACGAGGGACCACTGCTGTGAGAGTTACTGGAAGTGCCTACATTAGAAGCATACATCGGGGGCACAGCAACATTGTTTAACGGTGTCCCCTTTGATACAATAGGGGGAGGATGCTTTATGGGCAAGGGAGGAAACAAACCGTCATAGTTAGCAACATTGGGATTGGAGCATGGGTTGCTATCCACGGCATTGTATTCCTGGGGTATAGGCAATGGTGGTGCAGGAAGAGAAGGAGCATTTTCTGAACACTTAGATGTCGCTGTCGCCGGGGGTGAAGTTCGGGTTACTCCTGTAACTGGTGCTGGTTGTTGTGCACGTTCGGGATATTTTATGTTCTTCGCTAGTATACTACTTCCTAGCTTGGAACAATGTATTTGATCCCTGTATAGTTTTTTCTTAGGAGCCCCGGACGACGAAGTAAAGTACGGGGTGTTATTAATGAAACTAATGGCATTGTCTTTACAAAATTTAAACAAAGTTAGATTGGCAGCATCGGCCGTCCGACGCTGGAATCCATAACATGGTGGAATGATGGATGGATGTAAAGTAAATAGAGTAGAGATGGATGGAGTAAAGTAAAGTAGAGTAGAGTAAAGTAAAGTAGAGTAGAGTAAAGTAAAGTAAAGTACAGTAGAGTAAAGTAAAGTAAAGTAGAGTAGAGTAGAGTAGAGTAGAGTAGAGTAGAGTAGAGTAGAGTAGAGTAGAGTAGAGTAGAGTAGAGTAGAGTAGAGTAGAGTAAAGTAAAGTAAAGTAAAGTAAAGTAAAGTAAAGTAAAGTAAAGTAAAGTAGAGTAAAGTAGAGTAGAGTAAAGTAAAGTAGTGTAAAGTAAAGTAGAGTAAAGTAAAGTAGAGTAAAGTAAAGTAAAGTATAGTAGAGTAAAGTAAAGTAGAGTAAAGTAGAGTAGAGTAAAGTAAAGTAGAGTAGAGTAGAGTAAAGTAAAGTAAAGTAGAGTAGAGTAGAGTAAAGTAAAGTAGAGTAAATCAAAGTAGATCAGAGTAGAGTAAAGTAAATTAGAGTAGAGTAAAGTAGAGTAAAGTAAAGTAAAGTAACGTAAAGTAGAGTAGAGTAAAGTAAAGTAAAGTAGAGTAAAGTAAAGTAGAGTAAAGTAAAGTAGAGTAGAGTAGAGTAGAGTAAAGTAGAGTAGAGTAAAGTAAAGCAGAGGAAAGTAAAGTAGAGTAAAGTAAAGTAGAGTAAAGTAAAGTAAGGTAGAGTAGACTAAAGTAGAGTAAAGTAAAGTAGAGTAAAGTAAAGTAGAGTAAAGTAGAGTAGAGTAGAGTAAAGTAGAGTAAAGTAAAGTAAAGTAGAGTAGAGTAAAGTAGAGTAGAGTAAAGTAAAGTAGAGTAGAGTAAAGTAAAGCAGAGTAAAGTAAAATAGAGTAAAGTAAAGTAGAGTAAAGTAAAGTAAAGTAAAGTAAAGTAAAGTAAAGTAAAGTAAAGTAAAGTAAAGTAAAGTAAAATAGAGTAAAGTAAAGTAAAGTAAAGTAAAGTAAAGTAAAGTAAAGTAAAGTAAAGTAGATTAAAGTAAAGTAAAGTAGAGTAGATTAAAGTAAAGTAAAGTAAAGTAAAGTAAAGTAAAGTAAAGTAAAGTAAAGTAAATTAAGGTAGAGTAAAGTAAAGTAGAGGAAAGTAAAGTAAAGTCGAGTAAAGTAAAGTAAAGTAGAGTAAAGTAATGTAAAGTAGAGTAAAGTAAAGTAAAGTAAAGTAGAGTAGAATAGAGTAGAGTAAAGTAGAGTAAAGTAAAGTAGAGTAAAGTAAAGTAAAGTAGACTAGAGTAGCGTAAAGTAGAGTAGAGTAAAGTAAAGTAAAGTAGAGTAGAGCAAAGTAAAATAGAGTAAAGTAACGTAGAGTAGAGTAAAGTAAAGTAAAGTAAAGTAAAGTAAAGTAAAGTAAAGTAAAGTAAAGTAAAGTATGTCTGTTACCAGCCCTGCGGTGAATAGTGCGAACCGTCCTAACCCCCAATTGTGTAGACCAGTAGGCTCTCTAGGACTGGTGTGCGTGATAATCTCGCCCGCCGCCTTGACCTTCCACGAAATGTCCTGGTACCCTGGTTAGCCTTGGTTCACCTGTTAGCCGCGTATACTGGCGTGGACACACATGTTGGTTTTAGCGTACGGTTTTAGAAGAGTACTGGAGGTTAGACATGTTCAGAGTACGGTGTTAGAAGAATACTGGATGTTAGACATTTTGGTCAGTGTACTGTTTTAGAAGAGTATTGAGGGTCACACATATTGGTCAGCGTACGTTTTAGAAGAGTACAGGAGCTTAGACGTGCTGGTCAATATACGGTTTTAGAAGAGTATTGAGGGTCACACATGTTGGTCAGCGTACTGTTTTAGAAGAGTATTGAGGGTCACACATATTGGTCAGCGTACTGTTTTAGAAGAGCATTGAGGGTCAGTGTGGCAGAATGTATAAGAGACCTCGCTATTAAACTTTCGGTATGGTCATACAGAGATAGCGGGTCAGTTGGACTAAAATGTTGACTTCTCGTCTTTGATTCGGGGACGTCAATGACATATACCCCATAGGTTGGAGTGGGTTCGCCTGGTGGCGAGGGACACTGGTAACAAGGAATGCTGACCCACAAGCAAAACTCAGTCAAGTGTGGACTACACAAAAGTTCAAAGTGAAAGAACGGGGGAAAAAAGAAGAGTAATGCCAGTTCATTGGTAGGAAAAACAAAACAAATAGGTCTATCTAATAATAGCTCACTCAGTATTGACGAAAATTGCTCATTAAAACAATATTGTGTGCATGTATAGAGATGTGAATGTTTGGAAAAGATCATTATGGAGGAAGGCGTACCCTGGGAAGCGGAGAATAAAGATACCACGCAGTAGATAAGTTTAAATATGAGAGAGAACTTACACTCGACAACCGCTGAGGGAGAAGATCCGGCTTATGATAGGAAGCATTTTCCAAAGACAATTATGGGGCGGGGAGGTTTGGTGGGGAGGGAGGGGGGGGGTGTCTGCGCCCGACACCACAATAGATGATGGATGACAATGTACGCCCAGGCGGATGTGCCCAGTTCTGATACACAACAGAATCTGCTGGTTTCCTCCATTAAGACACTAAGTGATGCCTCCTTGTTAGTTGAACTTAATAATGTACTTAATAAGGATTTAACTCACGAGTAGTCCATACAGGTGCCACCACTTCTAGTGCACTGGGCTGGTTTCCTCCATTAAGACACTAAGTGATGCCTCCTTGTTAGTTGAACTTAATAATGTACTTAATAAGGATTTAACTCACGAGTAGTCCATACAGGTGCCACCACTTCTAGTGCACTGGGCTGGTTTCCTCCATTAAGACACTAAGTGATGCCTCCTTGTTAGTTGAACTTAATAATGTACTTAATAAGGATTTAACTCACGAGTAGTCCATACAGGTGCCACCACTTCTAGTGCACTGGGCTGGTTTCCTCCATTAAGACACTAAGTGATGCCTCCTTGTTAGTTGAACTTAATAATGTACTTAATAAGGATTTAACTCACGAGTAGTCCATACAGGTGCCACCACTTCTAGTGCACTGGGCTGGTTTCCTCCATTAAGACACTAAGTGATGCCTCCTTGTTAGTTGAACTTAATAATGTACTTAATAAGGATTTAACTCACGAGTAGTCCATACAGGTGCCACCACTTCTAGTGCACTGGGCTGGTTTCCTCCATTAAGACACTAAGTGATGCCTCCTTGTTAGTTGAACTTAATAATGTACTTAATAAAGATTTAACTCACGAGTAGTCCATACAGGTGCCACCACTTCTAGTGCACTGGGCTGGTGTTTGCGTGTGGATCAGCTTGTCCTGTTAGCAGTGTCCCTCGTCAGGAGACGAACCCATTCCCACTTCTGGCTTTAGTTTAAGTCCTAGAGTCAAGGACGAGAAGTCAACATTTAAATCCAACTGACCAGTGTAGGGGTTGAACTCGCTACTCCACATCAGCATACCGGAAGTTTAAGAGTGAGAGTGCGTATCTATTTTGCCACGCTGACCTCCCCGTGAAGTATGACTGGTTGTTCTCTTTGGTCTCAGTATGCTTTTTTATGTTGCATATCCCTTGCAGGACGTTGCAGTCAACACTAGCATTTTTCAGCTGCTGTTGGTGTACTAGGCAAGTTGTTTTACGTTCAGTAGTTGCCATTGCTTTCTGAACGACCGGCTTCCATACCAACACGTTATAACGCAACGCGACATGGTCTGCAAAAAAGAAGTAGGGCTCGTCAGTGATTTGAACCCGGGACCTCTCGCACCCTAAGCGAGAATCATACCCCTAGACCAACGCGGTTTGATACACTGAAATGTGCTCTGATCGTGTGGGCGTGCAAGGACGCCAGTGTGACAATTCCCAGTGCTGGAATATTCCAGAGAGCTGGTCAGAAACCCCAATGTCGTAGGTAGATCGCCGCGGGCCCTGAAGTTTGTGCCCGAAGTATAATGACCTCTTCGATTTTTAATTAAACAGACCGGGTAGTTTGGCGGTCGTGCCGGACATGCCACGTTGACCTAGATACAGCCAGAGTTTTTAACGGGATAATTGTGGCTTTTAAGTTAGACTAGGTGGAACGAAAGAACGAACGAACGAACTTTATTTTAAAAGGGTAAAGAAGTGGGCAGTCTTGAGTACACTACCAAATGAGATTTAGTTCATTTAGCAGGTGGATATTCAGTCTTGGCACATTACATTCTGGGTAATTCTAATTCTAGGCCTGCTAACATTCTGAACTTCTATCAATCTTTCAAACATTATTTCATCCACACATCATTTGAGGCTAACTGAGAACAACAACAGTTTAAAAGATATGCATTATAAAGGCATGAGAGGAAATGCAAAACTCACTACTACATGACCCACTAAAGGTAATGAATGATATGAAAATTTTTATTAGCTATAGGGAACATGAGGGAATACCAAAAGGGATGGCTGTTATACTAGGGTTTCATTCATTCATTCATTCATTCATTCATTCATTCATTATGTGCCATGCCGATAAGCGTGGGCGGTCATGTTCTGCCATCTCACTCGATCATCAGAATCGTAGATCAGCTCCGTGTTTCTGTCTTGACCATGCCACGTCGCCAAGCCATCCAGGTATTTAATTCTTGATCTTCCCCTTGGTCTGTTGCCTTCGATCTTGTCAGTTGTCACCAAGTTCTCCAATTCATTTCTTCTCATAACATGCCCACAAAATTTTGACTGTCTACATCTAGTATCTCTAATCAGTTTACGATATTCATTTGTTTCTTGAAGGACTTGTTCATTGGTTTTTCTGTCTGTCCATAGTATTCTTTGCATTTTCCTCAGAAACCACATTTCCACAGCCATCAGATATTTTTCAGCTTGTCTGCTCATTATTATTATTATTATTATTATTACAATTATTATTATTATTATTATTATTATTATTATTATTATTAAGGGGGAAGTTAATCTGTACTGAGATAGTGTTCGAATAATTTGCGATTAGTGTATAGCGATTGATGATATCTTTTATTTCTTGTGGAATATTGTTCCAAAGCTGAGCTGCGGAGTAAGCTAAGCTTGTTTTG
This sequence comes from Cepaea hortensis, assembly GCA_963921405.1. Taxonomy (NCBI): domain Eukaryota; kingdom Metazoa; phylum Mollusca; class Gastropoda; order Stylommatophora; family Helicidae; genus Cepaea; species Cepaea hortensis. Next base: position 101,840,863 of record OY992889.1, on the reverse strand, counting down.
TATAAGTCTAACCTAGGCTTCGGGATGTGTAATATATTTGGTCGGAGTGTTTTCAAGCCACCGATGGGAAGCCGTTAGAGACTAGCCGAATAGAAAATAGTGCCGGTGTGCTGTCAGTAGATGGTATTCATTGTTGTGAAACCCTTGAGGTTTCAATTATTGACAGAAGAATAAAAAAGAAGCAGTGATTAGAGGACACGCTAAACAACATAGCATTTGGTAGCTGTAACTAACTTACCTGGATTCACACCTGTAACCTTCAAATGACCATTGAGATAGTATGACAGCTATTGTTGGGTTCGAATCCGGGTATGGTAACTATGTCATTTGAATGATGTTGTTGGGAAGATCTATGTATAGTTTCAGATGTGGATGATGTTGTTGGGAAGATCTATGTATAGTTTCAGATGTGGATGATGTTGTTGGGAAGATCTATGTGTAGTTTCAGATGTGGATGATGTTGTTGGGAAGATCTATGTGTAGTTATAGATGTGAATGATGTTGTTGGGAAGATCTATATGTAGTTATAGATGTGGATGATTTTGTAGGGAAGAACTATGTGTAGTTATAGATGTGAATGATGTTGTTAGAGAGATCTATGTGTAGTTATAGATGTGGATGATGTTGTTGGGAAGATCTATGTATAGTTAGAGATGTTGTTAGAGAGATCTATGTGTAGTTATAGATGTGCATGATGTTGTTAGAGAGATCTATGTGTAGCTATAGATGTGAATGATGTTGTTAGAGAGATCTATGTGTAGTTATAGATGTTGTTAGAGAGATCTATGTGTAGTTATAGATGTGAATGATGTTGTTAGAGAGATCTTTGTGTAGTTATAGATGTGGATGATGTTGTTGGGAAGATCTATGTGTAGTTATAGAAGTGAATGATGTTGTTGGGAAGATCTATGTGTAGTTATATATGTGGATGATGTTGTTGGGAAGATCTATTTGTAGTTATAGATGTGGATGATGTTGTTGGGAAGAACTATGTGTAGTTATAGATGTGGATGATGTTGTTGGGAAGATCTATTTGTAGTTATAGATGTGGATGATGTTGTTGGGAAGAACTATGTGTAGTTATATATGTGGATGATGTTGTTGGGAAGATCTATTTGTAGTTATAGATGTGGATGATGTTGTTGGGAAGAACTATGTGTAGTTATATATGTGGATGATGTTGTTGGGAAGATCTATTTGTAGTTATAGATGTGGATGATGTTGTTGGGAAGAACTATGTGTAGTTATATATGTGGATGATGTTGTTGGGAAGATCTATTTGTAGTTATAGATGTGGATGATGTTGTTGGGAAGAACTATGTGTAGTTATATATGTGGATGATGTTGTTGGGAAGATCTATGTGTAGTTATAGATGTGGATGATGTTGTTGGGAAGAACTATGTGTAGTTATATATGTGGATGATGTTGTTGGGAAGATCTATTTGTAGTTATAGAAGTGAATGATGTTGTTGGGAAGATCTATGTGTAGTTATAGATGTGAATGATGTTGTTGGGAAGATATATGTGTAGTTATATATGTGGATGATGTTGTTGGGAAGATCTATTTGTAGTTATAGAAGTGAATGATGTTGTTGGGAAGATCTATGTGTAGTTATAGATGTGAATGATGTTGTTGGGAAGATCTATGTGTAGTTATAGATGTGAATGATGTTGTTAGAGAGATCTATGTGTAGTTATAGATGTGAATGATGTTGTTGGGAAGATCTATGTATAGTTATAGATGTTGTTAGTGAGATCTATGTGTAGTTATAGATGTGAATGATGTTGTTAGAGAGATCTATGTGTAGTTATAGATGTGAATGATGTTGTTAGAGAGATATATGTGTAATTATAGATTTGTTAGAGAGATCTATGTGTAGTTATAGATGTGAATGATGTTGTTAGAGAGATCTATGTGTAGTTATAGATGTGGATGATGTTGTTGGGAAGATCTATGTATAGTTATAGAAGTGAATGATGTTGTTGGGAAGATCTATGTGTAGTTATTGATGTGAATGATGTTGTTTGGAAGATCTATGTGTAGTTATAGATGTGGATGATGTTGTTGGGAAGATCTATGTGTAGTTATAGATGTGAATGTTGTTATTAGAAAGATCTATGTGTAGTTATAGATGTGGATGATGTTGTTGGGAAGATCTATTTGTAGTTATAGATGTGGATGATGTTGTTGGGAAGATCTATGTGTAGTTATAGAAGTGAATGATGTTGTTGGGAAGATCTATGTGTAGTTATAGATGTGGATGATGTTGTTGGGAAGATCTATTTGTAGTTATAGAAGTGAATGATGTTGCTGGGAAGATCTATGTGTAGTTATAGAAGTGAATGATGTTGCTGGGAAGATCTATTTGTAGTTATAGAAGTGAATGATGTTGCTGGGAAGATCTATGTGTAGTTATAGAAGTGAATGATGTTGCTGGGAAGATCTATTTGTAGTTATAGAAGTGAATGATGTTGCTGGGAAGATCTATTTGTAGTTATAGATGTTGTTAGAGAGATCTATGTGTAGTTATAGATGTGGATGATGTTGTTGGGAAGAACTATGTGTAGTTATAGATGTGGATGATGTTGTTGGGAAGAACTATGTGTAGTTATAGATGTGAATGATGTTGTTGGGAAGATCTATTTGTAGTTATAGATGTGGATGATGTTGTTGGGAAGATCTATGTGTAGTTATAGAAGTGAATGATGTTGTTGGGAAGATCTATGTGTAGTTATAGATGTGGATGATGTTGTAGGGAAGAACTATGTGTAGTTTAAATGTGAATGATGTAGTTAGAGAGATCTACGTGTAGTTATAGATGTGGATGATGTTGTTGAGAAGATCTATTTGTAGTTATAGATGTGAATGATGTTATTAGAGAGATCTATGTGTAGTTATATATTTGGATGATGTTGTGATATGCTGAAATCTGTATTTATAGCTATGCCAAAAAAGACCAGGAGCAATTGAATGTAAAGATTTTCGTACAATTAACCTTATAAACCATATCACAAAGCTTCTACTCAGAATCATAATGAGAGGAACCAGAAAGAAAATTAAAATGGAAAATAGTGAACAACAGAATGGATTTGTGGAGGGAAAGGGTACATTAAACGCAATATATACATTACGGACACTAATAGAAAGGTCAATAGAGAAACAGAGACACATATATTTGTGCTTCGTAGATTATACTAAGGTATTTTATAAAGTAAAACATAATGAACTGATTAAAATGTTGGAAGATAACAACATTGATGGGAAAGATTTAAGAATAATACGGAATATTTACTGGAACCAAGTAGCAGCAATTAAAATGGGAAATAAAGAGGATAGTTACGAACAGATAAAGCTAGGAATGCGACAGAGGTGTGTCTTGTCACCAGATCTCTTCTCCTTATATAGCGAAGTAATAATATGAGAGATCAAAGAGACGCCAGGAATACTAGTTGGAGGTTATAATATAAATAATATACGCTATGCAGATGACACAGTA
>OY992889.1:101784865-101832365 GCA_963921405.1 Cepaea hortensis | reverse complement strand
CCTTGGCCTGGTTGCTCGTCAAGTCCACTAGAGTGCGTTTGAGAAGGTTTCCCCATAATTATATCAAAGTAGACAACGCAAAGAAAGGCAGACATGCGGTCTTGACAGATTTGCGAACAAAAATCCAATCTGTAATGAGAAGACATCGCTTGCAGAATCTACCTCTCAAGTTCCTTGATGAGCTGATAATGTTGCCTTTTTTCTTCTTGATCCAGCTATGTAACTAGGTTTTTTATGTTTGTTTGTGCGCGTGTGGTTGCCGTGAAGACAAAATGAAATTGCACGGGATCAGCAAGGATGAGGAGTAGAATTTGTGCAACTATAAAAATAAAACTTATTTTGTGTGCCGATGTAAGCAAAGGGGGAATCGAAGGGAATGATAATGTAGCGAGTGGGGACAAAATATGATGGAGAATTTAACAGCCCGTGTGTATTCGTTTGGGCAGACAAAAAGATAGAATTGTTATAATGACAGTGGTTGTTGTAGAGGTACACATGAAATGTCTTTCTTTATTAGAACAGTGGGAGTGGCGGTAGCAAGTTGGATAGGCGCTTGCCCTTCGCCTGGTTGTCATGGATTCGAGTTAACATTGATGTGGATTATTTTTATTTGATTCAGGTCGACCCAGACTGCAACAAGAACCAGGAAATGTCTGGGAAGTAAGAGCGCCCGGTGTGATTCTGACCACATCACTCACCGAGGGCTTATTCGTCTATTACAGTGTGGGTGTATCACCATCTGTCCTGTGCGATACAAAGCGTGTGGGGAGAAGGGTACTTTACATATTATTTTACGTAACCGTATCTCATCTCATCATCATCTCATCAGGTTCCTCTTGTGCCTTGCAGTGTCGAGGTGAAGTATAAATATCGTGAGAGAGTGTCCGATTATGGGATACTTAACCGTATACATGACGTAATTGGGTTCCCCGGAAAACTCGTCAGGTCACATACGACCTTGAATAATTATCTTGTTAAAGCTGGCAGAGGCAGTTGCCATTCATCTACACAAGCCAACTTTATGCAAACAAAATGACATGATAGTTTAAAATGACTGTGGTAGACATTTAAAATTACTGTGTGAATATGTATTGTATATTTCAGCTTCAATTATTTTTTTTTTAAATTGTTTTAGTTTAGGTTGTGGGATGTCTGCAGTATGAACATGAACATATTCAGCTAACTATGCCAGGCAATAAATCATGCAATGTATTATTTGTGTCTTCGTTATTCAAATTCACTACGGGAAAACACTATTTTGAGCATACTGATCTTGTCAATTTGTTTTCGTAATGTTATAAGCCCTGGAACCCTTGGAGATGTGGTTATATAGTTGAATGCTGAGAATCAATTGGACAGCCAAAATGAGCAATCTGAACGTTTTAAGGGAAGCTGAGTCGCAAAGACAACTTATCACAAATATCAGAAAGAGGCAGTCATCATTTGTGGGACACTTTATGAGAAGTCAAATATTGGAACATATGACAACCAGAAAGATTTGCGGAAAGAATGATCGAGGAAGACAGCGTGAGAAAATTCTTGACAGTCTTGTGTCATGGCACGGAAGGGAGTCAACACACGAACTGATCCATGACATGTCGTAATTTGTGGAGAGGCATGATCGCCCACGCCAGCCGGCAAGGTATTGGATGATGATGAATGTTATAAGAAATAAATTCACAAGTATCCATCAGCACTCATAGAATTGATATTTCTTTCACGTGTTTTTAACGCCCTCGAACTTCTGTTTCGGGATCTGTCTCCCGGTTTAAAACAATAATATTATCATCATCATGTGCCACGCCGATAAGTGTGAGCAGTCATGATCCGCTATTTTCACACGATCACCATCCTTGGGTCAGCTCTGTGTTCTTGTCACATTTATGTCACACGATCACCATCCTTGGGTCAGATCTGTGTTCTTGTCACAATTATGTCACACAATCACCATTCTTGGGTCAGCTCTGTGTCCTTGTCACAATTATGTCACACTATCACCATTATTGGGTCAACTCTGTGTTCTTGTCACAATTATGTCACACGATCACCATTCTTGGGTCAACTCTGTGTTCTTGTCACAATTATGTCACACGATCACCATTCTTGGGTCAACTCTGTGTTCTTGTCACAATTATGTCACAAAATGACCATTCTTGGGTCAACTCTGTATTCTTGTCACAATTATGTCACACGATCACCATTCTTGAGTCAATTATGTGTTCTTGTCACAGTTATGTCACACAATCACCATTCTTGGGTAAATTATGTGTTCTTGTCACAGTTATGTCACACGATCACCATTCTTATGTCAGCTCTGTGTTCTTGTCACAATTATATCACACTACGATCACCACCCTTGGGTCAGCTCTGTATTCTTGTCACAGTTATGTCACACAATCAACATTTGTGGGTCATCTCTGTGTTCTTGTCACAATTATGTCACACGATCACCATTCTTGGGTCAGCTCTGTGTTCTTGTCACAATTTTGTCACACGATCACCATTCTTGGGTCAGCTCTGTGTTCTTGTCACAATTATGACACACGATCACCATTCTTGGGTCAGCTCTGTGGTCTTGTCATAATTAAGTCACACGATCACCATTCTTGGGTCAAATTTGTGTTCTTGTCACAATTATGTCACACGATCATCATTCTTGGGTCAACTCTGTGTTCTTGTCACAATTATCTCACATGGCTAAGCAATCCATATATTTATCTATCTGTCTTCCTTTTCCTCCTTTTCCATCAATCTTCTTAGTTGTCACCAAGTTGTCCAGTTTATTTATTTATTTATTTATGTGTCCAAAAAGTCGTGACTGTCTACGTCCAATTCCCCGAATTACTTTACGGTTTTCATTTATTTCTTGTAGGATTTGCTTCTTTGTTTTTCAAAGACATTAACTGGGTTCAGGTTTTGCTCCCAAGTCTCCAAGAAGCACAGCATTGAGAGAAGAGCCTCCAGACCTACACCACATCTCAAGTCGTCGAAATTAAAGGTGACCTTATTCCTTGTTCAGGGAACCGAAGTTTCCCACCCAGCCGGCGCTCAGTCTGAGTCCGCTGGTATAAATTAAGAGTGCGAAAACTCCAACGAAGGTCACCAAACTTTAGCTATAAAGTTGTTTGGAATATGCATATATATTCCTACTGAAACCATCAAGCTTTGCTCAAAGTTACAGATATAGTCGACGACTTCATGAATGAACAGCAGGAGAGCAGAACGCTCCTATAATCAATAGAGGCTGGGGCTGTGCTTGCCCAAGAGAAAAATTCTGTTGATTCTTTCGGGAGAACAGTTGTGGACTGTTCATGCGACTGATTTCAGTAGTACCAACATCTGGGGCCATCCATAGAAGTACCTTTCCCTTGTTTGTCTGGAAGAGGGGACATCAGAAATCTATCCCACCAGTGTGCCCCACCAGCAGCAGAGCGCTGGACATCGATATTCAATCCCCAATGGTGGCATCATCACCTGAGATCATCGAGGGGGATGTTTCCCTTATTGTACATCAGTTTACCATGTTCGTTTGAAGTGACAGATGACAATGTTACCTGTGGTGATAAGAAAATCCTTTCCTTATAGGCGGAAGCAGAGGAGTTCATCATACCAGCGTGTTCGTCCAGGTTCATGATATCATAAGTGGACATATTGAGTGTTGAGCAGTGAACAGTGATATCCTATATTTCCCCTGTGCATAGAAAATTCAAAAGAGACACATAATAGACATTAAGTGGGAGGAAACGATATCCAGTGAGCATCATCAGGCAAAAACATTCGTTATATATTTCCACGACAGGGACAAATAATTAATTACTAGTTAATTATTCCGGGTCATTCAATGTTAATTCGAATTAGGAATCCCCACTCACAGAAAGTGAGTCCAAGACGCCATGTCTTCCAGCATGTTTTGTTTTGCTTTGTTTTTTCTCCCATGTACAGGTATTTTTCCACCCCGCTTCATTTGGGTACCATGGTGACAACTGAGAAATTACTGACTCATCCCATGGAACTGGTGGATGCGGCTGGCAGAAGCGGGGCTACCAGAATCAGACCGAGAAAACAAAAACTGGGTTTGCCTGCATAGTCATGGGAATTATATTTTTTTTTCAGTGGCAAGAATGTCTGCATCTTGGTTTGCAGGTGATCTAGTGGATAGCACACATATGATTCTGGTCATTTCTTTTACAAGTGGGGATTGTAAATTTAAGGGGATGCCTGTGTGAAATTTTTATTTTTGGTGCCCCTATGTATTGCATCCATGGAGCTAAGTGTTGATGTGGATGTCAAGGTTACTGGTTTATTTTGTATGCAGACTGCATATTCCTCATGGCCACTCATACGATATGGTATTATCTTTTGTCAGGGACTGATTTTTTTTTAAATTGTCACTGATGTATGTTTTTAAGGCAGATTCAGAAAATATAACTAGTAACAGATTTACACTGCATGATGAAACCCCTTGACTGATTGTTTACTTAAATAGTCCTACTGTTTTGTCTAAACCCTAAGGGTTTAGAGTATTCGACAGGGACCGTCGAAAAATTGGGGGTGCGATGTGTGATAGCCTGACGCGATACATGATGATGATGATGATGTTACCAATACCGGCGTTCCTTGCAGTGCCCTAGGGTATTATGGGAAGCCGCTCTGGAAACAGGGATAAAAAGGAGTGCTCGCCAGTTTCCCGCTCTCTTCAACTAACAACCGTGGCCGAAGGAGCGATTATGTAGATCGCTGTAGTGATGTGGAAATTATCAAATAGGGAGGCTTTAACCAGCCCTCCCCAGTCACTGGACCAGAGCAGGGAGTCACAAATGCCTCTAGATTTAACCAAGACTGGCTTGTGTGGTCCACACACAAGGAACGAGGAAATCCATGAAAATGACTGGCAATTTGTAAGCCCACTCTTGGTGAGTTAAATATGTTTAGATAGCTTAATTAAACATAGGATAGTGATGCCTTTACTAGTCCCCAGCTGGGAACTCCAAACTTAACATCCACAGGGTTGAGGTACAATTTGGTGTAGTTCGGTTTATAGTTTTACAGAGTCTGAGGAGCTCTTCTGCTCCTGATTGACAAAAATTAGTAGAGTTATGTAAAATTGCGATTAACCGGCAGAATGACAACAACATGGGTTTGCCTCAATTAGTGACGGTAAAAGTGCTACTCTGGAGATTGGCAGGGGTGTATTAAGAAAACTAGTACCAGGGGTATTCGGTGAAGACCCAGGACAGGATGTTCTCTTATGGTGGTGTGTATATGTGTAGGGTTTTAAATTTAATGTAACAGACAGCGTAGTACAAACTGGAAGTATTGATGATACTGTGTTGTGTAGTTCTAGAGAATTTGATATAGCCACAATTCAATACAGTATTCAAAATATATAGTATCATAGTCCAGAGTAGAGGAGGATGTATGTATTGTTCTGTAAAGTCTGTGTTCTGACAAGAGGAAAATACGGAGCACTAGCATAAAATATGAGGAAATAATGAAATAATGGTTGGGCTGTTTACAACAGTAAAGAAGAAAATATGGAGCACTGTTGCATAAAATATTAGGTTATGGTTAATTCTATTTGGGTGGTATTCCTGTATGAGGGTGGCCAGACTAGGTGTGCAAGGATATATATATAATATAATGCCATTATTATAGCAGCATGGTGAGGTTGAAGATTAACAGTAGATTGAATGGCCTGGGGTAACCAGGGCTGTTCCAGGTGGACTGTACAGTCAGTAAGAGGGAGGCAAAGTACATCATTGGGTGGTTATACCAGTCTGGTCTACAATGAGGAACATGAAGTTGAACTGGAAACATGGTACGGATGTGTTTATGATTTAATTTCCCACAACAAAGGGGAAGGCCGGTGTATTCGGAACTCTATAAATGTAAGATCTAAGAGTGTGTCAGACACACCCACTCGGAACTCTATAAATGTCAGATCTAAGAGTGTGTGAGACACACCCACTCGGAACTCTATAAATGTCAGATCTAAGAGTGTGTCAGACACACCCACTCGGTACTCTATAAATGTCAGATCTAAGAGTGTGTCAGACACACCCACTCGGAACTCTATAAATGTCAGATCTAAGAGTGTGAAACTAACACATAGAATTCTAGAAATATGAAAATTAGCAGAAAACTATAGCAGAAAATCATCTCTCAGACCCCAGTAAGACACGCCAGTCTTAAAAAAATATAATATTCAAGATACGCCTGTCTGAACAAATACCAGAATCAAGACACACTAGACTGAATAAAGACCAGACTCAGGACACACCAATATGAACAAACACCAGACTCCATAAGACAACACGAATACCAGAATCAAGACTCAGTAGACTGAATAAACACCAGACTCAAGACACACCAGACTGAACAAATACCAGACTCGAGACACACTAGACTGAACATATACCAGACTCGAAACACACTAGACTGAACAAACACCAGACTCCATAAGACAACACGAGCCTGAACAAACCCCAGGTTAACCCAAGTCCCCCGCCAAACACTTAAAGAACAATCACTCAGGATTGGGGAGACCTCCCGTCGGCTGAACTTCCCCAAGACGGATCAGTCAGCAGAAGCTCTGTACAAGCCATTCTTTTAATTACTGGGTCGGCGAATCGAACCGACTTCATCGATCCACGCCATTCTATCTGTTTGCGCGGATCGGCCACTATGCGGTTATCCAATTAAGACAGGTCGTTTTTCTCGTGCTGGCTGGAAGAGGCTCGCTGGGCTGTAGATTAAGCCAGGGAATTCATCGTCTTGCTGAAACTAAGCGTCCAGCAGGGGCTGGTGGAGATGACGTTGGAAACTGCGCATCTATCGGTCAGGATTGCCACGTCATCACATTAATCACGTGTGCCAGAGCTCGGCTGGTCAACGTCCCAATCGATAGTTTGTGTATGTGCGAGCATGTGTGTGCGTGTGTTATATACTCTCCTAATATCAGGTATGTCTTTACGCCCGATCCTATTTTCTACTGACTGAACACAACTACAGCTTATAATGAGCAAGATAAGTTGGTCGAGTATCGAAGTACACATGTTCGAAAAGACGGCCTTCGATTTATGTTTCTCTCGTGGACGTCAACTTTCTTCTACAGCGATGATATCAATGTTTCTATAACGGTGTTTTCACTTCCTGCTGTACAGTGCACCCTCGGTGTCTAACTGTATTCCATCTGCTTGCATTAGCGCTCAGTGGCGTAACGGTTGGGACGTTGCCGTGACGGTGGCGTCAGCTAGGTCGGACGAGGATTAGATTCCTGCACACGCCGTTTGCTACGGGAGTGAAATACTGGTCACCTATTCCTCGACCACCTATTCCACCTATTCCTTGACGGCGAGATGTGTGTGTGCGTGGGGGATGTGTGCGTGGGGGATGTGTGGCTGAGGAATGTGTGTTTGGCTGGGTGGTTGGTGGTGTGTGGGTGGAGGAGGATATGTGGGTGAGTGAATTTTGGTGGGTAATGGGACGGGTAGAGGATATGTGAGTGGGTGGGGGGATGTGTGTAGTTGGGTGGATGTGTATGGGTGTAGGATGTGTGGGTTGGGGAATGTATGTGTGCTTGGGGTGTGGGTGGATGGGATGTGTGGTGGGTGAGAGGTGTGTGTGGGTGGGGAGATGTGTAGGTGTAGGGATGTGGCGGATGGGTGGGGGAATGTATGTGTGTGTTATGTGTGTGGTTGGGTGGGGAAGTTGGAGTGAATGGGGGATGTGTGGGTGGGTGGTGGATGTGTCTCATAACATAGTAATATGCATTGTTTATGTTTACAAAATTCATGTGACAATGTTTTTTTCCTATGCACTGTTGATGAAAGAAAAATGAGTGATTGGAAGGGCCGAATGTAAGACGGGCCTGCGTGCCCAATTTGTTACCCTTTGAAAATAAAGTCTGTTCGTTCGTTCGTTCCTCTTTGAACCCAGAACTAAAAGGTCAGCATGGCCGAATGGATAAGAACGCGTGTTCTTAAACATCCGGTGTGATGATGCCGATGTAAGGGGTTCAAATCCTACATCGGACAGTTGGGACTAAAATGTTGACCTATCGTCCTTGACTTAGGGACGTAAATTACAAGTACCTCTGAAGTCGGAGTGGGTTCGCCTGATGACGAGGGACACTGTTAATAGAGAAAATCTAATCCACATGCAAAATTCAGTCCAGTGCTACTAAAAGTAATGAGTATGGACTACGCTTGAGTTCAAAGCGAGCGAGCGCAAACAAAAATGTAATGATTCTTACACTTTAGACAACCATAGCAAGTTTGAGCTTCGGGACTGTAACTGATTCAATGCCAAACCAACAGTAGGTTTGGGCCAAATATGGCGCACACTCACACGACCAAGTATTATAATGTAAATGTCCATTCACTGATCTTTTAAATTGTGGAAGATACCGTGAAACACCACAAATAACATTATGACCATAGTATGGCGATATGTCGTCCTTCTGTACAGATGGGAGGTCACATTTGGCGATATATTATCCTTCGGTCTTAAATCAGTTAATTGCGCTAATCAATGTCTATGCTTATGTTTGTCCTCATTTCTAAAGTTACATTTTGTCCTCATTTCTAAAGTTACATTTTATATTTATTTGTAATGTTACATGTTGTCTTCATTTCTAAAGTTACATTTTGTCTCCATTTCTCAAGTTATAGTATATATTTATTTATAATGCTACGAATTGTCTTCGTTACTAAAGTTACATTTTGTCTCCATTTCTAAAGTTATAATTTATATTTATTTATAATGTTACATGTTGACATCATTTCTAAAGTTACATTGTATCTCCGTTCCTCAAGTTATATTTTATAATTATTTGTAATGTTACGTTTTGTCTTCATTTGTAAAGTTACATTTTGTCTTCATTTATACTGTTATATTTTGTCTCCATTTCTAAGGTTATATTTTATATTTATTTGTAATATTACACGCTATCTTCATTTCTAAAATTACATTATGTCTTTATCCATAATGTTACATTTGGTCTTAATTTAAAATGCTACGTCTTGTCCTCATTTCTAATGTTACATTTTGTCTAAATTTGTAAAGTTATATTTTGTATTTATTTGTAATGTTATATTTGGTCTTCATTTAGACGTTATATTTTCTCTTAATTTCTAATATGGCTTATTGTCGTCATTTCTACAGTTTCAAATTATTTTATTTTCCAATGTTACATCATTTTTACACCCAATTGTATTTAACTTAAGGCTTTCACTTTACAATATCACAGGTCATCTGTAGGACGGATGATGATTGAAACAAAGGCCAAAAAAATCATGTTTTTCCCGACACGAGTTCAATTTCAAGTACTCCCATCTGACTTCGATATACACACCTGCAAACACATACGTAAACATCTATTTTAGCGTATTCCTTTCAAATTATCATTTCAATTCCATGGAGTGATATTTCAATCTTTTCAAATGGCATTGTGAAATGGCAGTGGGCTCAAAGAGAATGTCTCAAATATAAAGATATGCATAATAATTATAATGCGTTACGTGGGCTGAGAACTAGGTAATCTCCTTTCAGTGGTATTGTGTCAATAGCAATGTGTTAAAATGTTAATCCTTGATGAAAGAAAGACATTAGCGAATAGATGCAAGATTTAATGTGCCGGAGAACAATGGAAGACATGTCTGTTTGTATAGTGTTTTATGGGATTGGTTACCTGAATGGAAATGAGGATGAGAAAGAGGAGAAGTAGGTAAAGGAGGAAGCTAAGAAGCAACCGCACAAGAAAAACAAAAAGGACAAGGCAGTGGTGGTGGTGGTGGAGGACTAGGATGTAGTGAAGGAGGAGGAGGACCAGTAGAAGCCAAGAAGAAGAAGAAGAAGAAGAAGAAGAAGAAGAAGAAGAAGAAGAAGAAGAAGAAGAAGAAGAAGAAGAAGAAGAAGAAGAAGAAGAAGAAGAAGATGAAGAAGAAGAAGAAGAAGAAGAAGAAGAAGAAGAAGAAGAAGAAGAAGAAGAAGAAGAAGAAGAAGAAGAAGAAGAAGAAGAGGAGGAGGAGAAGAAGAAGAAGAAGAAGAAGAAGAACCAGAAGAAGAACCAGAAGAAGAACCAGAAGAACAACAAGAACAATACGAACAAAACCAGAACAAAGTAACAAGAACAAAGAACCAGAACTAGAATAACAAGAACAGGGTGAACAAAAAGAACCAGAACAAGAACAAAGAGAACAAGAACAATAGAACAAGAACAAAAAGAATAAGAACTAGAAGACCAAGATGAACAAGGCGAACAAGAACAAAAAGAACAAGAACAAAGAGAACAAGAACAAAAAGAACAAGAACAAAAAGAACAAGAACTAGAAGACCAAGATGAACAAGACGAACAAGAACAAGACGAAAAAAAAGAACAAGAACAAAGAGAAGAAGAGAAAGAAGTATACGATCATGATGATGGCAACGACAACGACAACGACAAGAAGAACCACCTCTGATCTAAGACTGCCTCCAGGCCGTCATGCTCCCAAGCGTTTGACAGGCGATAACAAGGTCATTAACTATGACACCTCAAACAGCAGAACGACCTGTCAACTGTCCTCAGCGATCCATTGAAGTGGAGTCTCAAATAACCGTGACACTTCATCGCTGTCAATAATCGTCCAAGGATGACAAACGGAACGGCAAAATCATTCACGCGTGGATAAGAATACATCATGTTTCTCTATTGTGGGCTAATATTGAAGCATCGCAGGATGCTACAAAATCTGAGTTGCTTTCAGGTAGATTGTGTCAGAGATCTACAAGCTTTGCTGGTACGATAGTTTCAGCTTTCAAATCTCATCACTCACGATTAGATAGACATATATTCAACAAATATACAAGTCTCTACAAACATACAAGTCTCTACAAACAACACAATTATTCACAACCAATCAACCATACAATTATGTACAAAGGCACAAGTATCTTTTTTTAAATGTTGCATATCCCTTGCAGGACGTTACAGTCAACACCAGCATTTTTCAGCTGCTGTTGATGTACTAGGCAAATTTTACGTTCAGTAGTTTGTCATTGCTTTCTGAACGACCGGCTCCCATACCAACACGTACACGTTATAACACAACCCGACACGGTCTGCTGCACAAATCGGTCACGGCTGCGTTTCTAACGCCTGGTAAGCGGCTCACGAACCGCGTTCGCAAGCCTTTGGCCACAGAGCCCGGCCAAGTATCCTTTGTAGTCTGGGTAGACATAGAGCACAGATAGACAAGGTCAAGTAGAGACAAGTGTCTACAGAGATACAATTATCTACACAGATACAATTGTCTACATAGACACACTTATCCATAAAGACAAAATTATCTACAACGACATAATTATCTACAAAGACACCATTGGCATCTTGCTGTCTTGACCGGCGATAGTTTGTTATAATGTGCTTCAAAAAGGCATAATAACTACAACCGGTAGCGAATGTGATTGATCAGACCAATTTGCGTTGTAAATATTCGTCCACAATAGATGCCTGTGAAAATGTGGTCATTTTCACCATCACGCACCATCTTACGTCTCATGAGCTCAGTGTTACCTATCTGCAATCATTTTCTCCTTTGTCTTTATTCCATTTTTGATGTTTGCCCTCCATACAACACGATCGGAGGCGACTTGCTCCCAAAGTGCATTAACAATGGCTGCATCAATCATGTCTCAGTTACACATATCTTTCTATCGTAGTAGAGGACGACCCCGAGATCTCCCCGAGATTACCCATCTGTAATTCGCCAAAAAAAAAAGATGTCCTTTGGTATTCTACCATCCTCCTAACATGTCCTATCCATCTAAGTCTACGAAGACTGAGCATGGAATAAACTGTCACACAACCTGATCTTTCCAATACTTCAGTATTTGTGATTTTGTCTTGCCACTTAATACCAAGTATTCTTCGCAGACACCGCATATGAAAGCTGTTTAAATGTTTCTCTTGGTTGTGAGTAAGTTGGCCAGACTTCACTGCCTTCACTACAAAGACACACTTATTTACACAATGACATACATTTAGAAAGGCACAAGAGAACACGAAAATGTTCTAAACATAGAACACAGATCAAGACCAAGGAAGACCTATAGCACACACAGCCGCTTTGTTGTCAAGTGCTAAGTCTTCGCATATTCTAGGACAGGATATATAAGGTGAGCTGTTCAGTTCCCTTCCTCAACCGTGTCTTGCCAAGACAAATTTCAGAATATTGCCTTTAAGTGTATAACTAACTAAGTGGAAATGGTGGTTCAGCTTTCCTGCTATGACTGAAAGCCTTTAAGTCAGTAAGTGTGACACTGTGGAGTCTGTCCGTGAGTGTGACATGATTGTAGTAGCAGAGACTGTCGGTGAGTATGACATGGTGGAGTCTGTCGGTGAGTGTGACATGGTGGAGCTCTCCCTGAGTGTGACATGTTGGAGCTCTCCCTGAGTGTGACATGGTGGAGTCTGTCAGTGAGTGTGGCAAGGTGGAGTCTGTCCGCGAGTGTGACATGGTGGAGTTCCTCCTGAATGTGACATGGAGGAGTCTGTCCGTGAGTGTGACATAGTGGAGTCTGTCTGTGAGTGTGACATGCTGGAGCTCTCCCTGAGTGTGACATGGTGGAGCTCTCCCTGAGTGTGACATGGTGGAGTCTGTCCGTGAGTGTCGCATGGTGGAGCTCTCCCTGAGTGTGACATGCTGGAGTCTGTCCGTAAGTGTGACATGGTGGAGTCTGTCCGTGAGTATGACATGGTGGAGCTCTCCCTGAGTGTGACATGGTGGAGTCTGTCCGTGTGTGTGACATGGAGGAGCTCTCCCTGAGTGTGACATGGTGGAGTCTGTCATTGTGTGTGACATGGTGGAGTCTTCCGTGAGTGTGACATGGTGGAGTCTTCCGTGAGTGTGACATGGTGGAGTCTGTCCGTGTGTGTGACATGGTGAAACTCTCCCTGAGTGTAACATGGTGGAGTCTGTCCGTGTATGTGACATGGTGGAGTCTGTCCGTGTATGTGACATGGTGGAGCTCTCCCTGGGTGTGACATGGTGGAGTCTGTCCGTGTATGTGACATGGTGGAGTCTTCCGTGAGTGTGGCATGGTGGAGTCTGTCCGTGTGTGTGACATGATGGAGTCTTCCGTGAGTGTAACATGGTGGAGTCTGTCCGTGTGTGTGACATGGTGGAGTCTTCCGTGAGTGTGGCATGGTGGAGCTCTCCCTGAGTGTGACATCGTGGAGTCTGTCCGTGTGTGTGACATGGTGGAGTCTGTCCCTGAGTGTGACATGGTGGAGCTCTCCTTGAGTGTGACATGGTGGAGCTCTCCCTGAGTGTAACATGGTGGAGCTCTCCCTGAGTGTAACATGGTGGAGTCTGTCCGTGTGTGTGACATGGTGGAGTCTGTCCCTGAGTGTGACATGGTGGAGCTCTCCTTGAGTGTGACATGGTGGAGTCCTCCCTGAGTGTGACATGGTGGAGCTCTCCCTGAGTGTAACATGGTGGAGTCTGTCCGTGTGTGTGACATGGTGGAGTCTGTCCCTGAATGTGACATGGTGGAGTCTGTCCCTGAATGTGACATGGTGGAGCTCTCCTTGAGTGTGACATGGTGGAGCTCTCCCTGAGTGTGACATGGTGGAGCTCTCCCTGAGTGTGACATGGTGGAGCTCTCCTTGAGTGTGACATGGTGGAGCTCTCCCTGAGTGTAACATGGTGGAGTCTGTCCCTGAGTGTGACATGGTGGAGCTCTCCCTGGGTGTGACATGGTGGAGTCTGTCCGTGTGAATGACATGGTGGAGTCTTCCTTGAGAGTGACATGGTGGAGCTCTCCTTGAGTGTGACATGGTGGAGTCCTCCCTGAGTGTGACATGGTGGAGCTCTCCCTGAGTGTAACATGGTGGAGTCTGTCCGTGTGTGTGACATGGTGGAGTCTGTCCCTGAATGTGACATGGTGGAGCTCTCCTTGAGTGTGACATGGTGGAGCTCTCCCTGAGTGTGACATGGTGGAGCTTTCCCTGAGTGTGACATGGTGGAGCTCTCCTTGAGTGTGACATGGTGGAGCTCTCCCTGAGTGTAACATGGTGGAGTCTGTCCCTGAGTGTGACATGGTGGAGCTCTCCCTGGGTGTGACATGGTGGAGTCTGTCCGTGTGTGTGACATGGTGGAGTCTGTCCGTGTGTGTGACATGGTGGAGCTCTCCCTGCGTGTGACATGGTGGAGTCTGTCCGTGTGTGTGACATGGTGGAGTCTTCCGTGAGTGTGACATGGTGGAGTCTGTCCGTGAGTGTGACATGGTGGAGTCTGTCCGTGAGTGTGACATGGTGGAGCCTGTCCGTGAGTGTGAGATATGATAGAGCCTGTCGGTGAGTGTGACATGGTGGAGCTCTCCCTGAGTGTGACATGTTGGAGCTCTCCCTGAGTGTGACATGTTGGAGCTCTCCCTGAGTGTGACATGTTGGAGCTCTCCCTGAGTGTGACATGTTGGAGCTCTCCCTGAGTGTGACATGGTGGAGTCTGTCAGTGAGTGTGGCAAGGTGGAGTCTGTC
This sequence comes from Cepaea hortensis, assembly GCA_963921405.1. Classification (NCBI taxonomy): domain Eukaryota; kingdom Metazoa; phylum Mollusca; class Gastropoda; order Stylommatophora; family Helicidae; genus Cepaea; species Cepaea hortensis. The sequence continues at coordinate 101,817,841 of OY992889.1, read as the reverse complement.
CGCGAGTGTGACATGGTGGAGTTCCTCCTGAATGTGACATGGAGGAGTCTGTCCGTGAGTGTGACATAGTGGAGTCTGTCTGTGAGTGTGACATGCTGGAGCTCTCCCTGAGTGTGACATGGTGGAGCTCTCCCTGAGTGTGACATGGTGGAGTCTGTCCGTGAGTGTCGCATGGTGGAGCTCTCCCTGAGTGTGACATGCTGGAGTCTGTCCGTAAGTGTGACATGGTGGAGTCTGTCCGTGAGTATGACATGGTGGAGCTCTCCCTGAGTGTGACATGGTGGAGTCTGTCCGTGTGTGTGACATGGAGGAGCTCTCCCTGAGTGTGACATGGTGGAGTCTGTCATTGTGTGTGACATGGTGGAGTCTTCCGTGAGTGTGACATGGTGGAGTCTTCCGTGAGTGTGACATGGTGGAGTCTGTCCGTGTGTGTGACATGGTGAAACTCTCCCTGAGTGTAACATGGTGGAGTCTGTCCGTGTATGTGACATGGTGGAGTCTGTCCGTGTATGTGACATGGTGGAGCTCTCCCTGGGTGTGACATGGTGGAGTCTGTCCGTGTATGTGACATGGTGGAGTCTTCCGTGAGTGTGGCATGGTGGAGTCTGTCCGTGTGTGTGACATGATGGAGTCTTCCGTGAGTGTAACATGGTGGAGTCTGTCCGTGTGTGTGACATGGTGGAGTCTTCCGTGAGTGTGGCATGGTGGAGCTCTCCCTGAGTGTGACATCGTGGAGTCTGTCCGTGTGTGTGACATGGTGGAGTCTGTCCCTGAGTGTGACATGGTGGAGCTCTCCTTGAGTGTGACATGGTGGAGCTCTCCCTGAGTGTAACATGGTGGAGCTCTCCCTGAGTGTAACATGGTGGAGTCTGTCCCTGAGTGTGACATGGTGGAGCTCTCCTTGAGTGTGACATGGTGGAGTCCTCCCTGAGTGTGACATGGTGGAGCTCTCCCTGAGTGTAACATGGTGGAGTCTGTCCGTGTGTGTGACATGGTGGAGTCTGTCCCTGAATGTGACATGGTGGAGCTCTCCTTGAGTGTGACATGGTGGAGCTCTCCCTGAGTGTGACATGGTGGAGCTCTCCCTGAGTGTGACATGGTGGAGCTCTCCTTGAGTGTGACATGGTGGAGCTCTCCCTGAGTGTAACATGGTGGAGTCTGTCCCTGAGTGTGACATGGTGGAGCTCTCCCTGGGTGTGACATGGTGGAGTCTGTCCGTGTGAATGACATGGTGGAGTCTTCCTTGAGAGTGACATGGTGGAGCTCTCCTTGAGTGTGACATGGTGGAGTCCTCCCTGAGTGTGACATGGTGGAGCTCTCCCTGAGTGTAACATGGTGGAGTCTGTCCGTGTGTGTGACATGGTGGAGTCTGTCCCTGAATGTGACATGGTGGAGCTCTCCTTGAGTGTGACATGGTGGAGCTCTCCCTGAGTGTGACATGGTGGAGCTTTCCCTGAGTGTGACATGGTGGAGCTCTCCTTGAGTGTGACATGGTGGAGCTCTCCCTGAGTGTAACATGGTGGAGTCTGTCCCTGAGTGTGACATGGTGGAGCTCTCCCTGGGTGTGACATGGTGGAGTCTGTCCGTGTGTGTGACATGGTGGAGTCTGTCCGTGTGTGTGACATGATGGAGCTCTCCCTGCGTGTGACATGGTGGAGTCTGTCCGTGTGTGTGACATGGTGGAGTCTTCCGTGAGTGTGACATGGTGGAATCTGTCCGTGAGTGTGACATGGTGGAGCCTGTCCGTGAGTGTGAGATATGATAGAGCCTGTCCGTGAGTGTGACATGGTGGAGCTCTCCCTGAGTGTGACATGGTGTAGTCTGTCCGTGAGTGTGACATGGTGGAGTCTGTCCGTGAGTGTGACATGGTGGAGTCTGTCCGTGAGTGTGACATGGTGGAGTCTGTCCGTGAGTGTGACATGGTGGAGTCTGTCCGTGAGTGTGACATGGTGGAGTCTGTCCGTGAGTGTGACATGGTGGAGCTCTCCCTCAGTGTGACATTGTGGAGTCTGTCCATGAGTGTGACATGGTGGAGTCTGTCCATGAGTGTGACATGGTGGAGTCTGTCCGTGAGTGTGACATGGTGGAGTCTGTCCGTGAGTGTGACATGGTGGAGTCTGTCCGTGAGTGTGACATGGTGGAGTCTGTCCGTGAGTGTGACATGGTGGAGCTCTCCCTGAGTGTGAGATATGGTAGAGCCTGTCCGTGATTGTGACATGGTGGAGCTCTCCCTGAGTGTGACATGGTGGAGTCTGTCCGTGAGTGTGACATGGTGGAGTCTGTCCGTGAGTGTGACATGGTGGAGCTCTCCCTGAGTGTGACATGGTGGAGTCTGTCCGTGTGTGTGACATGGTGGAGTCTGTCCGTGTGTGTGACATGGTGGAGTCTGTCCGTGAGTGTTACATGGTGGAGTCTGTCCGTGTGTGTGACATGGTGGAGTCTGTCCGTGAGTGTGACATGGTGGAGTCTTCCGTGAGTGTGAGATATGGTAGAGCCTGTCCGTGTGTGTGACATGCTGGAGTCTTCCGTGATTGTGTGACATGGTGGAGTCTTCCGTGATTGTGTGACATGGTGGAGTCTTCCGTGAGTGTGTGACATGGTGGAGTCTGCCCGTGAGCGTGACATGGTGGAGCTCTCGTTGAGTGTTACATGGTAGAGCCTGTCCGTGTATGTGACATGGTGGAGCTCTCTCTGAGTATGACATGGTGGAGTCTGTCCGTGTGTGTGACAAGGTGGAGTCTTCTGTGAGTGTGACATTGTTGAATCTGTCAGTGAGTGTGACATGGCGGTTATAGTAAATATACTAGGATTAAGTAGATAAGGAACCTGTGACAGGTCTGGCACACCGGTAGGGAAGTTACTTGATCCTAGACAAACACTTCTCATGAATCACGGAGGAAATTGGTGGAACGGCCCTAGCCACAGGCACTGGAACTTCAATTACCACTCCCCACGACGCCTAACGGCATAAGTAGAAGACAACAACAACAACAACAACCAATTTTTTATGAGACATGTCTCGTGTCCAGAGCCGCAGCGCTCGGAATAAAACAATCATCTTTCATCTGCTGGAGACTGAGTCTGGAGAGGCAAGAGTTCCATCAGCTATATCACCGAGACTCATACACAGACAGGAGCACTATCTACTATATCACCGAGACTCATACACAGACAGGAGCACTATCTACTATATCACCGAGGCTCATTCACAGACAGGAGCACTATCTACTATATCATCGAGGCTCATTCACAGACAGGAGCACTATCTACTATATCACCGAAACTCATACACAGACAGGAGCACTATCTACTATATCACCGAGACTCATTCACAGACAGGAGCACTATCTACTATATCACCGAGACTCATTCACAGACAGGAGCACTATCTACTATATCACCGAGACTCATTCACAGACAGGAGCACTATCTACTATATTACCGAGGCTCATACACAGACAGGAGCACTATCTACTATATCACCGAGACTCATTCACAGACAGGAGCACTATCTACTATATCACCGAGACTCATTCACAGACGGGAGCACTATCTACTATATCACCGAGACTCATTCACAGTCAGGAGCACTATCTACTATATCACCGAGACTCATACACAGACAGGAGCACTATCTACTATATCACCGAGACTCATACACAGACAGGAGCACTATCTACTATATCACCGACGCTCATTCACAGACAGGAGCACTATCTACTATATCACCGAGGCTCATTCACAGACAGGAGCACTATCTACTATATCACCGAGGCTCATTCACAGACAGGAGCACTATCTACTATATCACCGAGACTCATACACAGACAGGAGCACTATCTACTATATCACCGAGACTCATTCACAGACAGGAGCACTATCTACTATATCACCGAGACTCATTCACAGACAGGAGCACTATCTACTATATCACCGAGACTCATTCACAGAAAGGAGCACTATCTACTATATCACCGAGGCTCATACACAGACAGGAGCACTATCTACTATATCACCGAGGCTCATACACAGACAGGAGCACTATCTACTATATCACCGAGACTCATTTACAGACAGGAGCACTATCTACTATATCACGGAGACTCATTCACAGACAGGAGCACTATCTACTATATGACCGAGGCTCATTCAAAGACAGGAGCACTATCTACTATATGACCGAGGCTCATTCAAAGACAGGAGCACTATCTACTATATCACCGAGACTCATTCAAAGACAGGAGCACTATCTACTATATCACCGAGACTCATTCAAAGACAGGAGCACTATCCACTATATCACCGAGACTCATTCACAGACAGGAGCACTATCTACTATATCACCGAGGCTCATTCACAGACAGGAGCACTATCTACTATATCACCGAGGCTCATTCACAGACAGGAGAACTATCTACTATATCGCCGAGGCTCATTCACAGACAGGAGCACTATCTACTATATCGCCGAGGCTCATTCACAGACAGGAGCAATATCTACTATATCACCGAGACTCTTTCACAGACAGGAGCACTATCTACTATATCACCGAGGCTCATTCACAGACAGGAGCACTATCTACTATATCACCGAGACTCATACACAGACAGGAGCACTATCTACTATATCACCGAGACTCATTCACATACAGGAGCACTATCTACTATATCACCGAGGCTCATTCACAGACAGGAGCACTATCTACTATATCACCGAGGCTCATTCACAGACAGGAGCACTATCTACTATATCACCGAGGCTCATACACAGACAGGAGCACTATCTACTATATCACCGAGACTCATACACAGACAGGAGCACTATCTACTATATCACCGAGACTCATACACAGACAGGAGCACTATCTACTATATCACCGAGACTCATTCACAGACAGGAGCACTATCTACTATATCACCGAGGCTCATTCACAGACAGGAGCACTATCTACTATATCACCGAGGCTCATTCACAGACAGGAGCACTATCTACTATATCTCCGAGGCTCTTTCACAGACAGGAGCACTATCTACTATATCACCGAGACTCATTCACAGACAGGAGCACTATCTACTATATCACCGAGACTCATTCACAGACAGTAGCACTATCTACTATATCACCGAGGCTCATTCACAGACAGGAGCACTATCTACTATATCACCGAGGCTCATTCACAGACAGGAGCACTATCTACTATATCACCGAGGCTCATTCACAGACAGTAGCACTATCTACTATATCACCGAGGCTCATTCACAGACAGTAGCACTATCTACTATATCACCGAGGCTCATTCACAGACAGGATCACTATCTACTATATCATCGAGGCTCATTCACAGACAGGATCACTATCTACTATATCATCAAGGCTAATTCACAGACAGGAGCACTATCTACTATATCATCGAGGCTCATTCACAGACAGGAGCACTATCTACTATATCACCGAGACTCATTCACAGACAGGAGCACTATCTACTATATCACTGAGACTTATTCACAGACAGGAGCACTACCTACTATATCACCGAGACTCATTCACAGACAGTAGCACTATCTACTATATCACCGAGACTCATACACAGACAGGAGCACTATCTACTATATCACCGAGACTCATTCACAGACAGGAGCACTATCTACTATATCACCGAGACTTATTCACAGACAGGAGCACTATCTACTATATCACCGAGACTCATACACAGACAGGAGCACTATCTACTATATCACCGAGACTCATACACAGACAGGAGCACTATCTACTATATCACCGAGACTCTTACACAGACAGGAGCACTATCTACTATATCACCGAGACTCATTCACAGACAGGAGCACTATCTACTATATCACCGATACTCATTCACAGACAGGAGCACTATCTACTATATCACCGAGGCTCATAGGCAGACAGGAGCACTATCTATTATATCACCGAGGCTCATAGGCAGACGGGAGCACTATCTATTATATCACCGAGACTTATTTACAGACAGGAGCACTATCTACTATATCACCGAGACTTATTTACAGACAGGAGCACTATCTACTATATCACCGAGACTCATTCACAGACAGGAGCACTATCTACTATATCACCGAGACTCATTCACAGACAGGAGCACTATCTACTATATCACCGAGGCTCATTCACAGACAGGAGCACTATCTACTATATCTCCGAGGCTCATTCACAGACAGGAGCACTATCTACTATATCACCGAGGCTCATTCACAGACAGGAGCACTATCTACTATATCACCGAGACTCATTCACAGACAGGAGCACTATCTACTTTATCGCCGATGCTCATTCACAGACAGGAGCACTACCTACTATATCACCGAGACTCATTCACAGACAGTAGCACTATCTACTATATCACCGAGACTCATACACAGACAGGAGCACTATCTACTATATCACCGAGACTCATTCACAGACAGGAGCACTATCTACTATATGATCGAGGCTCATTTACAGACAGGAGCACTATCTACTATATCACCGAGACTCATACACAGACAGGAGCACTATCTACTATATCACCGAGACTCATTCACAGACAGGAGCACTATCTACTATATGATCGAGGCTCATTCACAGACAGGAGCACTATCTACTATATGATCGAGGCTCATTTACAGACAGGAGCACTATCTACTATATCATTGAGGCTCATCCACAGACAGGAGCACTATCTACTATATCATCGAGGCTCATTCACAGACAGGAGCACCACAGTTTAATTTCGTCAACGTTCTTCAGCTCCTTGCGTATTGTCAGGTCTTAATCAGATATGACTGAGCTACCGTATGATAGTATACTGTACTACCTGCTTTCTGTTAGCGCCGAATGTTGGGAGGTCAGGTCTTAGTCAGATATGACTGAGATTCCGCATGACAGCAGACGGTACTACCTGTTCTCTGTCAACGCCGAATATTGGGAGGCGCTTACCAATCCCGACACTCCACAATGTGCCAACGGCTCCGGTCGGACGAGCGCAATTGGGAGGGTACAAGCCTTATCCTGGTGCTATGAAATGCAACCTTACGACTAAATGCGTTTCAGGATAGACCAGACTCAAAGTCTTGGTGGGCAACTGGTCTTAGAACGAAACGCGATTAGTGTGATTTCGCCTTACGGTGCAACTGTTATAAACAGAGATCACGAATTGATGACCAGAAAATAATATATCTATCTTTTTATCTACCTACCCACCTGCCTACCTGCCTACCTACCTACATACCTGCCTACCTACCTACCTGCCTGCCTGCCTACCTGCCTGCCTGTCTGTTGTTCTCAATTAGCTTTGAATGATGTGTGAATGAAATAATGTATGAAAGAGAGTGATAGCAGGGTAGAAAGTTAGACCGGCCTGCGTGCCCAATTCTTAACCCTTTGAAAATAAAGTGTGTTCGTTCGTTCTGTCGGTCTGTCTGTATGTCTGTTTGTCTGTTTATCTGTTTGTCTGTCTGTCTGTCTGTCTGAGACAGTCCAGTCGTCCGACCATCTCTCTTTATATCCATCCATTTATAGCTGTCTGTCTGTCTCTCCTTCCGTCCGTCGGACTGTGCTCCCTCGCTCCTTTCATCCAAACATCCATCCATTTATCCATCCATCCATCCACCCATCCCCCCTCCCATCCCCCTCCTTTCCTCCCTCCATTCATCCATCCATTCATCCACCTATCTCTATATATCCATCCATGTATCCATCCATCCATCCATCTACCCAACCATCTATCCACCCATCTACAGCTGTCTGTCTGTCTAATAACAAATGCTCCCAATGAAATAATATAAATAATAACAAATGTTGATAATGAAATTATATGGATTATGATAAAAGATCAAAGTAAAATAACCTGAATAATCAGACAGGGACCTGTGTGGCAGAACGACCGGAACGCTCACCTGACAAGATGTTACGGGTCTGTTGGATCCTCGGCATGCCTTGGAAATTAAAGTAATGATAAGCATACTGCTTGGGTGAGCTAATTTTATACTACGGCCTGGTATTGTCTCAATGTAGCAATCATGGTTTGATTGTCGGAGAAAGTATGATGTGTAATGACGATAAATATCTTACTGGTTAAGTAAAATGTGTACAGAAGTGGAATTATAAATACATGCACAGAAAAAGGAGGGATGGTTGATTGGTTGGTTGGTTGGTTGGTTGGTTGGTTGGTTGGTCTGTTAATTGATTGGCTAGTTGATCTGTTAATTGGTTGGTTGTTTCGTCTATTAATTGGTTGGTTGGTTGGTTGGTCTGTTAATTGGTTGGCTAGTTGATCTGTTAATTGGTTGGTTGTTTCGTCTATTAATTGGTTGGTTGCTTGCTTGCTTGCTTGCTTGCTTGCTGGTTGATCGGCAATTTAACTGATGTGGTGTGTTTATTGGTCAGTTAACTGGTTGGTTTCTTAGTGTGTTGGTTGGTTGATTTGTCGGTCAATCGGTCTGTAGGTCCCTTGCAAGGCTGAGCTTAAACACTTAATCATGATGCACTGAGATTCAGTTCGCCTGAAGCTAGACCAGGGCTAGCGACTATTCGAGTGAGAAGATAGAGAAGCTTTTCGGGGACTAGTACCAAAAAAACTATCTCCGCGGGATTTGTGTGACAGAAACCCCCTGCCCCTTCTGTAAGCTCAGAAATCAACGGAAAATTTAAAATCGATACAGAAATTTCACACAGGGCAACGGGTCAACCCAGGTGATTATTCAGCACATAACACACACAAACACAGACTAGCTGAGTAGAGGCCAAGGCTGGTAATGTTTGCGCCAAAGGTTTAAAGCACTTAATGTTGGCAGACCTCAATACAACCCCCCAGGGACAATAACAGAAAGATAAAAGATAAGGTTCGTGTTTTTTATCTCTTGATTTCAGGAATTCCAATTCAAAAACATTTTCTTTTATAATTCTCAAAAATTGTCGAATTTTCTAAGGAATGATTGACTCCCTCAAGGGAAACTTCTCGAATCTGTGAAATAGCTGCCAAAAATTCATGCACAAGTTTTATCATTCATATAGAAAATATAAATTTAACCACGACTTGTGTTTTTGCGCCCTCCGATTTCACCTCTTTCACACTCGGAAATGCATATTTCTCCTAACTTGTCACTTCCTAAGCTCCTCTGTCCTTCTGTTTCTTTCTCGTGGTTTCATTCTTCTTATATTACAAGGAACACTTCAGGAGATGAGCACATTTTGGCTGCGAGTCCAGGAAATCGCCGACTTGGGTAAATTGTAAGCACAAGGGATTAGGGAGTGGAGTTCGTCGACGAGATGGATAGATTGCGGAGATATGAAATTAATGTTCTGGTATCAAGTTCTGACACCAAATATGAGGCTCTCAAACATGGCCGTTGAGGCTGTGAAGAGAAGCATAATGTATGAGATGGAGAGTTCGTGTTGCAGTTTTAGGGAAATTGAACGGAGGAATAGAAAAAATAATAGAGCGGGACAGCAATGGCAGGGGTAGTTGCATGGGCGGCGATGCACATTGCATTTGGAGGGGGGTTTGTGGAAAGGCGGGGGTCGATATTGTAGATATAACCATTTATTAATAAGCCGATATATGTGTATATAGCTGCAGTAGTAATGTGGCTGGACACTCGACTAGCGGCTTGGTGGTCATCGGTTCAATTTGGTATCGTGGCGGAAGATTATCTAGAGCAAGGGTTACAGAACCTAGTGGAACAAGTAAACAGACAATGCAGAATGTGGCTTAGATATTAACATCCAAAAGACGAAAAATATGTTAATTAGTAGTGGGAAGGAAAGGTCATCAATGAACATCACAGTAAATGGGCAGATACTAGAACAACTAACAAGTTTCTCTTATCTTGGACATATAATAACAGATGATGGCAGAAGTGAAATGGAAATAAAAAAGAGAATAGGAATGGCCATAAGTGCTTTCAACAGCATTAAATCAGTATGAACATCTAGAGAGATTAATAACGCGTTAAAAATGGGAATTGTCAAATGTTACGTATATTAAACACTACTATACGGCGCGGAAGCCTGGACATTGAACAAGAAATTAGAAAGTTTAATAGAGGCCCTGGGGATGTGGATATACAGACGAAAAGGTCGTATTTCATGAAAACAAAAACAATCAAATACATAGGTTCTATAAGAAAAAAAATCATACACACTGGAAATGAAAGGAGAGTTGGTGAAAGAAATAAAAAAGGCAAGTGAAATATTTCGGCTACGTTAAAAGACATAATACTCTTATAAAAACCATACTGAGGGGGAGGGGGAAGGCTGAAGACAAGCGAGCAAGAGGTAAGCAATGATACAAGTGGGAAGATTACATCAAGAGATGGAAGAACATCAAAATGACATAATTTACAGTCAGGGTGAGAGACAGACAGTGTTGGAGATCCATTGCAGCGAACCTTCGTTGTGGAGACGGCATCTGATTGATTGAGTGATGACAGTATCATATAAGAAGAGTGATGAACTCACCAAGAAAGATAGACTGAGAACAAACTGACATACCATACTAAAAAAAAAGAGTTAACTACCAGACAAGAACAAAACCAGAACCACAACGATTACCATTCTCTTAATCGGCATGAACAAGTCATTTTAAGGTCTCGGACAATCATAACAGACTGGGCTAGCAAATGTTCAGGCGTTCCCTGAGTGACCCACTGCTATACTCATATAAATAGTGTGATCAAACTACAGAGCATGTTCTCCAGGATGTCTCCCAGGACAGCCAGCAGAGGCAACACTTGCCCGGTGAGACGGCTCTACGTTCCCAACTGTAGGGAATACTGACCCAGTGAGACGTCCCTGCATTCACAACTGTAGGGAATACTGACTCAGTGAGACGGCTCTGCATTAACAACTGTAGGGAATACTGACTCAGTGAGACGGCTCTGCATTAACAACTGTAGGGAATACTGGCCCAGTGAGACGGCCCTGAATTCACAACTGTAGGGAATACTGGCCCAGTGAGACGGCCCTGCATTCACAACTGTAGGGAACACTGGCCCAGTGAGACGGCCCTGCATTCACAACTGTAGGCAACATTGGCCCAGTGAGACGGCCCTGCATTCACAACTGTAGGGAATACTGGCCCAGTGAGACGGCCCTGCATTCACAACTGTAGGCAACATTGGCCCAGTGAGACGGCCCTGCATTCACAACTGTACGGAATACTGGCCCAGTGAGACGGCCCTGCATTCACAACTGTAGGCAACATTGGCCCAGTGAGACGGCCCTACATTCACAACTGTAGGGAACAGAAGAGGAGCAAGAGACACTGTTCATTACATCACGAGAGCTCGTCTGGCGATGCAAAAAATGAAAGAAGACTAACGAACTAACGAACGATCACATAATCTTTATTTTCATGGGGTTAAGAATTGAGCACGCAGGCTTGTTTAACATTGCGCGCTTCTGTCACTCTCTTTCATACATTATTTCAGCCATACATCACTTATGAGGCTCTCCGAGAACACCAACAATATCAATATATGCATTATAAATGTATAGGAAATGTGCACAAATCAATACTGTGTACAAATCAATAATACATGACTCATTAATATTCATTATTGATGTGACAGTTGTTATTAGCAGGATAAGATGAAATAACACAGGGTCAGACACGAAAAGACAAAACAGGCAAGGCATTCTATCGGAGTTTCCAGAAGGCGTATGAAGGGATCATTTTATGTCTCCGTTGGGACGCAGAGGTGTTTCCAAGGCACCAGGGCCGGGTTATATACTGGCCAAGACCTATTGACGCGTCCTCGCCGAGCGTCCTGGGCAACAGGTCCCTTTTGGGGTCCTGGCTGAAGTCAATAGGATCGCCGATTCCTCCGAAGTCGGAGAGTGTCTGCCTGTATGGCGAGGAACCACCAGTCTGCACACCAATAAGCCAGACATGGGACAACGGATACTCACGCAAACCTCAGGTCCTGTATGACATCACACTGATGTTGGACAACAGGATGTCTTCATCCGACATACAGGACTTTGCGTTGGAGCTCAAGCCAACGAACACAAGCAAGCAAGCAAGCATGTCTCCGTTGTTTGTTGGTGATTGAAGGAATTTCAGTGATATAGTTTCAACTCAACCTCAGTGACAGCGGAAGCCAGGCAGTCTACAGTGAGGGTCATGTGCCCATGGTTAGCAGTAGCTGTTTCTCAGGGCAACTGGTTCAAGTCTGTTGACAAAGAGATAGGTAAACTGCCTGGAAGCAAGAACACCGCCCTAGACCTAATCCCTGTCTATACGTGTGTGCCGCGCTGGTTCCTGATTTAGTTACATGTTAATATACCTCTCAAAAACATTATGTCTTTGCTTAGCTGTGCAATCAACCGTAGCCCATATTAGCTGTTTGTGATTTATCAGCAATTTTACATTCCGTAGTTTGCCAATGCTTTCTACACGAGAAGTCAAGAGTTTACATCCAACTGACCGGCGTGTGGAAAGAACCCGCTACCCCACAGTGTAGAAAGAAAATGAAAGAGCGTTAAACCTCTCAGCCTTACCTCTCTACAAATGTAAACCTCCAGCATCGGACAAGCACGCATCGCAGGCTTCTGCGTTGGGAGAGAGGAAGGAGAGGTGGACAACACGATCACCATGATGATTTTACTTTGCAACTCGCTAGGGATAAATGTCTTCACAACAAGTCATTACAAGCTGTGTTATACTAAACCGTCTCTACCAACCTCCTATGATTGACGCTTTAAAAATACAACATGCCCTAGTAATGACTGTTTAAGTACCGTACTCTGGGGAAGAAAACAGCGATAGACTGACCGTGGCACAGCCAAATTTAAATGGCATTAGTTTAAAATCCGGGCCTGGTGATTGTTCAAGTACCTGGCCAGATCGGCGCTTGATTTTAAAACAAAGGGATTAGTAGCCATTTTTGGTCAGTGAAGACAAAGGACTCACACGTTAAGCCTCCCCTGCGGGGAGGGCAGTTTAGTCCAAAAATATGTCATTCTCTGGAGCAATTGGTATGTTGGATATACATTATTAAAATGTATTCATGTATTTTGATAAGTTACATATATCATTGTTTAAATAAGAATTGTTAGAAATTGGATAAATCAACAATTCTTGTAAACTAGAGCCTGATTGATTTTTACTACTGAGCAGCCATGGTTTTGTCACGCTGTCAAATTTTTATGCTTACAATTTCAAATTCCTATGTAAAACCTAGCCGGCTCCGTGGCTAAAGGCTTGCGAACGCGGTTCGTGAGCCGGGTACCAGGCGTTCGAATCTCAGCTGAGAAAGATTTGTGCAGCAGACCGTGTCGCGTTGTGTTGTAACGTGCTGGTATGGGAGCCGGTCGTTCAGAAAGCAATGGCAAACTATTGGACGTAACACTTGCCTAGTACATCAACAGCAGCTGAAAATGCTGGTGTTGACTGCAACGTCCCGTAAGGGATACGCAACACCAAAAAAAATGTAAAACCTCTTATATGCATTGTGAAACATATCACTATCAATGCCTATAAATCTGTAAATATCCTATGTAGTGTAGATTCACTTTTAAGGACATTTCAAGAAACTTTCTCTCCAATGCGGAAGCATACTACTGATCACGCATCTTATGTTGGAGAAATTGTTTTGCTAATTGCTAATCTGTAACTAGAGCTATCGTGCCAAATTTTGGTACAATCTTCTTGTTAACATATTAGTAACCACACAATATGTGTGATGGACGTGTAATCATTTCATAAATATGCTAGGGAAATGCCGTGTGGGATGAATATAATCTCATGAAAGATAGAAAACGCATGATATATAAAGATTAAAATGTTCTGGCAGGACATGCCTTCAGACACGCCGTATCAAGGTGTTAGGTACCTGGAATAATATTATGTTCCGAACACTTATCATGCTGCAGAAGTTATTTCTAATAAATAAGAAACTTTCTTACAATAGCAGCAATAGGTAAATTATATCACGGCGTTCACTAACCTCATGCTGCTGTAAGCAGTGGGGAGAAAGAATATCTATTCTAGCTTTATGGATTGGCTCCTGCATTATGATTATTATGATTACTATGTTAATTCATATATGAGAAATGTACATTATTATGTTAATTCATATATGAGAAATGTACATGTTTGTTTTTCTCTGTATGGGATATTTATATATATTCTGTTCATGTTTGTTACTATTACTGTGGGGAACATTGGCTCCTGCATGATTATTATGATTATGATTATTATGTTAATTCATATATGAGAAATGTACATGTTTGTTTTTCTCTGTATGGGATATGTATATATATTCTGTTCATGTTTGTTACTATTACTGTGGGGAGCATTGGCTCCTGCATGATTATTATGATTATGATTATTATATTAATTCATATATGAGAAATGTACATGTTTGTTTTTCTCTGTATGGGATATTTATATATATTCTGTTCATGTTTGTTACAATTACTGTGGGGAATATTCATGTTAATGTTACCCCAGTAGGAGACATGATGGTGGTGATGTAAGAAGCCTTGTGTATGTCAGTACCACAAGAAGATAATGTGAATGGTTTGGTTGGTGGCATGTGGCCTATAGTTTACAGCTGTAGATAGGAGACGGGTAGTTATGAGACAAAAAGCCTATGACTCATTAATTCTTGCCAGGTTAATAACATCAAGATGGATTGAATGGTCAGGAACTCTCAGATCCATCAAATAGTCCCAGTAACAAAATCAGAATAGAATATTGAGTGAGAAGATACCTTACTCACAAGAAGAGCTAGTATAGCTCAACAACAAGCGACGAGGGATAAGGGACACATTGGATAGACTCTCCGATCGCCTTCCCCTTTTGTTGTTTGTATTTGTGAAAATGTTATCACACCACAAGGTATCAATGCCTGTGTTTGTATTTGTGCTGTGAAAATGTTATCACACCACAAGGTATCAATGCCTGTGTTTGTATTCTTTTGTCATTTCTAGCTCTAGAAAGTAGCAATGGTGGGTTTTGGAGTGAAACATGAAAAACATCATAAACCTATTCTGGACTTACAAATAAATGTTGACTGCTACACTTATTAGCTGCCATAGCCAGCGAAAAACACATTCGAAGATGATCGACACTCAGCGATTGATATTCCTACTTCTGTCAGGATATCCACGACGGACTTCCTTATCAGAATATCGATCAAGACAAATAGATACCAAAAGAATAACCTGTTTTACTTCTGGGAGGTACCGCCTGATGAACCATCAATCATCGAGGTCAACTAAACTATGGGTGTTATACTACGTGTAATAAAACTAACAGCAGGGAGAACCTTCCAACCGTCTGCTGGACTCCCAAGTTCAAAAGATACTCATAAGTATTCCCCTTCAACAAAAGTCACATAGCCGCAAAAGTCAACATAAGGTTCAAAACATTAAAACACCAAATGAGAAGAGACACTGAAACAACATAAGCAAGTACAACCAAGGTACCAACTGAATACCAACTTAATATCAACTGAAAAATAACTGAGAAACCAGATTACCTCAATGTTCCAAATCTGCAACACCCTGAAAGAAGCAAGATCCACTCGAGATCTCAGACCGAAACACCATCAGAAAGGCCATACGAAGGAAGCTAGCGGGGTAAATGCCTCTAAGCATGCAACAAAAAGAATCATCTGATTGTTTGCGACTCCCAGGTTGTGTGTTGGAATCAATAATCTTCGTAAATTCCTTGTCTATAGCAGACCACTCCTGGACATAAAACAAATGAATGACTCTCGGCATTGTATGCCGTACACTGAAAAGGGAAATACTGAATCATAACTCTTTGCTGGTCCCATGTCAGCCTAAATGCCTTTATCAAATGTGGAATGGGCTCTAGACTAGTGACTAGGTGGATGAAAAATCCATGTGTACATAATTGGGATTCGGATATCAGAAGCCGAGAAGCTGAAAGGCCGTCGTCTTTTTCATCGGATATGGTGATATAGGGAAGAACCTTAAGCGAAGTCTCAAGCTGCATGTCCTGAAAGATTGACCAACCAAGGCACCAATTTCACAAGGGCACCGAGCCTCCTTGCAACAGAGTATTCAGAACCTCAGCCCCATGGAGGGGATATGTGAACAGTTATTTCCAAATATTATGGATTATAAAGATTGGGTCCACCCTCGCGAGGGGCGCCGCCATCTTAAAGGAGTTGCGCCGCCTTCGTGAGGGCTCCTAACTTATGGGTGCTCCCTCTCCCTCATCACTACTCCCATCTTCTCTTTGGCCTTCCTCTTCCTCTCTTCCCAGGCATATACCCCTCCATTATTGTTATCTCCAAACTCACTTGACGTTTCAAGTGACCAAAATATTTCAATTTTCTGTGATTTATCGTCTTTAATAGCCAACCCTCTTCAATTTTTAGCTCTTGAAGTATGGCTGCATTTGTTCTTTTCTTTATCCAAGATATTCTTAGAACCCGTCTATAACATTTGTATTCAAAGGCATTTATTCTCTGTTCAGCTTGTTTAGTAAGTGTCCAGGTCTCAAAGGCGTATGTTGCAATGGGAAAGATGCATGCTCTTACAAATATAATTTTTGTAGTTCTATCTGTCGCACTCCATAATTTATTCAGTTGTTTTAGTCTTTGAAGAGCAATTGATAGTCGTCGTTTAATTTCTTTCATTGTGTCACCATTGTTGGTAATCAATGATATTGTTGGTAACCCAAGATATTCAAAATTTTCCACCACCTCCAATCTATCCTCATTATCATATATTTCTTTATCCATAGTAGTTTTATCTGCGTGCATTATCTTTGTTGTTGCTATGTTAAGATATAACTTGTATTGTTATGGCCCCATCAAATATAAAAATTAATCACTCGGCCAATAATTTCTAACGTCCCTGCCTTCAATGGTACGAGAATATATTCAGGAAAGTAAAAACAACAGGCCGGTCTCCCTGGTCGAAGTGTTAGTAGCTTTCTCCGTAACCCTGAATACTCTCGTGGTTGACGTGAGCGCACGAGAATTGGAAGCGGCTCGAGTCGCGCCAGTGACTAATGAGAGTATGGAGTCGGTCGCTCAGAAAGTCGTGGCGTGCTGATGAGCGCCATAATCTAGCCTAGGAATCAACATACAGCTGAAAGATACTGATGTTGACCGCAATATCATGAAACAGGATGGAAACGCGGGGAAAAAAAACAGACATGAAATAGATCACATTATTCATCGAGTGAGGTTTTGCATATAAATGTAGAGACTACCACCATATACCGAATACGTCACAAGTCGTTAACAGGGATCTTTATTTTACTTCGGTTACTTGTTGTGTACCCAATAAACCTCGGGGCGTGTACCAGGGCGTTCACTGTATTTTAAAAAAAAAGTCGCTTAAAAGTCGACAGGGTCGACTTCATTGCACCGGGTTTTATCCCATATGGCTCGGTCTCTTTCCGCAGCACGGAAAGCGTCTCAGAAAGCACGAACTCCGTAGCTTTTAGCGACGACCCACAGGAGTCTCCGAAACATTTAACTCGTAAACCGAAGGGTGCGGCCCGGAATCGAACCCACAACCTTCGGAGCACGAGTCAAACGGTTTGACCACTTCGCCACAGAAACTCCCACTGTATTTGTTCCCACTGTCTCACTGTATTGTTCACTGTATTTGTCTTAAGTAAGTACAGAACGCTGAAAACTGTTGGTTTTGCAACCAGCGCCTAATCAACATACAATAATTTGTTGGGTGTATAAGGAGTTCAAACATTGAACAAGGCGGGTGGATACAAACATGAACAGCACATTTCAGGGGAAACTGCGTTTTGCTTTCAGAAACAGTTGCATCGGCTGTGAGAGATCTTCACAATCTTGCTTGCAGAAACAGTTGCATCGTCTGTGAGAAATCTTCACAATCAATTGTCGTGATTAGCGCCGATGTGTGTGCTCGCGGGACGTCAGGTCGTTGGGAGGAGGTTGGGGCAGCGCAAACTTGTTATCTGTCCGTCCTTAGAGGACGGTGGAACCTTCTGGTATTTTTAATTTACGGCATGTTCATGATATTATCGCTAGGTTTATCATCCCACACTCAAACATCAACTGTCAGTGGCCGCGACCAATTAACGGGCCACGAATATGTCTGAGATATCAGTCCCTTGCCTCCGCTAGTCACAAACAAACAAATGAACACATAGAAACACGCGCCTGTAAAGCAATCTCATTTGCAAGACAGGTTCTTTCAATCGCAATGGCTAATGTATTCTCATGCCCGCAATCCTGACGTCTGGGGTTTATGTCCTGATGATATATTTCTTGTTCCTGGTCACATGATCCGATGTCATCAAAACCACATTATTTAGATATCTGGATTGATTCGATCCGCTATGGCCTAGTGGCTGGATGTTCTCATGCCGGTCCGTGGGGTAGGGATCAAATCCGAATGTGTGCGAATTGTGAAAATGTACATGAATCCCCCAGTTTGACCCAGCTGATAGTGGGTCTCGGGACTTTCTTGAGAAGTAGAGGCAGTGGGTTTAACACTGACCATATCACCCACAGACTGCTGATGGGTCTATCCAGTTGTGGGTTTAGCACCATATACCCTGATCGATCCAGGCTAAAATGGGGTCCACGAAATGTCTTGGAAAGTAAAACCGGCCGGCCTAGTTCTGACGACACATCTCCAACCAGCCGCGGATTGGTCTATACATTTATGGGTCTAACCTTTGCCAAATGCACTGACATGTTGTTGTTTTTTTGTTGGTTTTTGTTGTTTTTTTATTTTTGCGCTCGCTCGCTTTGAACTCAAGCGTAGTCTATACACACTATTTATAGTAGTGATGGACTGAATTTTGCGTGTGGGTTAGCTTTCCCTATTAACAGCGCCCCTCGCCATCAGGCGAACCCACACCGACTTCAGAGGTACTTGTAATGTATGTCCCCAAGTCAAGGACGACAGGTTAACATTTTAGTCCAGCTGTCCGGTGTAGGGGTCGAACCGCTTACCTCGGCATCAGTACACCAGATGTTTAAGAACTCACGTTCTTACCCATTCGGCCGTGCAGACCTACTTACGGTGTTTAAAAGGGTCCTTTATTGAATGGGTTTTCATTGTTGCTGGACACCGTCGTGACTACGTCAGCCGCGGGGTGTCCCATGAGTGTCCCACGGGGTGTCCCATGAGTGTCCCACGGGGTGTCCCATGAGTGTTCCATGGGGTGTTCCATGGGGTGTCTTGGTCTACAAGATTTCAGTTTCAACCTACCAAATTTATAAAACGTTACTTGTACATCCTTTAAAGGACGTCGCAGTCAACACCAGCATTTTCGGCTGTTTGTGATTTGTTGGCAAGTTTACGTTCAGTAGTTTGCCATTCCTTCTTCAACGACCCGCTAGCATACCTTTACATGGAACCAACGCAAGTTGGTCTGCTGCCAAATCGCACGCAGCTGTGTTTTGAACGCGAGATGCGGGATTATGATTCAGCAGACCGCCTTGCGTTGGTTTTTATAAACATGGTATGAGTGCCGGTCGTTCAGAAAGCAATTTCAAACTTTTTTTTTCGCATATCCTTTACAGGACATTGCAGTCAACATCAGCATTTCTCAGCTGATGTCGATGTCTTGGCAAAATTACGCTTAGTAGTTTGCCATTGCTTTAACTTCAAACCGCTGAACGTAAAGTTGCCAAGAAATCACAAACAGCCAACAAAAATCCTGGGGTTGACTGCGACGCCGTGTAAAGGATATGCAACTAACTTAACTACAATTTTCGGTAGCAAGTTCGGAAAGGAGTTTACTTTCTTTTCGAAATTAAATGTCCGTTGTTGACATTGTCATTTACATGTGTGATGTTGATTGTTCTTGCAACGATGTGTTGGCAGCATGCATGTCCATGTCTATACTGGAAGTCACATGAGGGTCAGCTGATCAGATCGCAATCAATCAGGTGCCGTCTCCACAATGGCTGCAATGGATCTCCAACACTGCTTGTTTTTTCGCCCTGACTGCGTTCTGTCAAACTGCTGTTCGTCCATTTCTTGATGTTATCTTCCTACTTGCTTGCTTGCTTCAACCTTACTCTCCAGTATAATTTTTATAAGAGTGTTATGTCTTTTAACGTGGCCGAAATATTTCATTTGCCTCTTTTTTATTTCTTTCATCAACTCTCTTTTCATTCCCAGTTTTTCGAGAACCTTTGTATTTGATTGTTTTTGTTTTCTTTGAAATACGACATATTCGTCTGTATATCCACATCTCCAGGGCTTCTATGCGACTTTCTAGTTGCTTGTTCAATGTCCAGGATTCCGCGCCATACAGTATTGTTGAATGTCCATAACATTTGACAATTCTCATTTTTAGTGAGGTGTTAATCTCTCTAGATATTAATACTGATTTCATTCTGCTGAAAGCATTTTTGGCCATTCCTATTCTCTTTTTTATTTGTTTCACTTCTGCTATCATGTGTTATTGCATGTTCAAGATATTATAAACTTGTTACTTGTTCTAGTATCTCCCCGTTTACTGTGATGATCAATGATGACATTTCCTTTCAACGATATGGAATAGAAGAAAAAGCAGCGGCTGCAGCAGGATATAACAATATGAATTCGAAACAAATAGGTATATTTAGCTCCTGCGAGAAGAAACGTACTAAACACAAACACGTTGCACATACCTTACAAGGAGGTCCATCGTATCCCGAAATACATGTGAAAATCCAAAATCAGAAACAATCAATAAATATATGAAATGAAATAATAAAATAAAGAACACAACAAATGCGCACAATACGACACACAGGACGGCCGTCGTTTCGATTCTCAGAATCTTTGTCAAGGACAGGACAACACAGATAGATAAAACAACGAAATACAAAAACCGAAAGCACAACTACTCGGTCCCCATGTGGGGGCAGAAAAGGCGGTTTTGCCAGTTGCGAAGGCGCTCTTTGGCTGCAGAGTTTAAGTATAGTAGGTTGCCAGATAGGATTTAGGTCGTCAAAAATATGCGAACAGTCTGATATGAAAATATAGTGGTGTGGAGACAGTTAGGTATGAATATAGAGGGGGGCAGCATAGTAATAGAGTAATAGACAGTGTAAACAGTTGGAGAAGATGGCACAGTTATACAGTGGCTTCCACAACAGTATTGATACCTGCTGGATGGACGCACCCCAGAGAGTTGATTAATTGGCATTCAATTTTGAGCCTAATGGAGCTGTTGGAGAAGCAAGGTTACAATGCGGTGACACATACATCGTCGACTCCATTGTGGTTGGAGGAATTAAAATGCTTGGGGACAGGTGTTCACCTCGGAGACATTAATCAGTGCGCTGACACATTCGGCACTATGATAAGATCTACACAACATGAAAGAACTGTGGAGGCTCCGTGGCTATCTGTCTCGCCTGCAGGCCTCGGGTTCATGGGTATTTTATTTGTTTCACAACAATACTTCTTCTCTACCAAATTGAACAGCTACGTTCTTGAAAAAGTCAACAGCTTTACATACCTAGGAAGCAAAATGACATCTACAGGGGACTCAACACCAGAAATATCATCTAGAATCGCACTGGCATCTAGTGCCTTCAATAAACTGTCAAACATCTGGAAGTCAAAGACACTCAGCAAACACACAAAACTTAAAATCTTCAACTCTTGTGTGATTCCAGTGTTAACGTATGGATGTGAAAGTTGGAAATCAACGGTAGCTTTAGATAAAAAATTAGACAATTTTGAGAACAAATGTCTTAGAAGACTTCTAAACATCCACTGGACAGACTTTCAGAACCAATTCGCAAATAAGACAAGAGACTAAGCAAGATACAGTATCCAATTTCATAAGAAGGCGCCGTTGGAACTACATCGGCCATGTACTCAGAATGGACAAGTCAAGACTCCCCTATCAAGCCCTCATATGGTCACCAGTAGGGAAAAGAAAACGGGGAAGACCAAGAGAGACCCTGCGTAGAACCATCATTAGAGAAGGCTCATTCAATGGCCAAGTAAATATCCAAGATCTACAACAGGTAGCAGCGAACCGCCAGACATGGAGAGACAGGACTTCTGCCCTATGCGCCGCCTTAGACTCAAGAGGAAAGACTAACTAAGACTAACTAACTAATACTTCTTCTGCGGTCTAATTCTGGGAGTTTCCTGGCGGTTGTCGCTAGAGCTACGGAGTTTGTGCTTAGTAGGACGCTATCGGCAGGCTGTCTTATGGGAAGATACCGAGCCATATGGGATGCAACCCGGTGCAATGAAGTCGACACTCTTGTCTTTTAAATCCTCTTCTTCTTCTTCTTCTTCTTCTTCTTGTGAATCTACAACCATGGCCAGACTGCGAGAACAGCAAATTAAAAGAAGGGTGGCCAAACAAGAACACTACGCAGGAAGCCAAAGAAGATTGATAAACCAACACAGAACTGGCGTCGTTAGCCGCTACGCGCTGTGGGATTTGCTGAGGAGGGGATCCGAGCACTTATGAACTGAATGGTTCGATGTGCAATGAGGATGATCTGTCGACTAACTAACTAACTAACTTCTTCTTCTTCTTCTTCTTCTTCTTCTTCGTCTTCTTCTTCTTCTTCGTCTTCTTCTTCTTCTTTTCCTTCTTCGTTTTCTTTTTCTTCTTCTTCTTCTTCTTCATCTTCTTCTTCTTCTTCTTCTTCTTCTTCTTCTTCTTCTTCTTCTTCTTCTTCTTCTTCTTCTTCTTCTTCTTCTTCTTCTTCTTCTTCTTCTTCTTCTTCTTCTCCTTCTTCTTCTATATCCCAATTGAACACACGCCTTTAACCAGCTCACTTCAGAGATTCACAAAGTAACATGGCCTACACTTGACTACAACAATGGACCACGTCTGTTTCGATAATAATGTTAGATCTTCTCTACAAGATGTGAGAGTGCCCACGTCTTTATCACCAAGAAATGTAGATCTTCTTGACAAGAAATGAGAGAAATTAGACGAATAGGCAGTTCAAACATCTTCTGGTTGGTAAAACGAAACGGAAGCTCAAGAGAGAAATAACATCCCATAAACACAGAAATCGATACAGTGTAAGATTCTTCAGAAATCAGGAATTGAAGGAACAATTGACGGTCAGTCTCAAATAAATACCAGGCCCTAAGGCAATGCGTGGATGAAGTGAGTACGGAAGTCTGCTGACAGCAGGCAAAAAAAACATTTGAATCCGATCGTGTTTAGAAGTACTTGGCAAAAGAGGCAGAAGCCATGAAGCGTGAATAACGCTGAAACCTTTGGAGGTCATCATGGCTGAATGGTTAAAACACTCTTCTTAAACTTCCGGTGTACTGATTGCGAGGTTGTGGATTCAACCCTTACACAAGTCAATTGGACTAAGATGTTGACTTCTCGTCCTTGACTTGGGGACCTAAATTACAAGCACCTCTGAAGCCGGAGTGGATTCGCCTGATGGCGAGGGACACTGGTAATATGGAAAGCTAACCAACAAGCAAATATCAGCCCTGAGACCTAGAAGTGGCAGCACGTGTGTGAACTACGCTTGAGTTCAAAGCGAATGATTGAAAGAAAATTAAAATTAAATACAGGAGGTTGGTATGGGGAAGGTTCTCCCGGCCCGATACCAAAGTATGAGGGGGGGGGGGGGGGGGTTTACAATAACCATGCCATTTTCTTGTAACCTGTCAATATTGTTGTTAAGGGAGTCAACTGACACCACGGTGCAGACGAACACAGTGACGTAATAAGAATAGTTTAAAGATGGCTGTACCACCTTGGACATGCACCAAAGTAGAGCAGAGTTCTGTTATCTTTTTTATATGTGAATGGGTGAAACCTATAGAAATTCCACGGCGAATGAGGGTCCAATATTGCAATGCATGCCTATCAGTCCAGCAGGTGTATGAGTGGAGTAGAAAGTTTCAAAACGGCGTGACTTCTGAGACAGACTGTTTACGACCGGGTTTGGCACACCGAGTAGACATCCCTGAGTCGATTTTTCTACAGGAATCCAAGCACTTTATCGGCGCTGGAGGACTTGCATTGAACGCAGTGGTGACTACATCAAAAAATGATAAGTTTGTTCTTTACTTATTCAGAATATATTCAACCAAAAAATACTGTAAGGTTTTCATTAGAAGCCCGCTGTGCCATCCATTGGGTATGTGGGGCAGAGCTGTCTTTCCGAGCAGAAAGTGTGTTATTACGTGTGTGTGGAGGAAGGAGCGTATGTGTGTGCCTAGGTGTGTGTATGAATGAACGAACGAACGAACGAACGAACGAACGAACGAACTTTATTTTAAAAGGGTAACAAATTGGGCACGCAGGCCCGTCTTACATTCGGCCCTTTCGATCACTCATCTTTCATTCATCAAATGTGCATGTTTATTTACATAGGGAAAAAAACATTGTCAAATTGAATTTGTAAGCATAAACAATGCATATTACGCATGGTGCATTCACATGGGAAGAAAAAAAACATTGTCAAATGAAACTTGTAAACATAAACAGAGCATATTGCAATGTTGTGAGACACATCCCCCATCCACCCTCAAACCCCGCAGCCACCCACACATCCCCTAGCGACGACCTACAGGAGTCTCCGAAAAATTTAACTCGTAAACCGAAGGACGCGGCCCGGAATCGAACCCACAACCTTCGGAGCACGAGTCAAACGGCTTGACCACTTCGCCACATAGACATCACAAAACCACATACCCCTCTCAACCCACACATCCCGCACCTATCCATACATACATCCTGCACCCTCACAATTTTCCCACCCACCCACACACACATCAGCCAACCTACACCCACTCACCCACCCATTATCCGCCACCTCTCAACTACACATCCTCCACCTATACACGCATCCCCACCCACAAACACATCTCCCCACCTGTCCACACATATCCCCCACCCATAAACACCCAAAACACACACCTCCCACCCACACACACATTACCACCCACATATACCCCACCCACACACATCCGCCGCTCACACACATCTTCCCACAAACACACACATCCCCCAACCATACACTCACCTCTCACACACATCCACCCACTCACGTACTCATCTATCAACCACTCACACCCACAAATCACCCACCCGCAGAATACATGGGTGAGGCAGAGAGAGAGAGAGATAGAGAGGGAGAAAGAGAGAGAGAGAGAGAGAGAGAGAGAGAGAGAGAGAGGGAGAGAGAGAGAGAGCGTATTATGTATCTCTTATAAGTAAACTATTTAGTGAGTTTGTGATCGTGACTAAGTATATGTGTATGAGAGGGAATATGTATGTGTGTATTATTGAGTGGGTGCATAACTGTGAGAGTTTGTGTAAGTGATATAAGTATGTATACATGTGTGTATATATGGTGTTTATGCATGTGCGTATGTACGTGTGCCTATTGGTATGCCTGTCTCATAACATAGTAATTTGCATTGGTTATGTTTACAACATTCATTTGACAATCATTTTTTTTCCTATGGGTATCTAACATGCACAATATATAACTGATGAACGAACGATGAGTGATTGGAAGGGCCGAATGTAAGACAGACTTGCATGCCAAATTTGTTACCCTTTGAAAATAAAGTTCGTTCGTTCGTTCGTTCCCATCTCCAAGCCCAGGAAACAGCGGAGTGTGCACACCCAGAGCTGCAACATTACATCTGCCCAGGGGCATTTCAAGATGAAATCATGCATGAGTCAGCACCTCTTCGGGTTTGGCCGAAAAAGGCCATATTACCTGCACGGGTTTCAGCTGTTTGATTGTGTCCATACTCCAAGAACATACCATTTGAATGGGCACTTTGACGAGGATGCATGACTCGTCGTGTGCCCAGTGGTTTGAAACATATGGGCATAGGACCACATTCACGATATGTAATTAGGCTTGAAAATTAGATCTTTAGGTGGGTCTCCGTGGCCGAGAGTTTGCAGCTTTCTCCGCTAACTCCGAATACTCTCGTCACGTGACGCGACGAGAATTAGCAGTGGTTCGAATCGCAAAAGTGACTTATGAGAGTATGGAGCCGGTCGCTCAGAAAGTCGTGGCGTGCTGATGAGCGTAATCTAGCCTAGGAATCAACATACAGCTGAAAGATGCTGGTGTTGACCGCAATATCCTGAAACAGGATGGAAACGCGGACCAAAAAAAAAAAAAGCGGAGAGAAATTGGGAGAGACACCGAGAAACAGAGAGAGAGAGCGCGCGAGAGAGAGCAGAGAGAGTGAGAGAGAGTAGAGAGCGCGAGAGAGTCAGAGAAGAGAGAGCGCGTGAAAGAGAAGAGAGAGTGTAAGAGAGAGGATAGAGAGAGCAAGAGGGAGAGAGAGAGAGAGTAGAGATAGTTCAAGCGAGCGAGAGAGCAGAGAGAGTGAGAGAGAGTAGATAGTGAGTAGAGAGAGTGTGCGAGAAAGATATTAGAGAGAGTAGAGAGGAGAGAGAGGGGAGAGTAGAGAGAGAGCGTGCGAGAGAGAGAGAGAGAGAGAGAGAGAGAGAGAGAGAGTAGAGAGATTAGAGAGAGCGTGTGAGAGAGTACATAGCGAGTAGAGAGAGAGTAGAGAGACCGAAAGAAAGAGAGGTTACAGAGAGCGCGCGATAGAGAGAGTAGAGATAGAGTAAAGAGAAAGTAGAGAGAGTAAAGAGAGCTAGCGAGATAGGGAGTAGACAGACAGACAGGAAGACAGACAGACAGACAGACAGGCAGACAGGCAGACAGGCAGGCAGACAGACAGACAGTCAGACAGGCAGGCAGGCAGGCAGGCAGGCAGGCAGGCAGGCAGGCAGACAGACAGACAGAGGATATCATGAACACAAGAAGATTATATGGCCAGGGTAAATGAATGGGTAAATAATTACAACTCGATTTTCAGACGAAATGTCTTTTCTTTTAATGAAGGTATCATACTTCATCCTGCGCCTTTTTCCCGGAGAATAAAATCCTTGTAGACGGAGCCTTTATCCCGTCTCGACCAGGGATCTATTGTCAGCTTAGATATAAATATCTTCAGCCTGGAATTACGGAAGTATTATGTTATATTGAACATGTATAACACGCAAAATAAAGAATAATTAAACTGGATATCAAGCAGCTAGAATAGAACATAATATTGTATATTATCATAAAAACGTCAAATATCCCATTCGGAGGCTTTATTCCGTGTTTTCCTTGTTTCTTTCTGACCTCTATTGTGTCCTGTAATTTCTAAAACTAGCCCTCTGTATGAAGGACAATGATTACATAGTTGGGCATTTCTTTAAACGAGACGGCTGCAACTCTTTTTATAATTCGGTGCTTTGTTCTTTCGCTTTATAATTAAGTTGAATTTTGCGTGGGTTTATGCATTCAGGCTAGCTTTCTAGCGAGGTTGATAGCAACTGCGTGGTGGGTATATACTTCTAGGTTCGCGCTCTAGCGAGGTTGATAGCAACTGAGTTGGTAATATCATGAGAACGGGAGGAAGAGGGTTCGACGTCTGGGCTCTTCGCTTGCCATTGTGAGAGAAAGATTGGCCACCTACTCCTCTTTGATCTCACGACCTACGAAATGTGGTGATGATATCGCATCACAGTCCCGTAGCAGAAAACTTCTTTGGGACAATTTAATATTATTATTATTATTATTATTATTATTATTATTATTATCATTATTATTATTATTATTATTATTATTATTATTATTATTATCATTATTGCTATTATTATTATTATTACTATCATCATTATTACTATTATTATTATTATTATTATTATTATATTTAAATCTCAAATCCCGAAACAACCAAATAAATCAATTTGATTATTGCTCACTGGACTTTAGGCGGCCTGGTGTGCCTTGCCAGTGAGAAGACCTGATCGTTCGGGTCCACATCGATTGACGGACGTCAGTAGCGCGCAATCGGGCAAATCTTGAGCTACGGCCTACGATGGTTGACGTTGTAATATTCTGTTATGATAATTTGGTCGTGTCCAGCGTGTGCCGCGTGGTTACACACCCACTTCACACGCCAGTGATCCGGGGTTTGTTTCAGGATCCGGTCAAGGATATGCACTACTGACGAGCTCAAACGAGACCAAAACTCGAGTCTAGTGCTTCCACATTGACGTGGATAGGCCTTAGGTTCATACCAGAATACGATAAGCGTTGCCAGTAGTGGGTTATGCTCAATATTTAAATCTCAAATCCCGAAACAACCAAATAAATCTATTATTATATTATTTTTATTTTCATTATTATTATTATTATCATTATCATTATTATTACTATTATTATTATTACTATTATTACTATTATTATTACTATTCCTATTATGATTATTATTATTATTGCTATTATTATTATCATCATTATTACTATGACTATTATTATTACTATTATTATTATCATTATTGTTGTTGTTATTATTATTATTATTACTATTATTATTATTATTATTATTACTATTATTATTATTGCTATTATTATTATTATTATTATTATTATTATATCCTTCCTATTCTTCAATTTTGCACAAGTAAAGCGGTCAGCGAGGCCGAAAGGATAAGAACGCTCTATCTCTTAAATTTCTGGTGCGCTGAAGGAAGAGAAGCGGGATAATACCCTACATCAGTCATTTGTTCTTCGGCGTTGGCTTCTGGTTCAGAAAGCAATGGCAAACTACTGAACGGGAAATTGCGTAGAAAATCAACGTAGAAATGGGCTGGATGGCAACGTTCTGCAAACGAAATGCAACATTTATATTCTCCATACTTTCCAATCTTGCCCGAATATGATTGAATTTTTCCCTGCCCTCACATCTTGCACGAGTATGATTGGGTTTCTCCCTACTCTCCAATCCAGTGGTTCTCAACCTTTTTTGGCCCATGGACCCCATTACCATATGTTCAGAATGTTATTTCCCCCCCCCCCTCCCTTTTGCTTTTCCTCCCTTTAAATTCCCCCTTCCCCCCCCCCCCCCCAGCGCCCCTACGCAGTATACGTAAAAATGGAAGCTAAATTTAATAGCACATACTAGAACAAGTTTAGACGTCTACATAAAATTTGATTTGCAGGTCTACTTACGTTATAAAACGAATTTCAAAAGGGCCAGAAGTACAGAACTGTAAAGTATAGAGTGAAAAACAATATCAAGTAATCGGTTCTTGTATTAACGCGATCTTGAAATAATCTTAA
Source organism: Cepaea hortensis (assembly GCA_963921405.1). Lineage (NCBI taxonomy): Eukaryota > Metazoa > Mollusca > Gastropoda > Stylommatophora > Helicidae > Cepaea > Cepaea hortensis. The sequence goes on along the minus strand of OY992889.1, from coordinate 101,788,724 downwards.
TTTCCACCCCCCCCCCCCGGAAACCCTAAAATTCCCCCCTTCCCCGGGGAGGAATTCACCACCGGTTGAGACCACTGCTCTAATCTTTCAAGAGTATGATTGAGTGTCTCCCTATTCTCCAATCCTGCATGAGTATGACTGAGTTTCTCCATACTCCCCAATCTTGCACGAGTATGATTGAGTTTCCTCCCAACGTGTTCTGTTATTCCAGGTAATGAGTGAATCATCAAAAACAAACCAAAAATGGAATCTGTAAGCTTTACTTATGGCTGCGAATTCTGTACAATTAGTAAACAGGCGAAAAGATCCATAGAAGCCGTGGAGATGTGATCTTATAGAAGAATGCTGAATATTAATTGAACAGCAAAAATGAGCAATCTGAACGTTTTGAAGGAAGCTGAGTCACAAAGACAAGTGATTATAAACATCAGAAAGAAGCAGTCATTTTTTTTTTTTTTTTTTTTTTTGGCCACATTATGAAAAACAACAACAAAAACTGGAACATGTGAAAAACGGAAAAATTTGTGGAAAGAGAGATGGAGGAAGACATGAGAAAATTCTTGACAGTCTTGTGTCATGGCACGGAAGGGAGTCAACACAGGAACTGATCCATGCCGTCAGAGATCGCAATTTGTGGAGAAGCATGATCGCCCACGCCAGGCAGAAATGCATTCGATGATAATGTTGAGGATGATGACAATGGTGGTGGTGATGATGGATGATGGATGATGATGGATGATGATGGATGATGATGGATGATGATGGATGATGATGGATGATGATGGATGATGATGGATGATGATGGATGATGATGGATGATGATGGATGATGATGGATGATGATGGATGATGATGGATGATGATGGATGATGATGGATGATGATGATGACGACGACGACGACGACGACGACGACGACGACGACGGTGACGACGACGATGACGATGATGATGACGACGATGACGATGATGATGATGATGATGATGATGATGACGATGACGATGACGACGACGACGACGACGATGACGATGACGATGACGATGACGATGACGATGACGATGACGATGACGATGACGATGACGATGATGACGATGACGATGACGATGACGATGACGATGACGATGACGATGACGATGACGATGATGATGATGATGATGATGATGATGATGATGATGATGATGATGATGATGATGATGATGATGATGATGATGATGATGATGATGATGATGATGATGATGATGATGATGAAGCTCTACTAGAACTTGTGATAAAATGGATGTTGCAGCCAAAACCTATCCAGCACACAAACAACAAACATTCACCGATACACGGGCAGCGCTGCATGAAAATGACTGGCACCTTGCCGTATTGACAGACGATAGTTTGTAAAATGGAGTTAAACCTCTCTATAACACAAAGCCTGGGCTGAAATCAGAGACCATGTGTTGCCTATGCTGCATGATCCCTCTCTCGGCCTGCCTAGTTTACTCCAGAGGAAAGGCAACACCAATAAGTCTGGAACAAGACAAGCTGCAGAAGCTGCCGGATCAGCAAAGCATTGCTCTAACTGTTCGCCTATCGGATCCTCCATCCTAGACCAGTTGCTAACTCAGGCTTAGGGTCTGGTCTTCCTTTCTATGATATTTAGTCTTTAGGTCGCATTTTCTCGCACTAGGGTAAGGTGTGTACCCTCCCAATTGCAGTCTTTCGCCCGAATTCGTTGGCACAATGTGGAGTGTCGGGTTTGGTCAGCATCGCCCAACATTCGGCGCTAACAGAAAGCAGGTAGTACTGTCTACTGTCATGCTGTATCTCAGTCATATCTGACTAAGACCTGACTAACTGTATGAAAATATATATTAACAAATTCAGTGCGAAACAAAAAGTAGGTTTACCCCCCCCCCCCCCAAATGAATGGCCGAAATGGGAAGTAGTAGTGTGTATCATTTATGACTTCAAAGTTGTTAATATTGTAGTAGACATGTTTGCGTATTATAACACAACAAAACTCGGCCATATATTATTCTATGGCAAATACGAGAAGCCACTTAAGACTATTAATCATCCAATGGCAATTAACCAGTTAAAATGTTAGCTATGCTATCTATTGCCGTGTTGTTACCTTGGCGCGTGCGTGGCTGAGTACCGCGCTTGTTGTCTCCAGCTGTGTTATGTCAGTCTATGTATAACAGTGTGACCTTTTCTGCTCTATGGAAGCTAATGATGGACAATGTTTGATGGAATCATAATGAAAACGGGTAGAGGTGATGTGGTTTGTAAGGTGAATGATGTGACTGCTTTGAGCATAGAAAACAAACACTACGATATTGACATCTAAAGGTGGTACAGGTCTTCAAAACCGTAAGAAAAAGACACGTGGAATATATAAGGCCTTTATGGTGGCTGAGAGGTATAACGCACTGGAGCTTGAACTTCCTGCGCGTTGGAAGTGGGAATAGTGGATTCATTCCACACTCCGATCAGTTGAACGTATATGTTGACTACCCGTTCAGAAATCAATGGCAAACTGCTGAACGTAAAAATCACAAACATTCAGTTGTGGGCTAATGGGGATTGTAACGTACTACAAAGGACAAATAACTATTTTATTGATTAATAGAAGTGGTTGAACAATCAACGACGGAAAAAAAGCAAAATGAAAAATGTATTGAAATAACGGTTAAATGACTGACAATTAATATGTAATTAACGTATGAAATAATGTGATAAATTTATGAACCAGTAAATGTTTGACTACATACAATAACAAATCACAGAAGTGATTCCATAAAGTAACGAATAGCGCGACAAGATCCATCAATTAACAAATGATGTAAGAGCATCCCAGAGGTAACCAATGACGTAACGGAATCATCATCATTATCATCATCGTCACCATGTACTAAACGGTAAACTTGCGCGATCGTGTTTTGCAAACTTACACGATCACCAAAGTCGTGGATCAGCTCTGTGTTCTTGTCCGGACCAAGCGGTCAGGGCATCCAGATATTTAGTTCTCGTGACGGAATGACTCAGCAAACAAGAAAAGACAAATGTATTGTCCGTTAAAGACAATTTGCTAAATTTACAACGACAAGTCAAATGGAATCGTGCAGACCAGCAATTACGCTTGACAAGGAGAAAACAAAGTTAAGGAAGGCATATTCTAGAAGAGTCTGTATTTTGGGCAGCTATTGGACAGAATTAAAGGATTGATAGCTGATAACTGTTTTAGTTAGCTTGTTGTAGTCTTGTTTGTTTTCCAAGAGCGGCAGCGAAATAATGGCTAGTTATAGATACACATACACACATGCATACACAAACATACATACACACACATTTACGAATACACATAAACACACATATAGACACGCACATTACACACATATACGCACATACACATACTTACATACACATACACACATACATACATATGCACACATATACACTCAACTACACACACATATACACACATACACACACATACACGCATACAACCAGACACATGTACACACATACACTTATACATCACATACAGATATATCAGATATATACACACATAGACGCATACACGTTTACACACATACACACATATATACACAAATAAACACACACACACACACACACACAATATATATATATATATATATATATATATATATATATATATATATATATATATATATATATATATGAAAAAGTCAGTTGTCATATATATACAAGGGGCTTCTCATAAGTCTTTAGCCTGACTATGAAGAAGTAGGCGGAGAAAATTGAAATATATACGAAAGTGTTCAAAAAGTACTGCACCATGTCGTTTTACTAAGCTAATAATAAGGATAGAAGCATGAAATTTCGTTCA
>OY992889.1:101771960-101784665 GCA_963921405.1 Cepaea hortensis | reverse complement strand
TCCCTCCTCTTCCCTCCTCCACCTCCCTCTTCCTCCTCCCTCCTCCATTTATCCAAGACAGACAGACAGGCAGATAGTCGGGAACGGGAGCTTATATGACTACTTATATGATTTAAATGAGATGCTCTCCACCAAGGGCTGGGCCAGGTCCAGACAGACAGACAGACAGACAGACAGACAGACAGACAGACAGACAGACAGACAGACAGACAGACAGACAGACAGACAGACAGTCGGGAACGGGAACTTATATGACTACTTATATGAATTAAATGAGATGCTCACACCAGGGGCTGGGCGAAGCCGGGCCGGGTCAGACAGACAGACAGACAGACAGACAGATAGACAGACAGACAGATAGATAGTCGGGAACGGGAACGGGAGCTTATATGACTACTTATATGAATTAAATGAGATGCTCCACACTTGGAGCTGGGCGATGCCGGGTCAGACAGACAGACAGACAGTCGGGAACGGGAACTTATATGACTACTTATATGAATTAAATGAGATGCTCCCACCAGGAGCTGGGCGAAGCCGGGCCGGGTCAGACAGACAGACAGACAGATAGACAGACAGACAGATAGATAGTCGGGAACGGGAACGGGAGCTTATATGACTACTTATATGAATTAAATGAGATGCTCCACACCAGGAGCTGGGCGATGCCGGGTCAGACAGACAGACAGACAGACAGTCGGGAACGGGAGCTTATATGAAATAGAAGCATGAAATTTTGTTCAAATATGGCATGTGCCAATTGTGTTCATCAAATTGCAACACAAGCAAAGAATAGCAACACTGCAGTCTACCACGCATGTCGTAAGAGGCGACTAAGGAGGCGTGATGGTTCCGTCACCCTGCTACTGAGTGAGTGCGTGGCGCAACACTGTGAGCTGTGAGTTTCGTGTGAAATGCTTTTGAATCTGCCCGAGGTTTTTTGGAACGTGACTGCATGTTCGGAGCGATGGCAGATGGCTATGTCCCAGAGTTGACCGGTTTTTACCTTATGCAGAAATGCGTGGCTGCTGGGCTTCTGGTTGACTGCCACTGCCATCGACGATGAACTGTATTTCGTGGACTGTGTGGGTGAACATCTAGGAAACATCCAGATGGGAAAATGACTGCCGATTCCATCAGATATAAACTGGGTGTTTCGTGGGGGACTATTGTGTTGACATTCTGGCGGCAGCATTATGCACAGTGTATCTGTGCGGGCTGTTATTTGTCGAGACTCCTGTCTTTTCCACTTTTCACATTGGGCAGTGGGGAGGGTTTTGTGTGATAATCACTGGCACAGGAATGGAGCATAATGGGGACGACCCGTTGTTGTGAAGTTGGAACTGCGACTAACTAACTAACTAACTAAAATGCAACATAATCGGCCAAATAATATGGATGTCCTAAACCGTTGGAATGGAGCGTGTTAGCTATCTGTGTTATACACAGCCAATTGTGAAGAATTTTTCCTTGCAGAGAAGGAAACTGTTGTGAATATTCACAAGCGTCTTCGTGATGTGTTTGGAAGTTTTGCAGTCGACAAGACTACTGTTAAAGATGTGCGAACAATTGCTAATTATTAAAAATTTACAGGAAGTAACTAACTGTTAAAGATGTGCGGACAGCTGTTTATTATTACAGATTTACATGAAGTAACTAACTCTTAAAGATGTGTGAGCAGTTGCTAACTATTAAAGATTTACATGAAGTTTATTTTCTTTTAAGTTGCATATCCTTTACAGCAGTGGTTCTCAACATTTTATGGCCCGTGCCCCCCTTCACCATATTTTCAGAGCGTCATTCCCCCGCCCCTTTCATATTTCCTACCTAAAAATCCCCCACCCCTACACAGCATACGTAAAAATGGAAGGTAAATATGTTAAAACAGGTCTAGACATCCACATAAAACGTGATTTGTGGGTCTACTTATTTTATAAAATGAATTTTAGAAGGATGAAACGTGCATAACTGTAAAGTATGAAGGGAAAAGCAATATCAAGTAATTGGTTCTTGTATTAACGGGATCTTGAAATGATCTTCATTCCCCCCCCCCCCACCCCGGAAACCCTAAAATTCCCCCCTGGGGGAGGGGGGAATTCCCCACCGGTTGAGAACCACTGCTTTACAGGATGTAGCAGTCAACTCCAGCATTCTGTTTTGGCTGTTTGTGATTTCCTGAACGACCGGCACTCTACCATTGTATGAAGACCATCGCAAGGCAGTCTGCTTCCAAATCCCCCGCAGCTGTATTTCGAACGCGGTATGCGGGAATACGAATTGCGCCCGTAACACCTTTGCCACAGAGCCAGCTTCATAAATCCATTTACCTTTTTAACACTTAGCAACTGCACATAAATCACTATCAGTTAGCAGCTATGTAAATCGTTAACAGTGTGTAACATTGCGTAAATTTTAAACAGATTATTAAAAACAGATTGTTTTATACAGTTACATTTTAAACAAATTTTTAATAATCTTACATGAAGTAACTAACTGTTGAAGATGTGAAAGCTGTTGCTAATTATTAAAGATTTAGATGAAGTTACTAACTGTCAAAGATGTGCAATCAGTTATTAATTATTAGAGATGTATGATCTAGTTGCTACCTGTAAGTGGACATAATGGCTCTGAGGCTGTGGATGCCTTGTACTGGTACCTGATTTACCGAGCCAATGCTTCGAAATCAATCACAGACAACTCGGAAGCAGGTCGCCTTGTGTCTCAACATGCTTACAACCGATAGAACTCAAACTTGAATGAATGTATGTAATAAAAGTCGCTCACCTTGAAGACTGATATAATTTTGAGATAAATCCTTTTATTTCGGATCTGCTCTCTTTTAGACAAAATGAACACAACACTGCCGTATCATATAACGGGGCCCTAACACGGGCACGGGACGTTATATATGTTAATACAACTTGGCCGTTCATCTAATTCTATAATTACCCAATCTACTAAAGCATATTGCCACCCATGTCCAAACATAACTCGTTAACTCGTTGTCTATACTTGATATCTGTTCCGGTCCTGAGTATGACAAGAATGCTATATCCAAACAGGCGATATCCCTTCTCGGTAACAATGCCTTGCCCTAGATGATCAAACCTTTTGCTCACGGAGCTTTCAGGGAAAAATACACACAGCCGTCTTGATCTCCTTTCTCGAAGTCACCTTTCCGCTGTCCCGGACGATGATTACGTTGTCTTCAGTTTCTAGTCGTCAAGTCATTCTATTGTTAGACTGGGAATCTCCTAATTTACATTTGGTGGTGCGTGTGGGCGTGACCACCATGTGGCACCTTGCAATGACTTGGCTGGTACGGGTGTCGGCAGTAGACAAAGCAATGGCAAACTATTGAAGGTAAAATTGACTTGTGAATCACAAACAGCCAAAAACAACAAATGCTGGGCTTAATAGCCATGTCCGGTAAATGACATGCAACTGACTTTTTCAACTAATTGTTAGTGATTAATGTAGAGTAATTCATTGTTGCAGATTTTCGTGCTGATAATTAAGTAGAGTAATCGACAGTTGCAGATTTACAGGAAGTTGTTAATTGCTTAAAATAAAAATATACAACGTTAGTCATTATTTAACATGCACACGAAGTTACACAATGTTAACGATTTACATAGTTCCTAATGTCTAGTGATGTATGTGAAATTGCTAACTGTTAAACATGTAAATGGATTTATGAATGTGTAGCATAGATTGCCCCTTGAGTGACAGCCCAATAAAACAATCCATTATCTTGGCATATTTATCGATGCGCATGGACACAGTTTTGGCTACAACAGAATATAACCAGGTGGTACAACGAATTGGTTTCTAGCGTTCCATTTTCGTCTTCCTGGATCCGACAAGCGCCTTGCGAAGTATACAATTGTTTTGTACGTGTATATATTTATAATCGTGTTGTTCTTGTTGTTCCGTTGATGAAGACGTCGGTCTGAACGGTCACCCGTATCTATGAGTTTTTTTAGTCATCTGTCGCTCTCCCCAGTCATATGTTTTACTCACTCTGCTGTATGCTTGACAAGCGCATCCCCTCTTAAAGATTATATAACGCCATCCATCACACTGCACAGTAGAATATAACACTATATATCACGCGATACATTAGAATATAGCACCATGCATCACCCTATACAATAAAATATAATACCATCTTTTTTTTTTTTTTTTTTTTTTTTTTTTTTTAGCATATCCTTTACAGGACTTAGCTGTCAACACCAGCATCTTTCAGCTGTATGTTGATCTCTTGGCAAGATTACGCTCAGTAGTTTGCTATTGCTTTCTGAGCGGCCGGCTCACATACCCCGTAAGTTGCCGATTCGATTCGAACTGATTTGAACCGTCATCACGTTACCGACGAGAGTATACGAGATTACGGAGAAAAGTCATAACCTCTAAGCCACCATCACGTGATATATATTTATAAAATAGCACGATAAAATAATATTACCACCATCACATGACATAATAGATTATAACAAAATCACACGATAGAATAGAATAGAATAGAATAGAATAGAATAGAATAGAATAGAATAGAATAGAGCACCGTGACATGACATATTAGAATATAACAACAACACATGATACAACAGAAAGCAACGACTACCCATGATACAACAGAACGTAACATCACACGATACAGTGTAACATAATCACACCACACGATACAACATAACATAATCACATCACACGGTACAACATAACATAATCACATCACACGGTCCAACATAACATAATCACATCACACTATACAACAGAATATAACAGGCTGTAATAAAATATACGAACCCGTGCTATGAAGCTGTGTAGTCGGATTTCTCGATCACCAAATCAGCCCTGCCTGGACATCAACTTGTGTCCATAAACAGACGATATCCCTAGTCAAAGCAAGTCATGTGAGACACATTCCAACGAAAACACACGAATTGACCGCCTACTGCATGTTGAGAACATAACAGTGAGTTCACGTCAACTGTACACCTCGATTAATCCAGTCTGGCATACCAACATATGCATACATAAATTAATAATTTAAACATCAAAATGGGAACAAGTGCTGAAACACACATCTGCTAAGGATCAGTGAAGTGTAAGGAACATCACATTTTGTCAGGGAAGGATAGATGGACAGTCTGTCCCTCCCATGGCGGATGACGAACGCGAGATTCAAACTCTCGTGAGGCCGCGCTCATGAAATTATCAGCGTTGTTTCCTAATGATTCCGTCAATGCGCCCGATTATTAATATATAATTAGCCATAAATGATCAAAAGTGATAACAACTGCGCCGCAGAGCAAAGCACGGCTGGAGATTTCTGATCGTCAGAAGGGGTCCCCCCCCCCTTTCCCGAGCTGTTTCCGCTCTTTAACTTCCGACACTCTCTGGGTCATGCACCCGGGTCATGACTCCGGGTGTCTTTCTCCTGTTGTATAATTGTACCCTGTTTAGAAAAGTTGGGCCGTTTTCCCACATTTTGCCTGTTCCGAAGCCACCCTTCCCTCGGGGAGAAAAGCATCGTCCACCCGGTGCTTCGTGCCCTCACACATATTCTAGCACAGTGGTTCTCAACCGGTGGGGAATTTCCCCCCCCCTCCCCCAGGGGGGAATTTTAGGGTTTTCAGGGCGGGGGGGGGGGGGAGGTCGTTAAAATTATGTCAAGATCGCATTAATACAAGAACCAGTTGCTTGATGTTGCTTTTCCCTCTAAATTTTACGGTTCTGTACTTCTCACCCTAATGAAATTCGATGTATAACGTAAGTCGGCCCGCAAATCACTTTTTATGTAGATGTCTAGACTTGTTCTAGTATGTGTTATTAAATTTAGCTTCCATTTTTATGTATTCTGTGTAAGGGTGGGGGGGGGGGGATTTAATAGAGAGGAAATTCGAAATGGGGGGTGGGGGAATAATGTTTTGAACATATGGTAAAGGGGCGCATGGGGCAAAAAAGGTTGAGAACCATTGTTCTAGCACCTTCGTTTGTGAGAAGCCAGCTTCTTCCCCGGCCGGGCACCTTCACTCCGGCGTTTAGCCGGCTATTAGTATGCTATTACGGGAGCCACGGTACTGCAGTGGTAAGTATTATTCGAATTATCTCCGAGGTGGGTTTTTTTTTTTTAATTTTGCGTTTACCTGGATTCCGAAATTAGCTGGACCTAAAACGGGCACGAGAGAAATGTTCCTGTATGACAATGTAGGCGTGATAATGACCACAGTTGAGGTGAGTTAAGTTGAGTTAAGAACCGACGTCACTGCACTCAGGACATTCCCATAGGGGCTCGTCCCCTCGTTCAACAGCCAGCGAAGTGTCATACTACCCACCGCCATCTGATTTAAAGTTCGCCTGGTCTTCTCTCTCAGTTTTGAGATTCTTCAGAACTGCCGATCCCCATCATTCTCATTCTTTCTACATATAGGTTGTCAATCTGTTCCCCCGACTTCTCCACCTGGTCCCACAAGCGCACAATCACCTCCCCTTTGTCCATAGGCAAACTACCACAAAGAGGTGTGTTCCCTGCTAGCCTATCAGACTTTTCATTCCCCCGCACTCCCACAAGGCCAGGGCAAAATATCCATACAATTCTCACAATTTGTGACCTCTGAAGCGAGGTGAGCCATTCCACACGAAACATTCTTTTCTCCACCTTACTAAGCATACTCTTGGAATCCGCAATGTGTGTTGCAGTAGTCTCCTCTAACCAACGGAATGCGGCTGTTACTGCTTCCACCTCCATTCTCATGCCGAGTGGTCACCCGGGAAGGGTAACCCGGTCAACAAATGCCCGCAGAAGTCGGATGTGTCGGCCTAACGGCGTAAGAACGCAGCTCTGCTGTAAACAGGCACAGCGCAATCACGTCCGAAAAAACTCTCCGGACGAACGCAGAAGAAGATGCCGAGTGATCTAAAATCATGGGGCCCGCACCATATACCGATGGCATCCCATGAGGGACCCCAGGGGTTCTGACCCTATGCTACCACCATCACAGTTATAGTGCGGAAGTCAGTATGAACCTTCACACTCTGACACACCCTGGGTGAATGGACTATCCGCAAAAATGTCCGACTGGTCTTTACAAATATGGAGTTAGCACCAATAACAAACTCATCATCAGGCATGTACAAGAATCTTGTGTCTTTTTAAATATGACAAATTTTAACGATATATGTGAAGCAATAATCAGGTCGTTATTGAGAGGTTTAACGCGCTCGCTCTTAAACTTCCTTAGTTGGCTTTCACGGCATGCTTGATAGGTGACAGTGGTTCTATTCCTTGCTTGCCCTTAGGGTGGCGGTAACACACGACGGTTAATGTTCTAGTTACAAGTGTGTTCTCTCGCTTTGAACGCAAGCGTGGTCCTTACACGTGCTATTATGTACTTTTAGTGCACTGGGCTGATTTCATAGACCAGGTGATAACAAAGGCCAAGCGGGGTTTGGCAGCGATGCGGGTGATGGCGGCAGCAAACTGTGAGCAGCGCCATCTATGTCTTCTGTACGAGGGGCTGGTCATGTCTGTTTTGGAGTATGCAATGGCAATCCTTACTCTCAGCCATAAGCAGATAGAAAGGATGGAAAGGATACAGAATGAAGCTATGCGCATTATTCTTGGATGTACAAGAGATACAGCATGCAGGGCGATGCGCTACCTTCTTGATTTTCCAACCATTGAAGAGAGAATGCAAGTTTGCAGGGCACGCGCCTACCTCAGAATTAACGCAAACACACAGCATCCACTGCATAGTGAAATTAGGAAGGTGAAGGGCAGCAGGTTAAAAAGAGGACGGTCGTGGATGGGTCAAGCCGAAGACATTCTTCAACAGGTGTGTTCACTTGAGGACTTAGAACCTGGCGAGGAGTGGGTGCAAGTGCCAACAGACTTCTGCACATCCTTTTCAGTTTGCATCCAACTAGATAGAAAATGCAGACAAGAAAATCCGGCTGCTGTGGAGGCTGAAGTACAAGCGTTGATTTTCGAGAATTCGCTAGACAGTGACGCGGTCATCTACACAGATGGGTCGGTCGTCCGACATGTGAGAAGCTCATGGGCCTTTACAGCTCGGGCCGGAGGGAGAATTGTGAAGGAGGACTCTGGTGCTTTCACTGAAACCACAAGTAGCCTGACCATGGAAGTCATGGCAGTAAGTAAAGCAATAACATGGCTCGAGACACAGACATTCACTAGGGCTTGTTTCCTTAGCGACTCAATGAACATGATCAAGAGGATAGAGAAGGGGTCGATCCGAAGAGAATGGTTGCTGCCTCTGAAGCGGTCTCGGCTGGCAAAGATTAGTTTCATCTTCGTGCCAGGGCATGCGGGAGTACAAGGAAATGAGCGGGCTGACAAGCTCGCAGGTGAGGCTACTGTGGAGGGCGGACGCGCCATGGACCAGGCTGACATTCTGAATGCTCTACGAGAAGTGAGACTTTTGCAAGAACCAAGTGATGACTGTGAATCTACAACAATGGCCAGACTGCGAGAGCAGCAAATTAAAAGAGGGGTGGCCAAACAAGAACACTACGCAAGAAGCCAAAGAAGATTGATAAACCAACACAGAACTGGTGTCGTTAGCCGCTACACGCTGCGGGATTTGCTGAGGAGGGGATCCGAGCACTTATGGACTGAATGGTCCGATGTGCAACGAGGATGATCTGTCGACTAACTAACTAACTAACTAACATTGCCGTAGATACACGTTTAATTCATAATTATTGCTACGTCATATTCTTTCATTCTAATATTTCTCACTTATACATAGGCGAGTCCATTCTGTGGCAAAGTGGTTACAAACGCAATTCGCAATCCCGAATACCGCGTTCGAAACACAGCTGCGGGCGATTTGGACGCAGACAGTCTTGAGCTGGTTTTCATGGAATAGTATGAATGCCGGTCATTCAGAAAGAAATGGCAAATAATGAACGTAAACTTGCCAAGAAATCACAAACAGCTAAACATGCTGGAGTTGACTACGACTTCCTGTAAAGGATGTGTAACTAACCTTTTAACATATAGTGGAATATTTTAATAACATGACCTTCTTTGTTCAGTAGGCAATGGAAAACTATGAAACGTAAACATTGCCTATAAAATCAGTCTGGGGTCGGGTTTAATCGCAACGTATTACACACGATATGCATTATTTAAGTATGCATGAAACTTGGGTTTAATAAGTACAGGCATAAAGTGTGTCCTTAAATTATATCTTTGCACCGGCCGCCATGTTCCGTGGAGTATTTCTACAGTTTGAAGGTTCAAGCGTGTTTTAGATGCCAGAGGCCAATTCATTGCACCAGATTTTATCCCACATGGCTCGGTCTCATTCCGCACGGCGGCCTGCAGACAGCGTCGCATAAAGCAAGAACTCCGTAGCTCCAGCGACGACCCCGTGAAGTCTCCGAGAAAATTGCACCCGTGAACCAAATACCGGAATCGAACCTGCAAGACCCTCAGTGTTGTCTTCTACAGTTTGAAAGCAGGTCACTGGATACAGTTTCCTTTTAAGTAAATCAAAGTGATCGCAGGAGCGTTAGTGTAGACGGTTGGGGGGGCTAGCATGACAATGTCATGAGGGCCGTTGGGCGGGGGTTCGATGCCTGAGTTCGTCGTCCGCTAAGAGAGGGAAAGACTAGCCAGATCATCTGCCGTTGCGCTGAGGCCTAAACAATGTGATGGTTCTAGCATATCGCATGTTCATAGCAGAATTTCTCTTATGGGCATGTATTTGTTTGTTACGTTATGTTTGTTAAGTCAAGTTTGTTAAGTCAAATTTGTTAAATCAAGTTTATTAAGTAAAGCTTATTAAGTAAAGTTTGTTAAGTAAAGTTTGTTAAGTAAAGTTTGTTAAGTAAAAATTAAGTAATATTTGTTAAGTAAAGCTTGTTAAGTAAAGTTTGTTAAGTAAAGCTTGTTAAGTACAGTTTGTAAAGTAAAGTTTGTTAAGTAAAGTTTGTTAAGTAAAGTTTGTTAAGTAAAGCTTGTTAAGTAAAGGTTAAGTAAAGCGTGTTAAGTAAAGCCTGTTAAGAAAAGCTTGTTAAGTAAAGCTTGTTAAGTAAAGTTTGTTAAGTAAAGCGGGAGTCTACGTGGCTAAGTGGCCAAGCCGTTTGAGTTGGCCTCCGAAGGCTGTGGGTTTGATTCTGGGCCGCATCCTTCGGTTTACGAGTTAAATTTTTCGAAGACTCCTGTGGGTTGTCGCTGGAGCTACTGAGTTCGTGCTTTGTGCGACGCTTTCCGTGCTGCGGAAAAAGACCGAGTCATATGGGGAAAAACCCGGTGCAATGAAGTCGACACTGCCGACTTTTAAGCGACTTTTTTTTTTTTGTTAAGTAAAGTTTGTTAAGTAAAGCTTGGTAAGCAAAGTTTGTAAAGTAAAGTTTGTTAAGTAAAGCTTATTAAGTAAAGTAGGCGTGGGTATATATTTATAGCCACATACATGTATCGACCTATGGGCCCCCCCCCCAGGGGGAGTGGTCACTATCACGCCTGTGGTCTTTACTTCCCAGAACACCTCCTGGTACCCAGGTCTGGTCGGGGATCCGCTGTGGTCAGCCTGCCCGTCCACTGGTCAAGAGTTCGATCTGTTACGGGTGAGGATTCGAGTTGTCCAAAATTTGCATTGGCTCCCCGGTTGACCCAGATTAAAATGGATACCAGGAAACGCATTGGGGAGTAAAGGCGTCCGGTGTGCCACTGACCCCATTACCCGCTGACTGCCGATTGATCTACAACAACTTGGGTCTAGCACTTAATGGGATGGGATAGGACAGGCATAAATAACCATTGGATGGGACAGAAAAACATGTTCCATGGACACGCCTGCCAGACTTGCCCATGGGAATGTTATTCCCATGGGAAAGGACCCATGGGACGGATGGGATGGGACATGCATAAATTACCATGCGGTGTAAATTATGTCCCATGGACATGCCTGTTAATTAAGCCTGTACAAAGTCTCCTACTGTTTTACATTTGAGGCCTGACACAGGCCAGTTTTGAATATCCGCCTCGATACAAATTCGAACTCGTATCAATCAGGGCTGTAGGTATGCTAGCCATTGCGCCTCCTATTTTCTATGTAAGTAAGTAGACGGTGAAAAGATTAATTCTATGTCTTATGGCGTATTTGGTATATGGTGCGGTCACCGAGTTTTTATAAAAAGGTCTGTACTTTTTCTTTATGAATATATCTACATTATTTAGCCACATCATAAATGTACTATTTTTGAAAAACACGAAACACATATAACAGTTTATAATAAACATGCAAAAACCAACCTTGATAAATCAAGACATATAATATGTCTTTTTACAAACGATATAAAATACTTTACTAATGAGAAATGTCCTTAATGAATTTACTAACGAAACACAAGCCAAATCACCAGAAGTGTGAATACCAGATCACATTACAGCCATTTCATCCTTTCTGGGGATGAGCAAAATCCACTTGAGATTTCGGTCTCCAAATGCGGGGAAATGGTCAGGACAATCACACGGATCAAACGGATTTAAACTTAGGAGCCAGGTAAAAGTACAAAAATATGTTTAAGAAATCACAACCTCGCTAACAGAATAAAAAAAAGTTAGCGACAAGTAGGAATGCAAGCGACATAAGGGGTTTGCGCGTGCATCCCTCTCTACAACATATGGACACCTCGCGACCAGGGAGTGCTTCACGCAACAAATTGGGCGAGGTGGAAGTCGCGAGCCGATGGCACGCCACTGCTGACTGGCCAGTTTTATGGGCGGTGGTAAGCCAAGAGGAGAATAGATAGAAGGGAATTTGACAGTGAATATGTCTGCTTGTTTCTTTGATTTACATATGTTAGGTATAAATGTCGCGCTTTATTATTATTATTATTTATGAGTAGTGTTGGCAGAAGTAGTTGTTGTCGCTCGTGTTACAAGGTGTTTTAAGGAAGGCAGAGAATGGTAGCACTGTAATTCGCCATGGATGACGTAGGTGACGACGAAGGAAGGTTGGTGTGAGAGTGGCTATCACTCTATGTATACAGCTTCAGACTGATTGAGAGTATACGCTCCACAGAGTGACAAGTTGTTGTAATACTGCTGGAAGACACGGAATTAGTAGTAGTAGTAGTAGTAGTAGTAGTAGTAGTAGTAGTAGTAGTAGTAGTAGTAGTAGTAGTAGTAGTAGTAGTAGTAGTAGTAGTAGTGGTGGTGATGGTAGTAGTGATGGTGGTGATGATGGTGGTGGTGGTGGTGATGATGGTGGTGGTGGTGATAGAAGTAATAGCAATAGTGGTAGTGGTGGTAGTAGTAGTGATGGTGGTGGTGGTGATAGTAGTAGTGGTGGTGATGATGATGGTTGTGGTGGTGTGGTGGTGGTAGTAGTAGTAGTAGTAGTAGTAGTAGTAGTAGTAGTAGTAGTAGTAGTAGTAGTAGTAGTAGTAGTAGTAGTAGTAGTAGTAGTAGTAGTAGTAGTAGTAGCAGCAGTACGTATAACTATTGGGCCAACAATCAGGCGTGCTGTAGTGTATACACACACGTGAGTGCCGTGTTCAGCCGCTGCTCTACACTTCAATATCAGCGCACATGTATGTTTTGTGTGTGTGATTAGCGTTGTCTCGCTTTGAACTCCTAGTCCACACACAAGCTACTACTTCTAGTGCACTGCACTGATGTTTGCCTGTGGGTTAGCTTTCTCTAGTGCCAGTGCCCCTCGCCAT
>OY992889.1:101741960-101766960 GCA_963921405.1 Cepaea hortensis | reverse complement strand
TAGTACGTCTCATCTTTAGTACGTCTTATCTTTAGTACGTCTCATCTTTAGTATGTCTCATCTTTAGTATGTCTCATCTGTAGTATGCCTCATCTTTAATATGCCTTATCTTTAGTATGTCTCATCTTTAGTATGTCTCATCTTTAGTATGTCTCATCTTTAGTATGTCTTATCTTTACTATTTCTCATCTTTAGTATTTCTCATCTTTAGTGTGTTTCATCTTTAGTATGTGTCATCTTTGGTATGTCTCATCTTTAGTATGTCTCATCTTTAGTATGCCTTATCTTTAGTATGTCTCATCTTTAGTATGTCTCATCTTTAGTATGTCTCATCTTTAGTATGTCTCATCTTTATTATGTCTTATCTTTAGTATGTCTCATCTTTACTATTTCTCATCTTTAGTATTTCTCATCTTTAGTATGTCTCATCTTTAGTATGTCTTATCTTTACTATTTCTCATCTTTAGTATGTCTTATCTTTACTATTTCTCATCTTTAGTATTTCTCATCTTTAGTATGTCTCATCTTTAGTATGTCTCATCTTTAGTATGTCTCATCTTTACTATTTCTCATCTTTAGTATTTCTCATCTTTAGTATGTTTCATCTTTAGTATGTCTCATCTTTAGTACGTTTCATCTTTAGTACGTCTTATCTTTAGTACGTCTTATCTTTAGTACGTCTCATCTTTATTATGTCTCATCTTTAGTATGTCTCATCTGTAGTATGCCTCATCTTTAGTATGCCTTATCTTTGGTATGTCTCATCTTTAGTATGTCTCATCTTTAGTATGTCTCATCTTTAGTATGTCTTATCTTTACTATTTCTCATCTTTAGTATTTCTCATCTTTAGTGTGTTTCATCTTTAGTATGTCTCATCTTTAGTACGTCTCATCTTTAGTACGTCTTATCTTTAGTACGTCTTATCTTTAGTACGTCTCATCTTTAGTATGTCTCATCTTTAGTATGCCTTATCTTTAGTATGTCTCATCTTTAGTATGTCTCATCTTTAGTATGTCTCATCTTTAGTATGTCTCATCTTTAGTATGTCTCATCTTTACTACTTCTCATCTTTAGTATTTCTCATCTTTAGTATGTTTCATCTTTAGTATGTCTCATCTTTAGTACGTCTCATCTTTAGTACGTCTTATCTTTAGTACGTCTTATCTTTAGCATGTCTCATCTTTAGTATGTCTCATCTTTAGTATGCCTTATCTTTAGTATGTCTCATCTTTAGTATGTCTCATCTTTAGTATGTCTCATCTTTAGTATGTCTCAACTTTAGTATGTCTCATCTTTACTATTTCTCATCTTTAGTATGTCTCATCTTTAGTATGTCTCATCTTTAGTATGTCTCATCTTTAGTATGTCTCATCTTTAGTATGTCTCATCTTTAGTATGTCTCATCTTTAGTATGTCTCATCTTTACTATTTCTCATCTTTAGTATGTCTCATCTTTAGTATGTCTCATCTTTAGTATGTCTCATCTTTACTATTTCTCATCTTTAGTATTTCTCATATTTAGTATGTTTCATCTTTGGTATGTCTCATCTTTAGTATGTCTCATCTTTAGTATGTCTCATCTTTAGTATGTCTCATCTTTAGTATGTCTCATCTTTAGTATGTCTCATCTTTACTATTTCTCATCTTTAGTATTTCTCATCTTTAGTATGTTTCATCTTTAGTATGTCTCATCTTTAGTACGTCTCATCTTTAGTACGTCTTATCTTTAGTATGCCTTATCTTTAGTATGTCTCATCTTTAGTATGTCTCATCTTTAGTATGTCTCATCTTTAGTATGTCTCATCTTTAGTATGTCTTATCTTTAGTATGTCTCATCTTTACTATTTCTCATCTTTAGTATTTCTCATCTTTAGTATGTTTCATCTTTAGTATGTCTCATCTTTAGTATGTCTCATCTTTAGTATGTCTCATCTTTAGTATGTCTCATCTTTACTATTTCTCATCTTTAGTATTTCTCATCTTTAGTATGTTTCATCTTTAGTATGTTTCATCTTTTGTACGTCTCATCTTTAGTACGTCTTATCTTTAGTACGTCTTATCTTTAGTACGTCTCATCTTTAGTATGTCTCATCTTTAGTATGTCTCATCTTTAGTATGTCTCATCTTTAGTATGTCTCATCTTTACTACTTCTCATCTTTAGTATTTCTCATCTTTAGTATGTTTCATCTTTAGTATGTCTCATCCTTAGTACGTCTCATCTTTAGTACGTCTTATCTTTAGTACGTCTTATCTTTAGTACGTCTCATCTTTAGTATGTCTCATCTTTAGTATGCCTTATCTTTAGTATGTCTCATCTTTAGTATGTCTCATCTTTAGTATGTCTCATCTTTAGTATGTCTCATCTTTAGTATGTCTCATCTTTAGTATGTCTCATCTTTAGTATGTCTTATCTTTAGTATGTCTCATCTTTACTATTTCTCATCTTTAGTATTTCTCATCTTTAGTATGTTTCATCTTTAGTATGTGTCATCTTTAGTATTTCTCATCTTTAGTATGTCTCATCTTTAGTATGTCTCATCTTTACTATTTCTCATCTGTAGTATTTCTCATCTTTAGTATGTTTCATCTTTAGTATGTCTCATCTTTAGTACGTCTCATCTTTAGTACGTCTTATCTTTAGTACGTCTTTTCTTTTGTACGTCTCATCTTTAGTATGTCTCATCTTTAGTATGTCTCATCTTTAGTATGTCTCATCTTTAGTATGTCTCATCTTTAGTATGTCTCATCTTTAGTATGTCTTATCTTTACTATTTCTCATCTTTAGTATTTCTCATCTTTAGTGTGTTTCATCTTTAGTATGTTTCATCTTTGGTATGTCTCATCTTTAGTATCTCTCATCTTTAGTATGCCTTATCTTTAGTATGTCTCATCTTTAGTATGTCTCATCTTTAGTATGTCTCATCTTTAGTATGTCTCATCTTTAGTATGTCTTATCTTTAGTATGTCTCATCTTTACTATTTCTCATCTTTAGTATTTCTCATCTTTAGTATGTTTCATCTTTAGTATGTCTCATCTTTAGTATGTCTCATCTTTAGTATGTCTCATCTTTAGTATGTCTCATCTTTACTATTTCTCATCTTTAGTATTTCTCATCTTTAGTATGTTTCATCTTTAGTATGTCTCATCTTTAGTACGTCTCATCTTTAGTACGTCTTATCTTTAGTACGTCTTATCTTTAGTACGTCTCATCTTTAGTATGTCTCATATTTAGTATGTCTCATCTTTAGTATGTCTCATCTTTAGTATGTCTCATCTTTACTACTTCTCATCTTTAGTATTTCTCATCTTTAGTATGTTTCATCTTTAGTATGTCTCATCTTTAGTACGTCTCATCTTTAGTACGTCTTATCTTTAGTACGTCTTATCTTTAGTACGTCTCATCTTTAGTATGTCTCATCTTTAGTATGCCTTATCTTTAGTATGTCTCATCTTTAGTATGTCTCATCTTTAGTATGTCTCATCTTTAGTATGTCTCATCTTTAGTATAACTCATCTTTACTATTTCTCATCTTTAGTATGTCTCATCTTTAGTATGTCTCATCTTTAGTATCTCTCATCTTTAGTACGTCTCATCTTTAGTATGTCTCATCTTTAGTATATCTCATCTTTAGTATGTCTCATCTTTAGTATGTCTCATCTTTACTATTTCTCATCTTTAGTATGTCTCATCTTTAGTATGTCTCATCTTTACTACTTCTCATCTTTAGTATTTCTCATCTTTAGTATGTTTCATCTTTAGTACGTCTCATCTTTAGTACGTCTCATCTTTAGTACGTCTTATCTTTAGTACGTCTCATCTTTAGTATGTCTCATCTTTAGTATGTCTCATCTGTAGTATGCCTCATCTTTAGTATGCCTTATCTTTAGTATGTCTCATCTTTAGTATGTCTCATCTTTAGTATGTCTCATCTTTAGTATGTCTTATCTTTACTATTTCTCATCTTTAGTATTTCTCATCTTTAGTGTGTTTCATCTTTAGTATGTTTCATCTTTGGTATGTCTCATCTTTAGTATGTCTCATCTTTAGTATGCCTTATCTTTAGTATGTCTCATCTTTAGTATGTCTCATCTTTAGTATGTCTCATCTTTAGTATGTCTCATCTTTAGTATGTCTTATCTTTAGTATGTCTCATCTTTACTATTTCTCATCTTTAGTATTTCTCATCTTTAGTATGTCTCATCTTTAGTATGTCTTATCTTTACTATTTCTCATCTTTAGTATGTCTTATCTTTACTATTTCTCATCTTTAGTATTTCTCATCTTTAGTATGTCTCATCTTTAGTATGTTTCATCTTTAGTATGTCTCATCTTTAGTATGTCTCATCTTTACTATTTCTCATCTTTAGTATTTCTCATCTTTAGTATGTTTCATCTTTAGTATGTCTCATCTTTAGTACGTCTCATCTTTAGTACGTCTTATCTTTAGTACGTCTTATCTTTAGTACGTCTCATCTTTAGTATGTCTCATCTTTAGTATGTCTCATCTGTAGTATGCCTCATCTTTAGTATGCCTTATCTTTAGTATGTCTCATCTTTAGTATGTCTCATCTTTAGTATGTCTCATCTTTAGTATGTCTTATCTTTACTATTTTTCATCTTTAGTATTTCTCATCTTTAGTGTGTTTCATCTTTAGTATGTCTCATCTTTAGTACGTCTCACCTTTAGTACGTCTTATCTTTAGTACGTCTTATCTTTAGTACGTCTCATCTTTAGTATGTCTCATCTTTAGTATGCCTTATCTTTAGTATGTCTCATCTTTAGTATGTCTCATCTTTAGTATGTCTCATCTTTAGTATGTCTCATCTTTAGTATAACTCATCTTTACTATTTCTCATCTTTAGTATGTCTCATCTTTAGTATGTCTCATCTTTAGTATGTCTCATCTTTAGTATGTCTCATCTTTAGTATGTCTCATCTTTAGTATGTCTCATCTTTAGTATGTCTCATCTTTAGTATGTCTCATCTTTACTATTTCTCATCTTTAGTATGTCTCATCTTTAGTATGTCTCATCTTTAGTATGTCTCATCTTTACTATTTCTCATCTTTAGTATTTCTCATCTTTAGTATGTTTCATCTTTGGTATGTCTCATCTTTAGTATGTCTCATCTTTAGTATGTCTCATCTTTACTATTTCTCATCTTTAGTATTTCTCATCTTTAGTATGTTTCATCTTTAGTATGTCTCATCTTTAGTACGTCTCATCTTTAGTACGTCTTATCTTTAGTATGCCTTATCTTTAGTATGTCTCATCTTTAGTATGTCTCATCTTTAGTATGTCTCATCTTTAGTATGTCTCATCTTTAGTATGTCTTATCTTTAGTATGTCTCATCTTTACTATTTCTCATCTTTAGTATGTCTCATCTTTAGTATGTTTCATCTTTAGTATGTCTCATCTTTAGTATGTCTCATCTTTAGTATGTCTCATCTTTAGTATGTCTCATCTTTACTATTTCTCATCTTTAGTATTTCTCATCTTTAGTATGTTTCATCTTTAGTATGTCTCATCTTTAGTACGTCTCATCTTTAGTACGTCTTATCTTTAGTACGTCTTATCTTTAGTATGCCTTATCTTTAGTATGTCTCATCTTTAGTATGTCTCATCTTTAGTACGTCTCATCTTTAGTACGTCTTATCTTTAGTACGTCTTATCTTTAGTACGTCTCATCTTTAGTATGTCTCATCTTTAGTATGTCTCATCTTTAGTATGTCTCATCTTTAGTATCTCTCATCTTTAGTACGTCTCATCTTTAGTACTTCTCATCTTTAGTATGTCTGATCTTTAGTATGCCTCATCTTTAGTATCTCTCATCTTTAGTATGTCTCATCTTTAGTATGTCTGATCTTTAGTACGTCTCATCTTTAGTACGTCTCATCTTTAGTATGTCTCATCTTTAGTATATCTCATCTTTAGTATGTCTCATCTTTAGTATGTCTCATCTTTACTATTTCTCATCTTTAGTATGTCTCATCTTTAGTATGTCTCATCTTTACTACTTCTCATCTTTAGTATTTCTCATCTTTAGTATGTTTCATCTTTAGTACGTCTCATCTTTAGTACGTCTCATCTTTAGTACGTCTTATCTTTAGTACGTCTCATCTTTAGTATGTCTCATCTTTAGTATGTCTCATCTGTAGTATGCCTCATCTTTAGTATGCCTTATCTTTAGTATGTCTCATCTTTAGTATGTCTCATCTTTAGTATGTCTCATCTTTAGTGTGTCTTATCTTTACTATTTCTCATCTTTAGTATTTCTCATCTTTAGTGTGTTTCATCTTTAGTATGTTTCATCTTTGGTATGTCTCATCTTTAGTATGTCTCATCTTTAGTATGCCTTATCTTTAGTATGTCTCATCTTTAGTATGTCTCATCTTTAGTATGTCTCATCTTTAGTATGTCTCATCTTTAGTATGTCTTATCTTTAGTATGTCTCATCTTTACTATTTCTCATCTTTAGTATTTCTCATCTTTAGTATGTCTCATCTTTAGTATGTCTTATCTTTACTATTTCTCATCTTTAGTATGTCTTATCTTTACTATTTCTCATCTTTAGTATTTCTCATCTTTAGTATGTCTCATCTTTAGTATGTTTCATCTTTAGTATGTCTCATCTTTAGTATGTCTCATCTTTACTATTTCTCATCTTTAGTATTTCTCATCTTTAGTATGTTTCATCTTTAGTATGTCTCATCTTTAGTACGTCTCATCTTTAGTACGTCTTATCTTTAGTACGTCTTATCTTTAGTACGTCTCATCTTTAGTATGTCTCATCTTTAGTATGTCTCATCTGTAGTATGCCTCATCTTTAGTATGCCTTATCTTTAGTATGTCTCATCTTTAGTATGTCTCATCTTTAGTATGTCTCATCTTTAGTATGTCTTATCTTTACTATTTTTCATCTTTAGTATTTCTCATCTTTAGTGTGTTTCATCTTTAGTATGTCTCATCTTTAGTACGTCTCACCTTTAGTACGTCTTATCTTTAGTACGTCTTATCTTTAGTACGTCTCATCTTTAGTATGTCTCATCTTTAGTATGCCTTATCTTTAGTATGTCTCATCTTTAGTATGTCTCATCTTTAGTATGTCTCATCTTTAGTATGTCTCATCTTTAGTATGTCTCATCTTTACTATTTCTCATCTTTAGTATGTCTCATCTTTAGTATGTCTCATCTTTAGTATGTCTCATCTTTAGTATGTCTCATCTTTAGTATGTCTCATCTTTAGTATGTCTCATCTTTAGTATGTCTCATCTTTAGTATGTCTCATCTTTACTATTTCTCATCTTTAGTATGTCTCATCTTTAGTATGTCTCATCTTTAGTATGTCTCATCTTTACTATTTCTCATCTTTAGTATTTCTCATCTTTAGTATGTTTCATCTTTGGTATGTCTCATCTTTAGTATGTCTCATCTTTAGTATGTCTCATCTTTACTATTTCTCATCTTTAGTATTTCTCATCTTTAGTATGTTTCATCTTTAGTATGTCTCATCTTTAGTACATCTCATCTTTAGTACGTCTTATCTTTAGTATGCCTTATCTTTAGTATGTCTCATCTTTAGTATGTCTCATCTTTAGTATGTCTCATCTTTAGTATGTCTCATCTTTAGTATGTCTTATCTTTAGTATGTCTCATCTTTACTATTTCTCATCTTTAGTATGTCTCATCTTTAGTATGTTTCATCTTTAGTATGTCTCATCTTTAGTATGTCTCATCTTTAGTATGTCTCATCTTTAGTATGTCTCATCTTTACTATTTCTCATCTTTAGTATTTCTCATCTTTAGTATGTTTCATCTTTAGTATGTCTCATCTTTAGTACGTCTCATCTTTAGTACGTCTTATCTTTAGTACGTCTTATCTTTAGTATGCCTTATCTTTAGTATGTCTCATCTTTAGTATGTCTCATCTTTAGTATGTCTCATCTTTAGTATGTCTCATCTTTAGTATGTCTTATCTTTAGTATGTCTCATCTTTACTATTTCTCATCTTTAGTATGTCTCATCTTTAGTATGTTTCATCTTTAGTATGTCTCATCTTTAGTATGTCTCATCTTTAGTATGTCTCATCTTTAGTATGTCTCATCTTTACTATTTCTCATCTTTAGTATTTCTCATCTTTAGTATGTTTCATCTTTAGTATGTCTCATCTTTAGTACGTCTCATCTTTAGTATGTATTATCTTTAGTACGTCTTATCTTTAGTACGTCTCATCTTTAGTATGTCTCATCTTTAGTATGTCTCATCTTTAGTATGTCTCATCTTTAGTATGTCTCATCTTTACTACTTCTCATCTTTAGTATTTCTCATCTTTAGTATGTTTCATCTTTAGTATGTCTCATCTTTAGTACGTCTCATCTTTAGTACGTCTTATCTTTAGTACGTCTTATCTTTAGTACGTCTCATCTTTAGAATGTCTCATCTTTAGTATGCCTTATCTTTAGTATGTCTCATCTTTAGTATGTCTCATCTTTAGTATGTCTCATCTTTAGTATGTCTCATCTTTAGTATGTCTCATCTTTAGTATGTCTCATCTTTAGTATGTCTTATCTTTAGTATGTCTCATCTTTACTATTTCTCATCTTTAGTATTTCTCATCTTTAGTATGTTTCATCTTTAGTATGTCTCATCTTTAGTATGTCTCATCTTTAGTATGTCTCATCTTTAGTATGTCTCATCTTTACTATTTCTCATCTGTAGTATTTCTCATCTTTAGTATGTTTCATCTTTAGTATGTCTCATCTTTAGTACGTCTCATCTTTAGTACGTCTTATCTTTAGTACGTCTTATCTTTAGTACGTCTCATCTTTAGTATGTCTCATCTTTAGTATGTCTCATCTTTAGTATGTCTCATCTTTAGTATGTCTCATCTTTAGTATGTCTCATCTTTAGTATGTCTTATCTTTACTATTTCTCATCTTTAGTATTTCTCATCTTTAGTGTGTTTCATCTTTAGTATGTTTCATCTTTGGTATGTCTCATCTTTAGTATGTCTCATCTTTAGTATGCCTTATCTTTAGTATGTCTCATCTTTAGTATGTCTCATCTTTAGTATGTCTCATCTTTAGTATGTCTCATCTTTAGTATGTCTTATCTTTAGTATGTCTCATCTTTACTATTTCTCATTTTTAGTATTTCTCATCTTTAGTATGTTTCATCTTTAGTATGTCTCATCTTTAGTATGTCTCATCTTTAGTATGTCTCATCTTTAGTATGTCTCATCTTTACTATTTCTCATCTTTAGTATTTCTCATCTTTAGTATGTTTCATCTTTAGTATGTCTCATCTTTAGTACGTCTCATCTTTAGTACGTCTTATCTTTAGTACGTCTTATCTTTAGTACGTCTCATCTTTAGTATGTCTCATCTTTAGTATGTCTCATCTTTAGTATGTCTCATCTTTAGTATGTCTCATCTTTACTACTTCTCATCTTTAGTATTTCTCATCTTTAGTATGTTTCATCTTTAGTATGCCTCATCTTTAGTACGTCTCATCTTTAGTACATCTTATCTTTAGTACGTCTTATCTTTTGTACGTCTCATCTTTAGTATGTCTCATCTTTAGTATGTCTCATCTTTAGTATGTCTCATCTTTAGTATGTCTCATCTTTAGTATGTCTTATCTTTACTATTTCTCATCTTTAGTATTTCTCATCTTTAGTGTGTTTCATCTGAGTATGTTTCATCTTTGGTATGTCTCATCTTTAGTATGTCTCATCTTTAGTATGCCTTATCTTTAGTATGTCTCATCTTTAGTATGTCTCATCTTTAGTATGTCTCATCTTTAGTATGTCTCATCTTTAGTATGTAGTATCTTTAGTATGTCTCATCTTTACTATTTCTCATCTTTAGTATTTCTCATCTTTAGTATGTTTCATCTTTAGTATGTCTCATCTTTAGTATGTCTCTTCTTTAGTATGTCTCATCTTTACTATTTCTCATCTTTAGTATTTCTCATCTTTAGTATGTTTCATCTTTAGTATGTCTCATCTTTAGTACGTCTCATCTTTAGTACGTCTTATCTTTAGTACGTCTTATCTTCAGTACGTCTCATCTTTAGTATGTCTCATCTTTAGTATGTCTCATCTTTAGTATGTCTCATCTTTAGTATGTCTCATCTTTACTACTTCTCATCTTTAGTATTTCTCATCTTTAGTATGTTTCATCTTTAGTATGTCTCATCTTTAGTACGTCTCATCTTTAGTACGTCTTATCTTTAGTACGTCTTATCTTTAGTACGTCTCATCTTTAGTATGTCTCATCTTTAGTATGCCTTATCTTTAGTATGTCTCATCTTTAGTATGTCTCATCTTTAGTATGTCTCATCTTTAGTATGTCTCATCTTTAGTATGTCTCATCTTTACTATTTCTCATCTTTAGTATGTCTCATCTTTAGTATGTCTCATCTTTAGTATGTCTCATCTTTAGTATGTCTCATCTTTACTATTTCTCATCTTTAGTATGTCTCATCTTTAGTATGTCTCATCTTTAGTATGTCTCATCTTTACTATTTCTCATCTTTAGTATGTCTCATCTTTAGTATGTCTCATCTTTAGTATGTCTCATCTTTAGTATGTCTCATCTTTAGTATCTCTCATCTTTAGTACGTCTCATCTTTAGTACTTCTCATCTTTAGTATGTCTGATCTTTAGTATGCCTCATCTTTAGTATCTCTCATCTTTAGTATGTCTCATCTTTAGTATGTCTGATCTTTAGTACGTCTCATCTTTAGTACGTCTCATCTTTAGTATGTCTCATTTTTAGTATATCTCATCTTTAGTATGTCTCATCTTTAGTATGTCTCATCTTTACTATTTCTCATCTTTAGTATGTCTCATCTTTAGTATGTCTCATCTTTACTATTTCTCATCTTTACTATTTCTCATCTTTAGTATGTTTCATCTTTAGTATGTCTCATCTTTAGTACGTCTCATCTTTAGTACGTCTTATCTTTAGTACGTCTTATCTTTAGTACGTCTCATCTTTAGTATGTCTCATCTTTAGTATGTCTCATCTTTAGTATGTCTCATCTTTACTACTTCTCATCTTTAGTATTTCTCATCTTTAGTATGTTTCATCTTTAGTATGTCTCATCTTTAGTACGTCTCATCTTTAGTACGTCTTATCTTTAGTACGTCTCATCTTTAGTATGTCTCATCTTTAGTATGTCTCATCTGTAGTATGCCTCATCTTTAGTATGCCTTATCTTTAGTATGTCTCATCTTTAGTATGTCTCATCTTTAGTATGTCTCATCTTTAGTATGTCTTATCTTTACTATTTCTCATCTTTAGTATTTCTCATCTTTAGTGTGTTTCATCTTTAGTATGTTTCATCTTTGGTATGTCTCATCTTTAGTATGTCTCATCTTTAGTATGCCTTATCTTTAGTATGTCTCATCTTTAGTATGTCTCATCTTTAGTATGTCTCATCTTTAGTATGTCTCATCTTTAGTATGTCTTATCTTTAGTATGTCTCATCTTTACTATTTCTCATCTTTAGTATTTCTCATCTTTAGTATGTCTCATCTTTAGTATGTCTTATCTTTACTATTTCTCATCTTTAGTATGTCTTATCTTTACTATTTCTCATCTTTAGTATTTCTCATCTTTAGTATGTCTCATCTTTAGTATGTCTCATCTTTAGTATGTCTCATCTTTAGTATGTCTCATCTTTACTATTTCTCATCTTTAGTATTTCTCATCTTTAGTATGTTTCATCTTTAGTATGTCTCATCTTTAGTACGTCTCATCTTTAGTACGTCTTATCTTTAGTACGTCTTATATTTAGTTCGTCTCATCTTTAGTATGTCTCATCTTTAGTATGTCTCATCTGTAGTATGCCTCATCTTTAGTATGCCTTATCTTTAGTATGTCTCATCTTTAGTATGTCTCATCTTTAGTATGTCTCATCTTTAGTATGTCTTATCTTTACTATTTTTCATCTTTAGTATTTCTCATCTTTAGTGTGTTTCATCTTTAGTATGTCTCATCTTTAGTACGTCTCATCTTTAGTACGTCTTATCTTTAGTACGTCTTATCTTTAGTACGTCTCATCTTTAGTATGTCTCATCTTTAGTATGCCTTATCTTTAGTATGTCTCATCTTTAGTATGTCTCATCTTTAGTATGTCTCATCTTTAGTATGTCTCATCTTTAGTATGTCTCATCTTTAGTATGTCTCATCTTTACTACTTCTCATCTTTAGTATTTCTCATCTTTAGTATGTTTCATCTTTAGTATGTCTCATCTTTAGTACGTCTCATCTTTAGTACGTCTTATCTTTAGTACGTCTTATCTTTAGCACGTCTCATCTTTAGTATGTCTCATCTTTAATATGCCTTATCTTTAGTATGTCTCATCTTTAGTATGTCTCATCTTTAGTATGTCTCATCTTTAGTATGTCTCATCTTTAGTATGTCTCATCTTTACTATTTCTCATCTTTAGTATGTCTCATCTTTAGTATGTCTCATCTTTAGTATGTCTCATCTTTAGTATGTCTCATCTTTAGTATGTCTCATCTTTAGTATGTCTCATCTTTACTATTTCTCATCTTTAGTATGTCTCATCTTTAGTATGTCTCATCTTTAGTATGTCTCATCTTTACTATTTCTCATCTTTAGTATTTCTCATCTTTAGTATGTTTCATCTTTGGTATGTCTCATCTTTAGTATGTCTCATCTTTAGTATGTCTCATCTTTAGTATGTCTCATCTTTAGTATGTCTCATCTTTACTATTTCTCATCTTTAGTATTTCTCATCTTTAGTATGTTTCATCTTTAGTATGTCTCATCTTTAGTATGTCTTATCTTTAGTATGTCTCATCTTTAGTATTTCTCATCTTTAGTATGTCTCATCTTTAGTATGTTTCATCTTTAGTATGTCTCATCTTTAGTATGTCTCATCTTTAGTATGTCTCATCTTTAGTATGTCTCATCTTTACTATTTCTCATCTTTAGTATTTCTCATCTTTAGTATGTTTCATCTTTAGTATGTCTCATCTTTAGTACGTCTCATCTTTAGTACGTCTTATCTTTAGTACGTCTTATCTTTAGTACGTCTCATCTTTAGTATGTCTCATCTTTAGTATGTCTCATCTTTAGTATGTCTCATCTTTAGTATGTCTCATCTTTACTACTTCTCATCTTTAGTATTTCTCATCTTTAGTATGTTTCATCTTTAGTATGTCTCATCTTTAGTACGTCTCATCTTTAGTACGTCTTATCTTTAGTACGTCTCATCTTTAGTATGTCTCATCTTTAGTATGCCTTATCTTTAGTATGTCTCATCTTTAGTATGTCTCATCTTTAGTATGTCTCATCTTTAGTATGTCTCATCTTTAGTATGTCTCATCTTTAGTATGTCTCATCTTTAGTATGTCTTATCTTTAGTATGTCTCATCTTTACTATTTCTCATCTTTAGTATTTCTCATCTTTAGTATGTTTCATCTTTAGTATGTCTCATCTTTAGTATGTCTCATCTTTAGTATGTCTCATCTTTAGTATGTCTCATCTTTACTATTTCTCATCTGTAGTATTTCTCATCTTTAGTATGTTTCATCTTTAGTATGTCTCATCTTTAGTACGTCTCATCTTTAGTACGTCTTATCTTTAGTATGTCTTATCTTTAGTACGTCTCATCTTTTGTATGTCTCATCTTTAGTATGTCTCATCTTTAGTATGTCTCATCTTTAGTATGTCTCATCTTTAGTATGTCTCATCTTTAGTATGTCTTATCTTTACTATTTCTCATCTTTAGTATTTCTCATCTTTAGTGTGTTTCATCTTTAGTATGTTTCATCTTTGGTATGTCTCATCTTTAGTATGTCTCATCTTTAGTATGCCTTATCTTTAGTATGTCTCATCTTTAGTATGTCTCATCTTTAGTATGTCTCATCTTTAGTATGTCTCATCTTTAGTATGTCTTATCTTTAGTATGTCTCATCTTTACTATTTCTCATCTTTAGTATTTCTCATCTTTAGTATGTTTCATCTTTAGTATGTCTCATCTTTAGTATGTCTCATCTTTAGTATGTCTCATCTTTAGTATGTCTCATCTTTAGTATTTCTCATCTTTAGTATGTTTCATCTTTAGTATGTCTCATCTTTAGTACGTCTCATCTTTAGTACGTCTTGTCTTTAGTACGTCTTATCTTTAGTACGTCTCATCTTTAGTATGTCTCATCTTTAGTATGTCTCATCTTTAGTATGTCTCATCTTTAGTATGTCTCATCTTTACTACTTCTCATCTTTAGTATTTCTCATCTTTAGTATGTTTCATCTTTAGTATGTCTCATCTTTAGTACGTCTCATCTTTAGTACGTCTTATATTTAGTACGTCTTATCTTTAGTACGTCTCATCTTTAGTATGTCTCATCTTTAGTATGCCTTATCTTTAGTATGTCTCATCTTTAGTATGTCTCATCTTTAGTATGTCTCATCTTTAGTATGTCTCATCTTTAGTATGTCTCATCTTTACTATTTCTCATCTTTAGTATGTCTCATCTTTAGTATGTCTCATCTTTAGTATGTCTCATCTTTAGTATGTCTCATCTTTAGTATGTCTCATCTTTAGTATGTCTCATCTTTAGTATGTCTCATCTTTAGTATGTCTCATCTTTAGTATGTCTCATCTTTACTATTTCTCATCTTTAGTATGTCTCATCTTTAGTATGTCTCATCTTTAGTATGTCTCATCTTTAGTATGTCTCATCTTTAGTATCTCTCATCTTTAGTACGTCTCATCTTTAGTACGTCTCATCTTTAGTATGTCTGATCTTTAGTATGCCTCATCTTTAGTATCTCTCATCTTTAGTATGTCTCATCTTTAGTATGTCTGATCTTTAGTACGTCTCATCTTTAGTACGTCTCATCTTTAGTATGTCTCATCTTTAGTACGTCTCATCTTTAGTATGTCTCATCTTTAGTACGTCTCATCTTTAGTATGTCTCATCTTTAGTATGTCTCATCTTTTCGCTGGAGCTACATATACCTAACTAAATTAATTAAAGTAACTGGTCAAGGCCCAAGGTTCGTACCGGAATACGATCGGCATTGCCAGTAGTGGGTTGTGCTCAGTCTTCAAACCTCAAATCCCGAAACAACCAAAACGCAATCAGTTTACCTAACTGTTTGTATTACATACTAGAGCTACCGACTTCGTGCTTTGTGCGACGATTTTGGCAGGCCGCCTTGAGGAAAGAGACCGAGCCATATGGGATAACACCCGATGCAATGAACTCGAACCTCTAGCCCTTTAAACCCCTTGTTTAAACCTCTACATGCCGTAGTGGCATGCAACGACCCTTACATACCAATCGGTCACGAATTTCTTTAAATCAAAAATTAACACCAGAGAGGAGGAAGAAGATGCCCGCAAGTAAATTTCCCCGTTCGCAGGCTTCGACATAGATTCGCAAGCAGGTCGTGCAAATGAGACGATAGCGCCAGTTGATCAAACGAGTGACAGGGAAATTTCGTATCTGTATACATACAAGCTTGACCTCCGACTCCCTGGGATTATTTGGCCTGCAAGTGAGGCGATTTTGTGCGAGATATTAATACGCCCTACAAGCTATCACGCGATCGGGCAATCAATCTGGGCAAACGGGCGGGATTTGAGCGATAGATCTACGTCAGTAGGGTTCTTTTTTAACGGTTTTGGAGAAATTGCCGGGTCGGGCGATCTACAATTTATAAATGGATCAGCGAAGGTTGCTGCTATTTTTAGTGTCGACTAAGGTCAATGGTTTATACAGTGAGATGATCTGTAGCATCCCTCATCGACTTGTTCTAGATCAGTTGAGCCTCCGCAGAGGAACATCCCAGTTCTCCGTGCTATCATATCTCTGGACATTATTCTGGTGTCTGCTGGCAATAAGATGTTTTATCATGTGAAGCAAATGAGACCAACATAGATCAATCTCAGCCAGAATGTTGACAATTAAATACTTACACCTGTGAAATGAAATCAACATAGATACATCTCAGCCAGTCTGTTGAAAATGAAATACTTAAACCTGTGAATGAAATGAGACCAACATAAATCATTCTCAGCCTGTCTTTGACAATGAAATACTTAAACCTGTGAAGGAAATTAAACCAACATAGGTCAATCTCAGCAAGTCTGTTGACAATGAAATACTTAAACCTGTGAAAGAAATGAGACCAACATAGATCAATCTCAGAATGTTGACAATGAAATACTTAAACCTGTGAAGGAAATGACATCAACATCTACAGGTCCCAGTCGGACGTCTTGTGCTGAATCCTGGCCTGTTTACATTCTAATACACAGGTCAGCAGGTGTGAAGTTTCAGAAGCAGAATTTCACACACGTTTGGTTTCTGAGATTGGGAACGGGGAGGAAAGCTCTGCAGTGCAACGCCCGTGGAGATAATTTTTGGAACCGTTCAGAAGAGCAGTCTGTATAGCAATCTTACTCAGATAAATACGCCTTTTTCAGTTGACATTTCAGTTTCTGCTTCTCTGTCGTGCATTGTTAGGTCTTATTTTGCATTGTGAGTTCCGGACTAAGGTTTTCCTAGTTATACAATTCTCAGGTTTTCTGTGTATGTCCCATCCAGCGCCGGCATCTTTTCTTCCCCTCTTGGTTCACTGCGATTTGTCGAGTTCTCTTCATGAGCTCCACATTGGTTATTCTATCATACCATTTTCTATTTACCGCTTAAAAAGTCGATTAAAAGTCGAAAGGGTCGACTTCATTGCACCGGGATGTTATCCCATATGGCCCAGTCTCTTTCCGCAGCGCGGAAAGCGTCGCACAAAGCACGAACTCCGTAGGCTCCAGCGGCGACCCACAGGAGTCTCCGAAACAGTGCACTAGTGAACCGAAAGATGCGGCCCGGAATTGAACCCACAACCTTCGGAGCCCGAGTCAAACGGCTTGACCACTTCGACACAGAGACTTTCTATTTATCGCATGTAACTAATTAATGCATGTTTATAGTTCATTTGTAATTGTTTTAGTGGTTCTCTATGTTCTGCTGTAAGTCTTCCTCTGTTACTTTCACCCTGTGGGTTCCAGAAAAAGTTATTTTTTTAGTTATCCTTAACATCAATGAGCTGCATTAAACAATTAAAGCTCAGGCCTCCAAACGATTTAAACAACTACTATACCAACTAATCAATATTGTGTGTTTTATCTTGTTTGATTACATGTTTTCTCCCTTTACCGTGTCTTGTCTTATCTATTCTATCGTGTCTGTTTTTTCTTGTCTAATCACTTGAAGTCTCACATTATTTTGTCATTTCTGATCCCGTATTGTTCTCTCAGATAACAATGTGTGTATTATGTCAACTTTCATCCTAGTTTAACCAGAAATAATTCCACTTCATAGCGTCTTATCTGTCTCATTATATCTTCAAATACGGTGTAAATTATCACCGTGTATTATTTACATGGTTTTCTGAGGTGCATTGATGCCGGTATGTAGTTTGCCGACAGGGAGACGGTACGTTTGTGTTGTATCACGCTCGGTTTACATTACCACTTAGTAATGTTATTTTTTTTAAGGACCCTCGCCGGTGCTACGGAGTTCGTGCAATGAACTGAGATTCTCCGCTCTCAGGCTTGAGTTAGTAGTAGTATGGAGCACTTATGGGTTACACCCGTGTGCCGTAAATGTTGATCCGTCGACTAAAGTAAACTAAACTTATGCAGTTTGCCGGTATGTAGTTTGCCGGTATGTAGTTTGCCGGTATGTAGTCTGCCGGTATGTAGTTTGCCAGCATGGAAGCGGGTGGGTAGAAAAGTGTCTTCACCAAACTCACTCCGATAGGTGTAAACATTACCCGGTCACTCCGTGGTCAAATGCACTCACAGCCTACAAGGGGATTCACAATCAATTAACCTAGCAGTACTGGCACCTTGCCGTCGTGACAGACGATAGTTTGTTACATTGTGCTTCAAAACAAGCCATAATAACTACAACCCATGGCTGCAGCGAATGTCGCTGAACAGACTAATTTGCGCTGGAAATGTTCCTCCACAAAGTATCTGTTTGAATACATGGTCATTTCCACCATCACGCACCAAATGACGTCTCACACGCTCGGTTTGTGACCAACCTGCAATAATTTCCCCTGTATCTTTATTCTATTTCTGATCTTTTCCCTCCATGTGACGCGATCAGCTGTGACTTGCTCCAAGGTGCAATATTAACACCTGTATCAATCATGTGCCGCTTTGAACTGTAGTAGAGGCCGACCCCGAGATCTTTTACCCATCTGTAATTGGGTTTTTTTTTTTTTTAAAGATGTCATTTGGGATGAACCAAGTAATCGTTGGTAAAATAAGGAATGAGGGCGCCTACGTAAACAGCTTAACAAACATAGTTAAACATAGCGTTTACTACCCATGCAACGAATAGGTAAAAACAATCAATAAGCAGCCGTCTCCCCATTGAAGGTTCGCTGCAATGGATCGTTAAGACTGCCTGTCTCTCGCCTTGATTGTACATTCTCTTAGACTGATGCTTGTCCATCTCTTGATGTCATCTTTCCACTTGTTTCGTTGTTGTGTTCGTTGGCCTTCAACATTACCCTCCAGTATGGTTTTTATAAGAGTGTTATGTCTTTTAACGCGGCCGAAATATTTCCCTTGCCTCTTTTTGTTGTCCTTCATGAACTCTCTTTTCATAACAGATTGGAGCAAGAGATAGACAACGATATAACTGGGAAGATAACATCAATAGTTGGATGTACAAGATCTGTAGACAAGATCTACAATCAAGGGGAGACAGGGAGACAGTGTTGGAGACCCATTGCAGACAACCTTCATAACACGTTCATGAATACCAGTGATACACATATAACGTATTCTAGTTATATTTCGTCTGTCTGACACGTTATAAGCAGTGTCTCTATGGAGAAATTCTGTACTCCGACAGAAAAATAAAGATGGCGGTTTGTAAGTAAAGAAGGGAACTGTTGGTGTTCATAACATGAAGAAATTTGAACGTCAAAGACGGAAAGAAGTCGAATGTATAGTGAGTTAAGTTTAGTCAAAACCCGACATTAGAGCACTCAGGACATTCCCATGCGTGCCCCACCTTCATCTTCTATCAAATGTTTAGGGAAAGGTTAAACTTTCAAATGGCTTGTTATGTCAATAATCTATGCCACCGTTATGAAATGTGTCTGCGTCTATTTTTATTATTAGGGTGTCGGTGTCGTGGAATACTGAGAGTTAATGATTCCCAGATAGACGACTGTATACACCGACTAACCAGGTAGAAGAAGGGTTAACAAACGAAGCAGTAAGGGTAACCAACAACGGAGTGACCAGGCGCATGTGTTTATAGGTCAAGACACAGAAGGGGCCGCCAACAGCCCAGGTAACCTGTCGCGTGGAAAAATTGGTTTGCGACAAAGGCAGACAGCATTATTGGACAGCATATTGCGGTCTGGATGTATGAATAACGGAAAAGTTTCAGATCTGTAATTTTCCACTAACGGTGATAATGAAGTATGGACTTGAGGTGTCAAGCAAGGTCAAGGACTATGCGGCAAAAATGACCTATAAAGAGTGTCCACTTCTTTGTGAGAGTTTAGTGTGTGTTCCAAACTGAACTGAAGGAGATATGTTCCTGAGTGGGAATAGAAATACACGTCCCTAATGATGGAAAGAGGGGATAGTAGTGTGTTATTCGCTAAGTGTTTTTCGATTCCAGGAACATAGATGCCTAAATAAGGTATTAATATATTAGAGTATAGTTTTAGCATAGGAATATAGATGTGCGTGAAGTGCATTTAACATTTCTTTCTATTAGTAGGAATAGTATAGACGTTAGGTGAATCTTCTATCCTATGTCAGAGTGGGTTTTTTCGGAAGCCTTTTCATTTCGGCTGGAGGAAAAGACACTCACATAGGAGAGAAGAGGAAGCAGACACAGATCTCATTATTAAATGTATATCACACAGGTTCCCATACCAGTGCGAGACTTATCAACTAAGATATAACACAGATGGCTGTGGTCAAGATCACTCAGTGTTGATAACCCACAAGAAAGCACTTTAAAGTAATAAAGCACGACACTTGTGCATAAGAAAGGAAAGAAAAGAAGTGTCATCGTAATAAGTCAGGAGGACAGAGAACGGAAAATAGAGATCATACAAACTAAAAACAAAAGACTCAAATGACTCAGTATCGAAGAGTTGCAAGGTGCATACCAAATGCCTATACCAATTACGAACTATCCAGTGTAGAACTTTTACAGGACAAAAATAGAGAATACTAGAAACTCGATGTGTTTTCCAGGATGGATTTAAGAACGCTATAAGAAAGCAACGAACATTCAGTTTAAGCTGACAGCATATAGTGATCTGTTTAAGTACATTGATACAATGGTGAAAATTTTTTCATTAAAAACAAAAAACGGATATACCTACAGACTCAAGCAGACGGAGCATTCAGGGTGAGACCGTTCTGTTGTATCTATGTACTGTCCTGTACTTTAGCCGAGAGAAGAGACGAGAGAAGACACGGAGACTATCTATCAACATCTTATCTGGCAGCCACACTAGAAGAACATACCAACTACATAGACAATATCCATACATACACCAGACATAGTTTTATTAATAAATCTTTTATTTATTGTTGAAAGGAACTGTTGTCTGAGTATGTGTTGAGAGAATAACAGAGAGAGAGTGAAAGAAATAGATATATGGAAGGGAAGACAGAAGAGAGGAGTGTAGACCAAAGTCAGTCAATAATCCCAACAGATAATAAGTTTAAAGATGTGCTGGTTGATTCCAACTTCCTCTCGGGAAAATAACAGGACATAATTGGTGGAGCGAGTGGGATACAGACATTATACCCATATGACCTGAAAGGATAACAGGGCATATGCATAGAGGGGTACCTGCATATTGGCACAGGCATAGCGGAGTACCTGCATGTTGGGACATACTGATTGGAATAAATATAAGTATATATTGATGACTTTTAATGGAAGGACGTCCATTGGATATATGGTGCCATTACATTTATGGTAGAAACATTTCATTAATGCTGGTGACTTTACAGTGAGATAGTTCCAGACAGAGTGAATGTAGATAGGTGGTAAGACACATTACATACCTAGTCACACGGTCACACGTCTACATAAGTCTTTATCCTATATCTCCTCTTGTGGATGAGAGAGTGGTTGTGATGTACTGTGTGGTGTTGTAGAGTTATAATATTAGATAGACATAGATAAATGATATAGGTTCTAGGTGGAATATAATTGTATAGTGAGTACTTCTTTACTGCCTTGAGGTGTCTTTACTCAACGTGCTGACTTACCTGCTTTAACTATGGCAACTCCTAAAGTAACTACAGCCGAACTGAGGGCCAACGGGGAGGCAATTGGTTTAGCTGGTTCCGAGCTAACTGATTACATACAAGAAAGAGAGCGAGAGTTTCGTCAAGCGGAAAGGGAGGAGCGGAAGGCCCAGTTGGAAGCAGAAGAAGCCCACAAGATAAGGGAACATGAATACCGCATGCGAGAACTAGAGCTCAAGACACAAACTAAGGGTGAAATAGATGCAGCAGAAGGAAGTTCATCTTCACCTGGGGCAACCCACATGATTGGACAGGGTTACCATGCCATGAAGTTTCCCTTGGCGGTCTTTGATGAAAGTAAAGAGAAGATATACCAGTTTTTGGATCGGTTCGAGGCTATGGCAGTCGCTATGGGACTGGAGAGGACCAGATGGGCTCTTAAATTATCCCAGGCTTTACGTGGTTCAGGGTACGAGGTCTACACACGCCTACCACCAGGACAGGAAAATCAGTACGAGGAATTAAAAGCCGCTTTGATGAAACATTATGAAGTCACAGCACAAACGTATAGGAAGAAGTTTAGATCGTCTAGACGAGAGCCGGGAGAACTATTCGCCGCCTACAGTCTAAGGCTGAAATCCTATCTCCAGAGATGGATGGACTTGGCAGAATTCAAGAGGGATTATGAGAGTCTCGAAGAGATGATGGTGGTCGACCAGATGCGAAAGCAAATGTCGAAACCTCTCAGAACCTTCTTGGGAGAACAAGGGGCGGAACGGATTGATATTGTGAATAAGCTGGCGGAACGATTCGTAGAGGTACATGGGGAGGCGGCGGAACTAAGTACACAAACCAAAGGTCAGGAGAAACAAGAGAAAAAGAAACCGAAAAGCTGGGAAGGAGAAAAAGTGGAACCTTATATAAAGCACACAGAGGAGAGTTCAGAGAAGGTGAAGGTAGGAAACCAGAGCACCTCGAATTCTCAAGCGAAACGACAGTGGTCTGAGAGGTGGTGTTCATTCTGCAAAGTGCCATCTCATAACACGAAGGACTGCAGATCGAAACCTAAAAGTTCTTACTTCGCAGCATGCAGAGTGATTCCTACATCGGTGATCACAGACAAGGCGGAGGTCGGCGAAGGAGAAAGGAACAAAAAGGACACACGGAAACCTAGGAAGGGAACAGGGTGCACACACTGCCAGTCGATAACACATAATACTGTGGACTGCAGATGCAAGGCAAACGATGCCAATTGCATAACCAACCCCTAGGAATTAAAAGAGGAGGGCAAGGAAACGGTCAAAGAGATGAAAGACACTCAGGACCAAGAGAGACCACCTGTGGTTGAACTGATTGAAGTCAATGGCCAGCAGGTTGTTTGTCTCTACGATACAGGTTTGGATGGGGAAGCGGTGGTGGACGCCAGCTTGGTAAGCCCAGACCAACTTACAGGGGAGACCATAGAAATACAGCCAGCAATGAGGAGTGCTGTTACCATGACGCTGCCAATCGCCAAGGTGGAGATTAAATCCAGGTACGTCACGGGCATTATTCCAGCTGCTGTATTATCTGACTCCTTATTTCCCATGATCATTGGTACGAAATATGTCTTTTTGGGAAGACCCAAACAGCCAACACACAAGGGAACAGTAGTCAGTGGATCTCAAGGGAAGGAAAAAGAGGCAGAGACACTATGCGACAACTCAGGGACAGGAGAATTGCATACTGCCCAGAGGAAGGATACTACGTTGCATCCTTGCTACAGGAAGCTGCAAAGAAGTGCTGAGCCACCAGAACGGGGACAGTACTTTCTGAAGAATCAACTACTCTATCGGAGAGCTGGGATGGGAGATATCCTGCACGAGCAGTGGGTGGTTCCAGAGACCCACCGTCCTCACATTCTTCAAAGTGGACACATCATAGGCGAGAATCGACATATGAGTGTCAGAGAGACCTTGCAGAAAATTTCCGGCCATTATTGCTGGCCAGGAATGACCGGAGATGTACGCCGGTGGGTGAAGTCTTGTTCGGAGTGCCAGAAAGCACCACCCAACAAGCGAATTAAGAGGAAACTAGCTCTTAAAGTGGAAGACAAAGTGGAAGTGTGGAGTCCCGCAGAGACCAATATACTCCAAGTAGGGTGGAAAGGACCTTATCCTGTGGAAAAGGTGGTGTCCAAGAGCCTCTACAAAATACGGATCGGGGAAGAGAAGAAAAATCTCCCTAGACATCTCATTAGGAAATATGAAGAGAGATCCGGGAGCAAAGCTTCGCACTTTATGGTGATGGCAGCCATTGGGACAAAAGTTACCAGTCCAGACGAAAACCAGAGATCGCCAGTACAACATAGAAGGGCCTATGGGACAGTACGTGATAGGTCAGATTTACCCAACGACAGGAGGAGGGAAATCACAAGTCAGGGAAAGGACAAGAGTGAAAGTTTCACCGGTAACCAAGTTCAGAAGGGGTGGGTAACGTCGGGAAAGGCGAGAATTACCCAGGACTCTAACCGAAGATGGGCTGACCAGATACAATTATCGCCCAAGATGGTCCTGGAAGCAAAAGTCCAGGAGATTTGGGAAAGACGACTCGGTCCATCGAGGACGAGGTGGAACATCCCCAGAGGCAAAGCCGGGGGAAACCAAGAGGACATGGAAGCAGTGTTACAATCAGGATGGGACAATCTATCTGTATTGTGAGCCATCGCTTACGCCAGTGGAAAGGAGGTCGACGGGACGTACAGGAGCGAGGAGCCAACACTAGTTTCAGTCGTGAGTAGTATAGTAGGGTGTCAATTAGAGCGCCTACTGGATAATGAGGTGAGCCATGTGAGGATCCAATCATATCATCAACACGTGATGTTAATAGCTACTTCGCAGAAGCTCAACGCACGGTGGATGTGATGGACGTTGTTGCTGCAACTGGACTTCACAGTGGAATACATCCTTGGTAAGGAGAATGTAGGAGCAGATTTCTTATCCAGACATCCAGCTCCGGAGGAAGAAGACTAGGGTTGTGGATCATGGGAATCAAACCTACAGTGAGAAAGATTCGACGCGGTCTAATCTCTTAAGAGGGGGCCTATGTCGTGGAATACTGAGAGTTAATGATTCCCAGATAGACGACTGTATACACCGACTAACCAGGTAGAAGAAGGGTTAACAAACGAAGCAGTAAGGGTAACCAACAACGGAGTGACCAGGCGCATGTGTTTATAGGTCAAGACACAGAAGGGGCCGCCAACAGCCCAGGTAACCTGTCGCGTGGAAAAATTGGTTTGCGACAAAGGCAGACAGCATTATTGGACAGCATATTGCGGTCTGGATGTATGAATAACGGAAAAGTTTCAGATCTGTAATTTTCCACTAACGGTGATAATGAAGTATGGACTTGAGGTGTCAAGCAAGGTCAAGGACTATGCGGCAAAAATGACCTATAAAGAGTGTCCACTTCTTTGTGAGAGTTTAGTGTGTGTTCCAAACTGAACTGAAGGAGATATGTTCCTGAGTGGGAATAGAAATACACGTCCCTAATGATGGAAAGAGGGGATAGTAGTGTGTTATTCGCTAAGTGTTTTTCGATTCCAGGAACATAGATGCCTAAATAAGGTATTAATATATTAGAGTATAGTTTTAGCATAGGAATATAGATGTGCGTGAAGTGCATTTAACATTTCTTTCTATTAGTAG
>OY992889.1:101734460-101736960 GCA_963921405.1 Cepaea hortensis | reverse complement strand
CAAATGAATCCATACGACAAGAGCTGAATGTTGAAGTTTTGCTGCTAAAGACGATGAAACAAAGAAAACTGAAATATTTTGGACACTTTAAACGTCGTGAAAGTATGGAGACAATAATAATGGAGGGGTATATGCCCGGGAAGAGAGGAAGAGGAAGGCCAAAGAGAAGATGGGTACATGTTGTAGTAGATGATCTCCAGATGGGTTATCGGATGCGAGACATCTTGCTTACGACCGAGAAGTTTTCCGGACGGTTGTTATGGGAGCGAAGCTCTGCAAGGGACATGCTACTTAATGAAAGAATGAAACATCTAAATTCTAAAGCTCTATTGTCTTCTGTCATATTTGTGAAATTGTCCATTATTCACACTCATATCCTGTTATAGGAAGAATGCATGTGCTTCTCAAACGTCCTGCTTGTATTTATTGGCTGGGGTGTTAAATGTTTTCATGATACAGTTTATCCCCTCCATTGTTACCTATCTCTTTCTTACTTCTCTGTCACATCCCGCATTGCTGTTAGTTATCATTGTCATCATCATCAAGTGCCTGGCCAGTGGCGTAAGCGTTCATTTCTTTCCACAGATCTCGATCGTTTGTACTCTGGATCAACTCTATTGATGATATTTCTTCAAACCAAAGTCTCAGTCCATTCAGCATAATTTCTCTTTGTCTGCCTCTGTTTCTTTCCCCATTGGTCTTTCAGGTTGTCATGATGTTCTCCTACGTCTCTCTTCTCATTACTCGACCTTAGAATGATGTTTGTCTCTTTCTTATAGTTATAAATGCTGTTCTAGTTTCGTTAGTGTCTTTCAGGCAACCATTGTTAATTACTCTAACAGTCCAAGATATTCGCAACATTCATCTTAGGAACCACATCTCTGTTGTTTCCAAGCTTTTCTTAACTTGTCCATTTACGTTCTATGACGCACTGCCATTCAGCAAAACGAGTCTGTTAATTATGACACCAGGGTATTTATAGTTTAAGCCGTCCGTTATATCCCCATTACTTAATAATAATCACCACGCAGTGAACTCCTTTGACAACCAGCACCCATAACTAAACCGTCTGCTGTCTCCTTCTCTTCACCATCGCCCATTGTTGTTAATCCTGAGACGAAGACATTCAAAGTTTGAGACATTTGTAATATCTCCATAGTTGAAAAGATTACCAAAATATAATCATCATGCAGTGAACTCCTTCGACCACGAACGCCCATAGTTAAATCATTTGCTGACTTCTACTCCTGATCTCCAAAATAACAGTTGCTATTTCCATCCTCCAAGAGAAACATTTCTGATCTCTGGTGATCTCCGCGACAGAATGTCTTCGAGTCACGTGAAGAAAGATCACCCCTCGGGACGGACCTCGCTTGGCAGTCCACACTCAAATGAAGCTAGTTACCCGTTTCCGGGGGGCCAGAGCTGTGCAGGCTCCGAATTCAGTGTTAAAAAAACGACCCCATATCTTAATTGGCTTGAAATTTTGGTACGGTGTTTTGTGTCTAGTGCCATACCTTCGGGGTGGAATAAATATTCTGAGCTTGATAAAGGAGACGAGGGGAGGGGAGGTTGGTATAGATATGGTGCACATATTAAGCATTAGCTGTAGGAAGTGGGGTTTGCTCTATGGCGATGTCATAATTAGGGTTGGTATGGATTAGATATACATGTCCGAAATAAGTAGATAGACAATCAGTCAGTTAGAGAGTCGGATAGACAGACAGTCAGTTAGACAGTCAAATAGACAGTCAGTCAGTTAGACAGTCAAATAGACAGATAGACAACGGGCAGCTAGAAAAGATTGTCAGAGAGAAAATTAAACACGAGATAGTCAGACACGCAAACAGCAAGATGGACAGAGAGTCGGATAGAAAGTCAGTCAGATAAACTGATAAACCGCTAGCTAATCAGACAAAGAGACTGACAGATAGGCAGACATTCAGACAGATAATTAGATACATTGATAGAAATAACGACAACTTGATAGACAGTCAGAATTGCAGACACCGAGATTAATAGCCAGTCAGACAGACAGCTTGACAGAGAAGCAGACAGACATTAAGATTTAGAGGCAGACAGCAAGCCATATAGAGAGAAGTACAAATGGTTAGTTAGACAGACAGACAATTAGATACGAGAAACAGAGAACCAGTTAGACAAGCAGGCAGACATGAAATATACTGGTGGGTAGACAGACAGACCTACATCGTGATGGTTAGATCGACAGAACTCAACTTGATGAATCGTCAGTCAGACAGGAAGATATTCAGGTGGATAGACAAGCATAAAGGAATATATACTCATGGGTAGACAGAGAACCATAGACAGACTGGCAGGAAGATATACTTACGGATAGAAAGAGAGACAGGAAAATATACTGATGGATAGACAGAGAGACGGGAAGATATACTGATTGACAGACAGAGAGACACAGATCGACATGTAAGCAGACAGAAAGATATTCAACTGGATAGACAGGCAGACAGGAAGATATACT
>OY992889.1:101709460-101729460 GCA_963921405.1 Cepaea hortensis | reverse complement strand
GTCTTGAAAAAGGAGAGTCTGGCATATGAGACTACGACCTCCAGCATGAGAATGGAGGTGGAGGCAGTAACAGCGGCATTCCGGTGGCTAGAGGAGACCACTGCAACACACGTTGTATTCATTACGGATTCAAAGAATATGCTTAGCAAGGTGGAGAAAGGAATGTTTCGTGTGGAATGGCTCTCGTCGCTTCAGAGGTCACAGATTGTGAGAATTGTATGGATATTTTGCCCTGGCCATGCGGAGGTACGGGGGAATGAACAGGCTGATAAGCTAGCAGGGAATGCACCTCTTGGTGGCAGTTTGCCTATGGACAAGGGGGATGTGGTCGTGCGCTTGTGGGACCAGGTGGAGAAGGTGGAGGAACAGATTGAGAACCCATATGTGGAAAGAATGAGATTGCGGGTAATCGGGAGGGGTTTTGGAAAAATCTCAAAACTGAGAGGGAAGACCAGGAGAACTTTTAATCAGATAGCGGTGGGAAAGATTAGTAGTATGACTCTTCGCTAGCTGTTGAACGAGGGGACGGAGCACGTATGGGAATGTCCTGAGTGCAGTGATGTCGGTTCGTAACTCAACTCAACTCTTCTTCTTCTTCTTCGTCTTCTT
This sequence comes from Cepaea hortensis, assembly GCA_963921405.1. Lineage (NCBI taxonomy): Eukaryota > Metazoa > Mollusca > Gastropoda > Stylommatophora > Helicidae > Cepaea > Cepaea hortensis. The sequence continues at coordinate 101,728,851 of OY992889.1, read as the reverse complement.
CTTCTTCTTCTACTTCTTTTTCTTCTTCTTCTTCTTCTTCTTCTTCTTCTTCTTCTTCTTCTTCTTCTTCTGCTTCTTCTTCTTCTTCTTCTTCTTCTTCTTCTTCTTCTTCTTCTTCTTCTTCTTCTTCTTCTTCTTCTTCTTCTTCTTCTTCTTCTTTTTCTTCTTCTTCTTCTTCTTCTTCTTCTTCTTCTTCTTCTTCTTCTTCTTCTCCTCCTCCTCCTCTTCCTCCTCCTCCTCCTCCTCCTTCTTCTTCTTCTTCTTCTTCTTCTTCTTAATCATCATAATCAATATCTTCTTCTTCATACTCCTCCGCCTTCTCTCTCTCTGTTTCTTAACAATCATCGAACAGCTTCTGCTTATTCTTCTTCTTATCTTCTTCTCCGTCACATGACTGGTTTGCAGGAGACATATGCAATCATTAATCCCCACTCCCCTCCGCCATCTGTCACTTTAATCAACTTTATTTTTCTTACATCATTATTTGTTGCCCTCTGTTTGACCTTTCCACGTACGTCATTATCTGTCTTCCTGTACCTCTCGCCATTTTATTGTCCCCAAATTAAGCTAATTATTCTCTTGCAACTCCTCTGTTGATATGCCTCATACATTTGATGGATGATATTGCAATACCTTCATCTATCAATACGCAACAGAATTTTAGCCTCTCCGTTGCCTCCCAGCTCTTTCTATATTTTGTTTTTGTTCCCAAATTAATTTCCAACTGCCAAGGGGTTTTTACGTACACTGAGTGCGTACACGTACTCCTTTTATTTCGACTTTATCTGAGATGGTTAAATTATCCATCCACGTTGGGTTTAACTCACTATTATGTCCAGTCTGCTGCAGCTTCCCATCTGTTCCAGTGGCCTGACTTGGTTGAGGGAATCTGTCCCGGTGGCCTGACTTGGTTGAGGGAATCTGTCCCGGTGGCCTGACTTGGTTGAGGGAATCTGTTCCAGTGGCCTGACTTGGTTGAGGGAATCTGTTCCAGTGGCCTGACTTGGTTGAGGGCATCTGTCCCGGTGGCCTGACTTGGTTGAGGGAATCTGTTCCAGTGGCCTGACTTGGTTGAGGGAATCTGTTCCAGTGGCCTGACTTGGTTGAGGGCATCTGTCCCGGTGGCCTGACTTGGTTGAGGGCATCTGTCCCAGTGGCCTGACTTGGTTGACGGCATCTGTCCCGGTGGCCTGACTTGGTTGAGGGCATCTGTCCCATTGGTCTGACTATGTTGAGGGCATCTGTCCCGGTGGTCTGACTATGTTGAGGGCATCTGTCCCGGTGGCCTGACTATGTTGAGGGCATCTGTCCCGGTGGCCTGACTATGTTGAGGGCATCTGTCCCGGTGGCCTGACTATGTTGAGGGCATCTGTCTTGGTGGTCTGACTATGTTGAGGGCATCTGTCCCGGTGGTCTGACTATGTTGAGGGCATCTGTCCCGGTGGTCTGACTATGTTGAGGGCATCTGTCCTGGTGGTCTGACTATGTTGAGGGCATCTGCCCCAGACGCAGATACAGAGCACAAGAAGACAAGAAGATCCGCTCAAACTGTGGATTTTAAAATGCTACACATCATTTGCAGAACGTTCCGATCGACCCCGGATGATTTTCTTAGCACATTTACCTTCAGTAGTTTGCCATAGTTTGTGAACGAGAGGTCAACGTTTGTGTCCAACTTAATATTAATGTGTGGATTACATCCCCTACCCCGACCTTGAACTCACCAGAAGTTCAACTTATTAATTGCCACATGATAATATATCGCTACATGAGACCTCTCATTTAAACAGAAGGATGATTCATCGCAATACTAATGTCATCGTGTTGCTTGTTAAGTTTCGAGGTATAATCCGTAATTTCAATGCTCTGTGAACGGAAATTTTACATGATACTACTTGTTTATTTAAATGTTTACCACGTCTGGTTCACACCTGCTTTTGTTTGCCACTGAATCGGTTAAGGTCGAGCACTCCAATTCTCTCAGTCACGTAGTTAATATGTAAGAATACCATTTGCATGATCGCATGAGCAAGCATTGATTACTTGCAATAATACATTTCCCATCAGTAGTGCCATAGTTTAACCATAGGTGGAGATTTGTTTACGTTAATAAAAGAAATAGGACACCCTATTCACACGATGAATAAATGAAGGACGCTGAACAGCTATAGTATTGGATGTAATACTGCTAGTCCGCTTTGAGAATAAATAATTCTACCACTGAAAGAATGGCCACGCAATATTAGCGTTTACGACTATGAGTCTCTGAGTAACGTCGGTAGTTTTTCTAGACATATTGTTGTCTCGTAGTTTATGACAATGACAGGATGTGATATCTTGTTATTAGAAAGCTGATATTAAACCGACAAGGAGAGCTGCTTGTGTTGGACATATGTTGAACGAAATATTGTATGCAGATTTGATTGCCTCTTGTAGCGCCATGAACATAACCAGCCAACACAATTATGTGTGTTTGCATATTAACGTATTAAGTAAGCAAACTAAAGGTCTTAGTCAGATATGACTTAGTCAGATATGACTGGCAGTAGACGGTACTACCTGCTTTCTGTTAGCGTCGAATGTTGGGCGGCGCTTACCTAACCCGACACCCCACATTGTGCCAACGGCATCGGGCGGAAGAGCCCAACATGGAGGACACAAGCCTTACCCTGGTCACGGCAGGGCAGAAAAGGCCCTAAGACCTGCTCGTCAACTGGTCTATGATGGAAGCTCTGACAGGTGGACAGTTACAGCATTGCTTTGCTGATCCGACAGCTTCTACAGCTTGTCTTGTTCCAGATGTTTTGGTGTTACCTTTCCTCTGGAGTAAACTAGACAGGCCGAGAGCGAATCATGCTGCATGAGCAACACATGGTCTCTAAATTCAGCCCAGGCTTTGTGCTATGGAGAGACATAACTACAGTTTACAAACTATCATCTGTCAATACTGCCACGTGCCAGTCAGGTTAACTGAAAACGAAAATAGAAGGAATAACTGTCGACAGGCTAAGTAATTATATATATATATGAAAGAACTGTCATTTACTGCCAATATAGTACCTTGCGGTGTATGGCAGAGGGGTCTTTGAGCCTGAGGAATAAAGGCCGCCTGGCTAGTGCAGTCGCCGCTATATATATATATATATATATATATATATATATATATATATATATATATATATATATGTGTGTGTGTGTGTGTGTGTGTGTGTGTTTGTTTGCGTGTGTGTGTGTGTTTATGTATCTGTATGTGTATTGTTTGTGTGCTGACGGAGGTTCTAGCCGCAACATCCATGTCTGTACATTGTCATTGAACTCTAGTAAAACACGCACACTCTACTGCTAGGTTGCATTGATGTATGAGTGGAGAATGTGATGGGAAGGGAGGCCATGGAGAACATCGTGACAACTGGAAAGATCGAGGGGAAAGGGGACAGGGGCCGACCAAGAGAAATGATTCTAGATGGGTTGAGACGGTGGCATGGAGAAATACCATCAGGAGAGTTGTTCCAGAACACCAAAGACCGAGATCTATGGAGAGACATGTACGCCCACGTCAGCTCAGCTGACAGGGCGCTTGATGGTGATGATGATGATGATGATGATGATTATTATATATATATATATATATATATATATATATATATATATATATATATATATATATATATATATATATATATAGAGAGAGAGAGAGAGAGAGAGAGAGAGAGAGAGAGAGAATGAGACAGACAGACAGACAGAGACAGAGACAGACAGACAGAGACACAGAGAGAGACAGAGAGAGACAGAGAGAGAAAGAGAGAGAGAGAGAGAGAGAGAGAGAGAGAAAGAGAGAGAGAGAGAGAGAGAGAAAGAGAGAGAGAGAGAGAGAAAGAGAGAGATCCCCCAGCCCCAAGTTTAAGTACAAGGTAATGTTGTTTTTGTTTTTTTTGCATATCCCTTACAGGACGTTACAGTCAACATCAGCATTTTCAGCTGCTTTTGATGTACTAGGCAAGATTACGCTCAGTAGTTTGCCATTGCTTTCTGAGCGACCGGTTCACATATCCCCGTAAGTTACCAACGCGGCGAGAACCGCTACCGTTTCTCGAGCACATTACGTTACTTACGAGAATATACGGGAATACGGAGAAAGACGTTTACGCCTAGGCCAGGGAGACCGACACTGCTTTCTGGACGAGAAGTCCAAATTTCAGTGTAACTGACCAGTGTGTGTAATGAACCCACTAAATTACCTTCAGCGCACAGGAAGTTTAAGAGAAAGTGGATTACACCTCTCGGCCACGACCCATTTAGGTTCTCTGAAGCTTCCTCATTGCCTACTGAACATTTTGAAAACATGCAAATGTGTCTGGCCCTTTCGCTTTGACGGGAGACCCAGGTTATCGCGCTTCATGTGACGAATGCTGTCGCGCTTCGTGTGACGGATGCTATCGCTCTTCGTGTGACCGAAGCTATAATTTTACAGGAAGTGACAGAAGGAGTTCGCATCGTGCATGATAAATGGCCACTTATCTAACTGTACCCAGTAGACCACGATTAAGTAACTGCTACAACTCGCAAGAATTCAGGCGAGGAGAGGAGTGGGTCAGAGTGCCAGCCGAGCAGTCAGAGTTGTGCAGAGTTATAATCACATTGAGCCGGGAGTGCAGGGAGTGACCAGCGGGGGCCACAGAAGTGGAAATTCAGCAACTAATTCAGGATAATTCTCGCCCGGGTGATGTGATTATCTACACGGATGGGTCGGTGTTGAGAGGTAGGAGAAGTACCTGGGGGTTCTTGGCAAAAGCTAATGGTCGGCATTTGGTGCAGGAGAGCCTGGCGTATGATAACACAACATGTAGCTTAAGAATGGAGGTGGAGGCGGTCAGTGCAGTTTTCCGCTGGATAGAGAATACGATACATACACACAACGTGATTATGACTGACTCAGAAAGCTTGCTGAGGAGGGTGAGAATAGGCAAGCTTCGTGCAGAGTGGCTTGCTTCGCTTCGGAGGTCACGGGTAGCAAGCATCACCTGGATCTTTTCTCCTGGGCATGCCGGTGTGCTGGGGAATGAACAGGCGGACAGATTGGCTGGCTTGGCAAAACTTGGTGGAGTATTGATGCATGACAAAACAGACGTGGTTGCGGCCTTGTGGGAGCACGTGTACACCTCAGAGGAGCAAATGGATCACCATGGTCTGGTAAGAATGAGGCAGCGAGGTGTGACGAGGGGATCTGGCCGACGATCGACGCTCAGAGGAAAGGCGAGACGGACATATAATCAGATTGCTACTGGAACTATTAGTGTTGGAACTCTTCGCTGGCTGCTGAGGATCAATCAATCAATCAAAGAATTCACTCCAGAAATGATTTCCTCCACTAACATGTGTCATGGCTTATCGATTTTCTTCTCTCCTTCTGTTGCCCTTTGTCCTTCCATTGGCACATAGGCCCTCAATTAACTCATTCCATGCCTTCCTGTCCTTAGCTATCCTATGCAGTTCCATCCATGTCCTCTCCATTTTATTTATTTATTTATTTTTCTACGATGGTTCCGTCGCTAATGAGTGAGTGCGTGGCGCGACACCGTGAGCTGTGAATTTCGTGTGGAATGCTTTTACATATATCCGCTGTTGGTTTTAACGTGAACTGCATGTTCGGAACGATGGCGACCGGCTGTTGCTGACTTGACTGGTTTGCCTTTTCGATTCACGGGTGCATTTTTCAGGAGAATCATGGGAGTCTCCGCTGGAGCTAAGGAGGTCGTGCTTTGTGCGGCGCTTTCGGCGGGTCGTCCTGCGGAAAGAGATCGAGCCATATGGGATAAAACCCGGGTCAATGAAGTCTTTCTGGTGACTGCCGACTCCATAGATGATGAACTGTATTTTTCGTGGAGGACTTTTGTATTGACATTCTGGCTGCGGCATTATGCATAGTGTACCTGTGCGGGCTTGCCGAAACTCCTGTCTTTTCCACTTTTTACATTGGGCATCAAGGAGCATTTTGTGTGATATTCACTGGCACAGGAACGGAGCATAATTAGGACGACCCATTGCCGTGAAGTTGGAACCGCGACTAACTAGCTTATGTTTCTACGCCTCTACTCCGTGTTTTAGGCCTTCCTCTGTATCATTGTTAAGATATTAAACAGGCATGTCCCCTCACCCAACTCACTCCGAATCCTTCTATTTTAAGCTCTCCCATGCAGCTCCGTCCATGTCGACCCTGTTGTATCTGTGTGTGTTTCCACATGTCGTCTCGATGTGATGTTAGCTCTTCCACCATACACACTGACACCTTGCCGTCTTGACTCACGATAGTTTGTTAAATTGTGCTTTAAAAAATTTATAATAGCTACAACCCATGGCTGGGACCAGGGATGGAGTTATACCTCTCTATAAAACAAAACACAAATTATGTGTTGCCCATGTAACATGATCCCTTTCTTGCCTCCCCCCTAGTTTATTCCAGAGGAAAAGTCACACCAATACATCTGAAACAATACAAGCTGCAGAAGCTGCCGGATCAGCAAATAAGTGCTCTAACTGCCCGCCTGTCCGAACTTCGACCCTAGACCAGTTCTCGACCAAGGCTTTGTGCCTGATCTGCTTTGCCATGGCATTTAGTCTTTTGGTTGCGTTTCATCTCACAAGGAGGACCGCTCAGGCGTAGGAAAAATTCTAAAACTAGGTCGGTGCCAATGTTATCAAGCGAGAACGACCGCTCAGACTTGGTGCCAATGTTATCAAGCGAGAACGACCGCTCAGACTTGGTGCCAATGTTATCAAACTGGGACGACAGCAGAGACTTGGCGCCAATGTTATCAAACTGGGACGACAGCAGAGACTTGGCGCCAATGTTATCAAACTGGGACGACAGCAGAGACTTGGTGCCAATGTTATCAAACTGGGACGACAGCAGAGACTTGGCGCCAATGTTATCAAACTGGGACGACAGCAGAGACTTGGTGCCAATGTTATCAAGCTAGGACGACAGTCAGACGTGGGACAAGAGGATACTTGTCCTCGCATTGAGGGTATATGGTGCTATCCCCATATTTTCATAGACCAGTCGTCACTCGATGTGTGACATAGTCCATTCCAGTCAGCGGCTTTTACTTCCCAGACAATTTCTGGTACTTGTTGTAGGCTCGAGCGGTCTAGGAGCCCAGGTCAATGCTTAGAAGTTTCCCCCCCCCCCCCCCCGATGGAGATTCGAATACTTGACCTCCAGGTGACTGACAAGGGTGCTAGCCACTGACCTGATGCAGCTCCTGTCCTAGAGACGTCCTGATCAGACAAACAATCCTGTCAGAGAGACGTACTGATCAGACAAACACAATCCTGCCCAAGAGACGTACTGGTCAGACAAACACAATCCTGTCCGAGAGACGTCCTGATCAGACAAATAAACATGTCCGAGAGACGTCCTGATCATACAAACACAATCCTGCCCGAGAGACGTACTGATCAGACAAACACAATCCTGCCCGAGAGACGTACTGACAGACAAACACAATCCTGCCCGAGAGACGTACTGACAGACAAACACAATCCTGCTCGAGAGACGTACTGACAGACAAACACAATCCTGCCCGAGAGACGTACTGACAGACAAACACAATCCTGCTCGAGAGACGTACTGACAGACAAACACAATCCTGCCCGAGAGACGTACTGATCAGACAAACACAATCCTGCCCGAGAGACGTACTGACAGACAAACACAATCCTGCCGGAGAGACGTACTGACAGACAAACACAATCCTGCCCGAGAGACGTACTGACAGACAAACACAATCCTGCCCGAGACACTTACTGACAGACAAACACAATCCTGCCCGAGAGACGTACTGACAGACAAACACAATCCTGCCCGAGAGACGTACTGACAGACAAACACAATCCTGCCCGAGAGACGTACTGCTGAAGATTGAACCCCGACCACTGTCACGGAATGTAAGCGCACTAACAACTATGCCATTTCAACTTATTACTAATTTCAGTTCTTCTTCTTCTTCTTCTTCTTCTTCTTCTTCTTCTTCTTCTTCTTCTTCATCATCATCATCTTCTTCCTTCTCCTCCTATTTTTCTTCTTCTTCCTCTTCTTCTTCTTCTTGTTCTTCTTCTTCTTATTCCATCTCCTCCCCCTCCTCCTTCCCCTCCTCCTCCTCCTCCTCTTCATCATCTTCTTCTTTCTTCTTCTTCTTCTTCTTCTTCTTCTTCTTCTTCTTGTACTTCTTCTTCTTCTTCTTCTTCTTCTTCTTCTTCTTCTTCTTCTTCTTCTTCTTCTTCTTCTTCTTCTTCTTCTTCTGTCCTTTATCCTCACAAGGGAGATACACCCTCAACCGCGCCAAGCCATCCTATCTCCCGCATCTCCTTGCCTCCACGCCCTCCCCCACACCACCAATCTCCACAACCTGTGATGCCCCATCCCAACCTCCAGACAGCCCCAACCTTCCTGGCGCCAGTTCTGAAGATGTTCTTAAGTGAAAGGAATCATATTTCAACTAGATAAGTATAATTATTGGCCAGCCCAAACATACAGCACATGTAAGTACAGTAAAGGTTGTTATTTATATACGCCTCGAGACATATTGGACATGTGGTACAGGCCCCATATTTCCATCACATGTTTGCATACAACTCCGTCAGTACCAAGGGAGTTAACTCACCATGTGTTTATAGTTTATTGCACGGATTATCTTTCCTGTGACCCGGGATGTCTTTACTGGAAGAGTCCAGACCCACCTGTAACCCACATGATGGGTGTCAACGGGCGAAGGATCTCGTTACGCGCTATCTTTGGATTTTGATTATAAGACGCTCGTCATCGTTATCATCTAGCACGTATTTCCGAGCTACGTCGCTTTCATTACATTATCATCATCATACCTTCTTTGGGGAAAGTCACTTTCATCACATTATCATCATCATACCTTCTTTGAAGAAAGTCGCTTCATCACATTATCATCATCATACCTTCTTTGGGGAAAGTCACTTTCATCACATTATCATCATCACACCTTCTTTGGGGAAAGTCACTTTCATCACATTATCATCATCATACCTTCTTTGAAGAAAGTCGCTTCATCACATTATCATCATCACACCTTCTTTGGGGAAAGTCGCTTCATCACATTATCATAATCATACCTTCTTTGGGGAAAGTCGCTTCATCACATTATCATAATCATACCTTCTTTGGGGAAAGTCGCTTCATCACATTATCATAATCATACCTTCTTTGGGGAAAGTCGCTTCATCACATTATCATCATCGTACCTTCTTTGGGGAAAGTCACTTTCATCACATTATCATCAACATACCTTCTTTGGGGAAAGTCGCTTCATCACATTATCATAATCATACCTTCTTTGGGGAAAGTCGCTTCATCACATTATCATCATCATACCTTCTTTGGGGAAAGTCACTTTCATCACATTATCATCATCATACCTTCTTTGAAGAAAGTCGCTTCATCACATTATCATCATCATACCTTCTTTGGGGAAAGTCGCTTCATCACATTATCATCATCATACCTTCTTTGGGGAAAGTCGCTTCATCACATTATCATCATCATACCTTCTTTGGGGAAAGTCGCTTCATCACATTATCATAATCATACCTTCTTTGAGGAAAGTCGCTTCATCACATTATCATCATCATACCTTCTTTGGGGAAAGTCGCTTCATCACATTGTCATCATCATACCTTCTTTGGGGAAAGTCGCTTCATCACATTATCATCATCATACCTTCTTTGGGGAAAGTCGCTTCATCACATTATCATCATCATACCTTCTTTGGGGAAAGTTGCTTCATCACATTATCATCATCATACCTTCTTTGGGGAAAGTCGCTTCATCACATTATCATAATCATACCTTCTTTGGGGAAAGTCGCTTCATCACATTATCATAATCATACCTTCTTTGGGGAAAGTCGCTTCATCACATTATCATAATCATACCTTCTTTGCCGGGAAGGTTAACCCGGTCAACAAATGCCCGCAGAAGTCGGATGTGTCGGCCTAACGGCGCAAGAACGCAGCTCTGCTGTAAACAGGCGCAACGCAATCACATCCGAGAAAAAAAAACTCCGGATGAACGAAGAAGAAGAAGATACCTTCTTTGAAGAAACACGCCTTCGTCACATTATTATCGTCATACCTTCTTTGATGAAAGTCGCTTACACAACATTATCTTCATAATCCCTTCTTTTCAGTAAGTCGCTTCCATCACCTTATCATTACTATACCCCCTTTGCAGTAAGTCGCTTCCATCACCTTATCGTCATCATCATGATCATGAAGCAAATCGTTTAATAGACGTCGCTTTCATCACGACCCGTGTATAGACTCTGCATCCCTATTCAGGTCCTCTGCCTCGCGCAATTCCATGTCCATTGTGTCTCTAATGTCCTGTAAAGTGCCATCCCCCAATTATTGTTGGCCTGACCTTCCAGACAATTCTTTAGCCCACGTGTGTGACACGTGCTTGGCCTCAGAGCCACGTGGTCGCTAAGGAATCCCACTTCCGGAGAGTTTTAAATCCAGATCACCGAGCCAGTAGGCGAGGGCACCAGCCACTCTCCTAGTATTGTTCCAACATAACGGAGGTATGCGACAGAATGCGTGAATAATTCATGTGTTTCTTAAACTAAGCTGTCTATTATGCAACCCCCACGTGGCTGTTATCTCTGTTCTTATTTCTTACTTTTGACGTTAAGCGTTAGGGATTCGGGTGTCTCGGCATGCTGAATTAGCGCAGATGTTTTCTTGACGGCTTTCTCTACTTGTTTGTTTATTCTGTCCTTGATGTTGTCTATCCATAGTTTTCATAGAATTCACATGACTCAATATATGCAGATCTTTTTGCCTGTGTGCACCTTTGTGGCAGCTGATCAGTTTCTTGTTCACAAGATGCACAAACCAATAATTTTTACTTTTATTGAATTGGTCGCTTGATATTACGTCTGTCATATTTCCGCATTATTTACACTTAGACAAATTTGTGAAAAAACTATCGAATATAGTGACCAGCAGAATATTGTGTTTGTGGATCAGGAAAAGGCTTTCGATAGAGTATACAGATACAAATTATGGACCATTCTTGAAGACTATGGGATAGAAGGGCAACTGCTAGAAAACATCATAGCCATGTACCACTCGAGCCAAAGTGCAGTAAGAACACAAGAAGGTATATCAGATATGTTAACAGTCAATACAGGAGTGAGACAGGGATGTGTGCTCTCTCCCCTGCTATTCAATATCTACATGGACAGAATTTCCAAAGAAGCAAGTCTCGACAGAACAGATTCAGAAAATTTAGAACTCTTTACTCCAGATGAAACAACTGACCCACAAGGAATAAATGAACTTCTATTTGCAGACGATCAGTGCCTGTTTTACAGCGATGAGGGCAGACTACAAAATCATATTACTAATCTGAGTTCAACCTGCAGCAGATACAATATGAGTATAAACACAGCCAAAACCGAAGTAATGCAAGTTAGCAGATCACCAGGCCCACTAAGTATACAGATAAATAACACACCTCTGAAACAAGTTAAAGAACTCAAATACCTTGGAAGTATGATCACAGAAGATGGCAGATTGGACAGAGAAATTGAAATCAGATGTCAAAAAGCTAGTGCACTCACACATCAACTATCACCCTTACTGAAGCATCCAAACATACCCATGTCCGCAAAACGACAGATAATAAACAGCATATTCACACCAACCCTATGCTATCAATCTCAAACCTGGACTTTATCCAAATTACACCTTCGCAAAATCAACACCTGCGAAATGAGATGCCTGAGGAGAGCTGCCAACTTAACAATCCGAGGCCGAGTAAGAAATGCTACTATCAGACAGACTGTGGGATCAACACCTTGTGCCACATTTATTGAAAGACAAAAGATCAAGTGGTTTGGCCATGTCGTTAGAATGCAACATCAGCAACTACCATCGCTGGCCTTACATCAAAGATCATCTGCGACGAGACCACGAGGACGTCCAAGAAGAAAATGGATTGACGACATCAGAGACATTGTACAACCACACGGAATGACACTATCCAGTGCCGTCCACCGGGCGCTGGAACGCAAATTATTCCTCCCCACGACGCTTGACGGCAGAAGTGGAATATGATGATGATGATGATGATGATGATGATGATGATGATGATGATGATGATGATGATGATGATGATGATGATGATGATGATAATGATGATGATATTTCCGTCAGTTAGTTGCGTGTCTTTTCCAAGACGTCGCATTCAACCCAACTTTTATTAGCTGCTTGTTAATTTCTCGGCAGTTTTAGATTCAGTGTCTTTCAATCGCTTTCTGGGCATTCAATGGTCATACTGTTGTGAAAATCAACGCAAAGCAGCATGTTCCAAAATCGTCTGTGGCTGAACTGGAACCCCGTATTATGTAGACTATAATGATAACATCATTACTATGGGTTGGTTTATATTAAACTAGCAATGATAACACCATTATTGTGTATCGTTTTATATTAAACTAGCTATGATAACATAATTGGCAATATGCATTGCTTATGTTTACAACAATCATTTAACAATGTTTTTTTCCTATGTTAATGTAACATACATAATTGATGAACGAAAGATGAGTGATTGGGGGGAAAGAATTTTTAGACGGGCCTGCGTGCCCAGTTTGTGACCCTGTAAAAATAAAGTTCGTCCTTTCGTTCGTTCGTTCATCACTATGAGTTGGTTTATATTAAACTAGGTATTGTAACAGCATTACTTTGTGTTTTTACAGTATGTAATTCCTAATTTTCCCTTTTGTAATAATTGTAATTTGGATAACTTCAATAAGACACAAACTGTGAATGTCTTGGCTTCATAATCAACACGAAGAGGATTGTTCACGTGAAGACGGAGTCCCTATATCAATGCAGAGGTGAAACTCTATTAAGAACTAACCGACACAACTCCAGGACACAAGTTAAAGTATCATCTTCGAGGACACGCATCTTTCCTGTGGCAACATGTGATTGTCAATCCAACCAAGAAAGAAAAAAGTTGGGAATTGTGTAGCTTAAATGCTACAATGGCATATAGTGGTCCAAGGAGAAGGAAAATTCCGACATTCTTCGAGATCTCATAAAAAGTAGCATGTCTCGGGCTCTGAAACGCTTAAACCATTTTTAACTGATTCACCGCCCAAAATAAGGAGGTATTGATCAAACATAGTACACAATCGTACAACACGTATTATAATGTGTATTTCGTTCGCTTAGCATTGACATTGTGGAAGATACACGAAACAAAACAAACGGCATGATGAACCTTTTTTTTTTTCATATCCTTTACAGGACATCGCTGTCAACAGCAGCATCTTTCAGCTGTCTGTTAATCTCTTGGCAAGATTACGCTCAGTAGTTTGCCATTGCTTTTTGAGCGGCCGGCTCAGTATCCCGCAAGTCACCAGCGGGGGTCGAACCGCTCCCAGCTCTCTCCCGCTACGAGACTCTGCGTGATAAACGGGATTACGGAAAAAGTGTTGTAACCCCTCAGCCAGAGAGACCGGCATGATGAACCTAGTATGTCGATATATAGTTCTTTTGTCAAAATGGTAAGTCACATTTGGCGATATATAGGGTGTATTTTTAATGACTCTGCAGTGTTTGAAACTATTACTGGTCCAAGTTTTGTATTCACCATCTGTAAAGTTCATGCAACATAATAGGTAAATACAAAACTTGGACCGGCAATATTTTCAAACACTGCGCAGTCATTAAAAATACACTCTGTGTTATCCTTCGACACTGAAACAGATAACACCACCGTGGCTGGGAGAGAACAGTGATGGAGGCCGCGGTTGTTGGGAGAAGTGGCGGTGTTCTACCAGCACGGAGGTGGACACGGCACAGGGCAGACACCTGGGGCGTGAGGGTGCATTTGTCACGAGAAATACAGCAGACTGAGGATCTGTGCGGCGGGACGCGATGAAATCGAGGTTCTACAAAATACATGCTGCCAGGTGTTGACGATTTAAATAAAATTGACATGTCGGGACTTTGATGATGTATGACGAACAATCGAGGCCTCTGTAGCAGGTGGAAATCCTCCAGCCTACGGTCCTGTCTGCCACCAAGGCTGGAGGGACTGCGGCATGAACTGTTGGCTGCACGACTGACTTACCTCTGTTTGTGCACATGACAAGAAGTTCCTGGCCCGCTTCCCTACTCAAATAGCAGTAATGTTTAGGATCCATCAAGATAAGTTGCCCATGCACCAAGCATAGAATGTCTGGCTAGAAGGTTGGGATTCGTTCGGGAGACCTGGGTTCGAATTCGGTAAGTTTACATGTTTTCTTTATTTTATTTTTTATTTTTTTATTTTTGGGTCTGTCTGGTGGAAAAAGAAAAGCCTACCTAACCTGCACAGTTCGCGGCAACTGCCAGACGGCCTCAATTCCCCAGACTCGGGGCTGCCCCTGTCCTGCACTGCAACGTACTATAGCCTGCTATAACGGCTTTTTAATGCACCAGTCTGTTCTCTGTTGAACTCAGTGTATCATTTCTGCCCATTGCCAATGCCCCAATTATATTTATTTTGGAAGCTAGAATATGATCCCTCCATCTCCCGGGCATAAAATCAATTCATGTTCCCCAAGGATTAAAGCCTCCAAAAGTGCAGCCGTTCATCTATTCTGACCTCTCCTAAGCACAGACTGAGAGCCGGAGACAGTAACCGCCTGTGTTAATTAAATATTAGAAGGGGATTTCAGCACGGCAGTGGCAGCCTTGATCTATAATCTCCTATTGTAGGTTGACTGATACGCTGTTGGTGAAACTTTGCCTGTTTATGAAGCCTTGATGCCTCTGTTTATCGTAAATGTATTCTTGTAAAACATACCCCCACTGCGTGTATTCCATTGGTGCGGCAGGATTTGACTGGAGCCCAGTGATTGAGCCCAACTCGGCTGGTTAATGTATCCACGAGACAGGGATGGGAGCTGTGTTTTGTGTAATGATGCCGGACTTCCCTACGGACATTGGGCTGAAGTCTTTTGCCAATGAAATACCTAACATCTTCGGAGGAAACATTACATATTAGCGAGGAGCTCTATAAAACAGTTGGAGCACACCAGTTGTTAAATTCATTGATAAACAAAGACTTAACTGGTTCGGCCACCTAGTGAGAATGAACCCAATGTCGCCAGCAGCAAGAGCATACAACATGAAAATGAAAACATCAAGAGGCAGGGGAAGACCATGAAGAAGATGGATGGGTGGAGTGATCAACACCTTAAAAACCCACATCTCAGCATACCAAGCGACCGAGCGAGCTCTAGTTCGGAAACCAATCATCAAACAAGCCTGTGGTGCCTAACGGCATAGGGCAGTTAAGGACACAAGAAGAAGCAACACGGTTACGCTAAGCCCAATCCCAGACGGGCCAAGTCTACTCTGCTGACTTAATCTTCTCAGAGATAGAGTGGAAACTGCAGCGAAACAGGATCCGCATCTGGAGAGGCTAATTCCCCGGGGAGCGAGCAGAGAGTCCGGACGTTACTGAAGACGTTGGTGAAAATCTTGCTGAACGTGTAAGCAAGCTGCCGCTGGTACCATTAACATGGAAACTCATTGCTGGGTCTGAAGGAAACGGCGTACGTCCCGAATGTCCCGACTTCAGTGATGTTGATTCTGGATTTGATATTTGTATTTGTCGGATGTATGGGTGTTGTTTGGACAACCCCAAAGAGAGAAAGGATACTAAGTTCCTCTTTCCCAATGTGATCCTGCCAGTTATAATTAATTAAGCTAGCACTGGCTCAAATGCTTGATTTAATATGTAAACTTTCGAGAACCAAGGAATTCCTCCAGGGAACAATGTAAAGTGTCCTGAAGGTCAACACTATCTTGTTGGGGGTTCCTTGCCTCTCTTCTCTATATAAAACAAGCTTAGCATACTCTGCCACTCAGTTGTGGAATAACCTTCCACAAGAAATCAAAGACACCACCAGTGATTATACATACAGTCGCAACCCTGTTTGAACACTACCTCAGAACAGACTACATGCCCCCTTTTTTAAAAAAAAAACAGCAACAAAGACAATAATAATGGTAAATTATCTCGAACGACAACTAGCCACCAAAAAAAAAAAAAAAACAATCCCATATGTGTGGCACGTTACACCCGCCTTGGGTATTTATGATGCCCATGTTAAACATTGCCTCAACAAGTCATGTATTATTGATTATTTTTCATGCGTTTTAATACTTATTGTTCTTTTGTTGTCAAAGAATTGCTTCATAAGAGATGTTGAATGAAAGAATGTATGAGAGGAAATATAGAAGAAGGGCAGAATGTCAGACGGGCCTGCGTGCCCAATTCTTAACCCTTTGAAAATAAAGATTTTCGTTCGTTCGTTCTCTCGGCTAATTAATTAATATATAGGGTGTGTCTTATTGAACTACTGACACGACAGGTAAACACTCAAAGGAGGAAATGCCCTCTTACATAATTTATTAAAACATAAACATTAATTATGGTCATTCAATACATCAACAACATCATTTTCAACTGTTATTATTCATCAATGTGGGTTCATACAGGTAAAAGATATTTCATACCCCTGGATGCCTGAAATATACATTTTAATGACACACTTTCATTTCATTTGGGATAGACTGTCTGAACCTGCTTATAAACAGTTGTACTTCGGGGTAACTGGATTCCTAATGCCACAAATTCCTTGAGCTTGTATTGATTAGGTTCTCCTACTGATTGTTAATTATCTCCCTTGGTATCAGTTAGTATTTGTGTTTCCCTATACTCCAGTTAAGTTACCTCTATTACTGGACTAGGAAACTGCTTGCAGGTGAGTTCTGTTTGGGATACTGTTCTGCATCACTTTGTCCAGATACTTCACTCACAAAAGAAAAGTCAGGCCTGGATCTAGATTCAGTCAAGCTGCTACCTTCACCAAGTCCTGCATTCAACCTAGTCAGGTCTGGATCTAGCGGTACTTAGCCACTATCTGAAATTTCAGCATCAATCATAATTCTAATGATATCATCACTATGACCATCAGAAATTAAATGCTGTAAACTCCTAAGAACACAACAAGTGACATCAATAAAAGGAATGTTGTTCCTAGAGAAATATAAACATAGGTGAAAGATAGTCTTGGGGTTCTCAAATAGTTATCCACAATATAATTGGTTGTTCTCCATTCAGTCTTCCATTATCAGGTGTTCAAGGTTTACACTAGCAGATGTGCAGTTTCATCTTCACCTATGCCTGTCATTATGGTTTCCAGGTTGAGTAATACCTTGATTGATTTGGAATTGACAGCTATGTTTCCCATCCTTGTCTGTACCTAGTTATTTTCTCTACATCTTCTTCCATTAAAGAAAAAGGGCCTCATACATTAAGGGTTTTAAAAATAATTTCCCATTGTAATGAGTATTTGCTTACAAACAATACAAGTACATCATTGTATCAATTCTTGTACAGTATTCAGGTGAATTCTTTTCTAATCAAAAGTTTCAAGGCGAGAATATTATCTCCTCTTCACCGTATCTGTAATATGCTTGTACTTCATTTATCATCATCATCATTATCATTATATCATTATCATCATCATCATTATCATTATATCATTATCATCATCATCATTATCATTACATTAGTATCATCTTCATTGCAATCATCCTCATCATCAGTGTTATTACATTCATCATCCTCATTAACCTTACAATCATCAGGACACTAGATCCTATGTTGTAACAGGAGTGACATGAAATACAAAGTGGTGTCTTGCTTCAGAAACAAAGCCAGATGCTTGTAGTACGCGTAATGTAATATGGGTTGTGACATGCATAGGGCACAAACCGAGATGATGGTACTATAAGTGATATATAATACACAGTGTTGTCATGCATCGGAGTGCACTAAATGATTAATTAGTGTTTGGGTTATGCCGAACATGTTCTCTTGTGATAAACAGGACATTATACATCAAAGTTGTCTTCTATCATGAGATTGACTGTCAGCTTATACTCCCTCCTTCTTAATATGACACTTCATTCACTCATTCTCAGACATAATATTCATATGTGCATGGATGATCATTTCACGCATTCATCAGTCATCATTCTCATACTTGCATGTAAGATAAGTAGTTATACTAATGTTATCTCCCAGTTATAACTTTAAATGTTAACACCATTGACATCACAATGAAATCGCAATCATTCCTCAGACAATCATATCTGTATAGATGACAATTAAGCATATGTGTGTACTTTACCCATGATAAATTCACAGATTCAACAACCATGACAGTGCAATGGAATCTTAATCATTCTCATCCTTCATCAGAAATTATAATATTTCTTGGATGATAATTAAGCATGCTGATGTGTTTTTACAAATGATACATTCACATCTGTTTAACAATAATGAAATCACATGAGTGATTCCAGAAATGCTCTCATCAATGACATAGACTAATGTGATCATTAGGCATACTTTTGAGATTCACAAAGGATGATTCCTCATGTGTAGCAATAATGAACTTACACATGGATCCCCACATGCTTTCATAGATTTATGTGATATACTCAATCCACATTTATTCATTATGAATCCTAACCATTCTTGCATGGCGGTTGATTAAGCATTATTATGTGGCTCAAATATTAATTCCACATGTTTAACAACAATGAAAATACATTTGCCTCACCATATGAGTGCTTCCACCCAACACCCTACATGATGATACATATACAAATCTATTTGGTTCCCATGTGCTCATGGAATTTTTTTTTAACTACTTGACTTATTACACATTACACCAGTTTGTCTTACCAGAGTTTGCACATTTAAAATATTTTTCTTCTTAGTTAACTAAGCATTCTTAGTTTCCTAAATCTTAAGTTACTCACCAACTCTAAACCATTGCTGACTGAGTTTAACTACTTAAGAAATACAATGTACACCTAGGTGTAATGCTTACACATTAAATAAGTTGTATAACTGGGAGAAAAATAAAACTCACTGTGGTTCCTAATGTACAGTTTATCCATAGACAATGGTAAATGAATATAATATTTAGTTTCTACTAAATTAATTCCTTAAGAACTAACCACATGGTTTACACACATTGACTCACTGGCTTCTTGAAAAGGCTCACAGACTAACTTAAATTAAAATAAATTATATTCTGGTGTTTACCTCATTCTTCTGAATGGCTCCAATCACTACATGTCAACAACAAGATGTCAGGTACTAGATTTGGTTGGTTTCCAAATCTACTCGCTGCTGGTTTGGTCCTTCTTTTGTCTCTCGACTGGTTTTATGACTTGCGCTAGTAGAGATTTGAGGGTCCCAATTCCTGCAT
>OY992889.1:101646960-101704460 GCA_963921405.1 Cepaea hortensis | reverse complement strand
ACATCACAGGAGGGGCAAATTGGCCTATAACCAGGTCACCATTCAGCAGGGCACCATCAACCTTGCTGAGGTCAGGCCAAGGTCATGTTTCCTTAATGGGTTTTCAATTATTTAATTATCAGCAGATTCCAAACCAACATTCAGTGCGGAAACCTATTAATGAGCACCCAGAGACCGTACCCAGTCCCTCTCGAGTGGGAAGCGCGCCCTGCACCAACTGAGACAGAGAGCCTAATGGTGTTGGATGGAAGGAAGGACAATCTTGACAGGTTTTACCGGCGTGAAGGCATTCATCACGTGGGTGGTTCCAGGCAGTACAAAAGGTTTTTAATCATAGTAGACTGGGGGTGCCGGTCTCTCTGGCCGAGGGGTTACAACACTTTCTCCGTAATCCCGTTTATCACGCAGTCTCGTAGCGGGCGAGAACTGGGAGCGGTTCGTCCCCCACTGGTGACTTGCGGGATAACTGAGCCGGCCGCTCAGAAAGCAATGGCAAACTACTGAGCGTAATCTTGCCAAGAAATCAACAGACAGCTGAAAGATGCTGATGTTGACAGCGATGTCCTGTGGGGAGGGAGAGAGAGTCGAGATTTGGAGAGAGACGGAGAGAAAGAATCCAACAATTGTGGACAAGAAAGGGGAGGATGTTAAAGGTTAGAAATGGAGAGGGGGGAAGAGAAAGAGAGCGTATGGAGGGGATGGAGGCAAAGAATCAATATGTTGAGGGGGGTAGAGAGAGACAACTGTTGGAGAGAGGGGTGAGAGGTGGGTAGTGGAGAGATTGAGTGAGAGAGAGAGAGAGAGAGAGAGAGAGAGAGAGAGAGAGAGAGAGAGAGAGAGAGAGAGAATGTACACATGTGCAAAGGGTAGAGAGACAGTTTTCGATTCACTTATTGTGATTTACAGCTTCTATTGTATCTGTTTACAGCTTCTATTGTGTCTGTTTACAGCTTCTATTGTATCTGTTTACAGCTTCTATTGTATCTGTTTACAGCTTCTATTGTGTCTGTTTTCTGCTACTACTCCTCTTCGTCTTTTGCTTGCCATTTGCCCTCTTCTCCTCGTCTTTCTTCTTCTTCTTGTCTTCTTCTTCATCTTCTTCTTCTTCATCGCCCTCCCCTTCGTTGTCTCTTACTACGTCTTCTTATCTGTCTTCTTAGTCTTACTCCTCGTCCCACTCTACTTGACATTTTTCATTCCTGATCCTTCTTCTTCATCTCCTATCCCGTGTTCTTATCCTCCTTCTTACACATCGTTTTCTGCTTCTGCTTCATTTTCTTATTCTTCTTCTACTCCTGCTTCTTCTTCTTCCTATTCCGTTCCCTCCGTCTACTTCCTCTTCTCCAGCTACAAAACAACATACGTTGTATTTAAATGTACAGCAGAGCTCTGGCATATTTTCTTGTTCACATTAAGTTTAGTCAGTCTTACCTATGCGTCAGTTGTCTGTCATTCACCTGGCCACTTTCAACTTCCACACTGGCATCTGGACGTCTTGACAAATGCAAATTTTTGATGAAGTTATACCTCCCCATAACACAAAGCCTGTGCTGAAATGTGAAGGCCATGTGTTACCCATGCAATATGATGCCTCTCTCAGCCTGCCTAGTTTACTCCAGAGGAAAGATAACACCAATACATCTACAACAAGGCAAGCTGCAGAAGCTGCTGGATCAGCAAAGCAATGCTCAAACTGTCCACCTGTCGAAGCTTCGATCCTAGACCGGTTGCCGACCAAGACTTAGGTTCTGGTCTGCCATGCCATTTAGTCTTTAGGTTGCATTTCCTCGCACCAGGATAAGGCTCATATCTCTTAATTGCGCTCCTCCGCCCGAAGCCGTTGGCACAATGTGGGGTATGGAGTTTGATGAGCGCCGCCCAATATTCAGCGCTAACAGAAAGCAGGCAAGTCATTTCTACACGATCTTCCACGTGAAGTTTTGTATCAGCTTTCCCTTTCCTACACCACATCCTATCCACAGCTAATTGGATCTGCCAGTGCCTCCTCGGTTATCTTCGCCTTGCCAGTACGAATTTCTGAACTTATTTGCCGTGACCTTCCACCCAGTGTGGTTAGTTTATCTTGCATCTGATTTCTTGTGTGAGAAAGAAAGGCAATGAACTCAGCCAAGTCCAAATATAAATATTTTATCATGTGCCATGCTGGTAAGCGTGGGCGGTCATGTTTCACAATCTCACACGATCATTAGTCGTGGATCAGCTCTGTGTTCTTATCTCGACCATGCCACGTGGTCAAGCCATCCATATATCTATCTACCTCTTTGCCTTCCCCTTGCTCTTTTCCCTCAATTTTGCCTGTTGTCACCAATTTCTCCAATTTATTTCTTCTCGTAACGTGACCAACAAATTAGAATGCCTGCGTCTAATGTCTCTAATCATATCACAGGTTTCATTTGCTTCCTGTAGGACTTGCTCAATGATTTGTCCGTCTGTTCATGGTATTATTTCCATTTTCCTCAGAACCATATTTCCACTGTCAATAGATGTTTTTTCAGCTTAATTGCTCATTGTCCACCTTTCTTCACATCCATATAAAAGTACAGGTTTTGTGTAGCCTTCAACACTCTTTTTCTAACCATTCTATGGCTGGGAGAAACCACCCTGAATGCAACACGGCACTAGGCCTGGAGAATCCACAGAAGACAGTGTTGCACAAAGCGGAAACACGATTATAATTATAACTTGTTTACAAGAAAAAATACGGGAGAAAGAAAATGGTTGTTGTTTTTTTTTTTTTTTAAGATAACGCATATAAAATATTCATATCCACAACAAATCACACAAAACAAGAGTACAAATGTATTTTACCCAGCGAAGCAACAAACACATTAACGGAAATTTACTGCAAGTTTATTGTCTCTGGGGATAAGATGACAAACATCTGATGGCTGTGGAAACGTGGTTTCTGAAGAAAATGCGAACAATACAATGGACAGACAGAAAAACTAATGAGCAAATTCTACAAAGAAACACATGAAAACCTTAAACTGGTTAGAGAAATTAGACGTAGACACGTTATGAGAAGAAATATATTGGAGAACTTGGTGACAACTGGCAAGATCGAGGGGAAGAGAACAAGGGAAAGGCAGAGATGTAAATACCTGGATGGCTTGGCCACGTGGTATGGTCGAGACAGGAACACAGAGCTGATCCACGACTCTGGTGATCGTGTGAGATGGCGAAACATGACCCCCACGCTTATCGACATAGCACATGATGATGATGATGATGATGATAGGATGATGTAGTATATCCATGAGTGACGTACAGTGAACATGAATGAAGTTATAGACAGAGACAATTCTACTCACAGCCATATATGGTCAGCGTGGCTACATCCACCCACATTCTCCCCACATTATTCAATCCTGCCTCTAATTCTTTCTCCCTATGTTTTTTTTTAGCTATTTCTATATCTATATGGTGTATTTTTAATGACTGTGCAGTGTTTGAAAATATTATCGGCCCAAGTTTTGTACTCACTCTCCGTAAAGTTCATGCAACATATTTTTTGTTTTAAGTTGCATATCCTTTACAGGACGTTGCAGCATTCTTGTTGTCTTGGCAAGCTTTTACGTTCAGTAGTTTGCCATTGCTTTCTGAATGACTGGCTCCCATACCAAAATGTTAAAACCAGCCCGACACGGTCTGCTGCCAAATTGGTTGCTGCTGTGTTTCGAACGCGGGTAAGAGGCATCACAAATTGTGTCCGCAATGCCATCGCCATGGAGTCTGGCAACATAATAGGTAAATACAAAACTTGGACCGGCAATATTTTCAAACACTGTACAGTCATTAAAAATACACCCTATATTTTGTTTGTCCCATTCAGCGGCGGCGAATTTTTAATTCATCATTGGTTGAGTTTTGCTGCTAAAGTGTTTCTATGACATGCTCAGTAGGCAGTTTCAGTCCCAACCCTCCTTCGCCGGCTCTTGTGACACACATGTCAGTTTACAGTGTGTTAGGGTCTCAGTATCACACTAGCGCCTTAAAGATACAAGGATTAATTTGTTTCACAGCAATAGTTATTGTTGTAAGAAGGATATTTAAGTGATGAAATGTCATGGGATGATTAATCGCCTTAAGTGACTTCCATTATCTGCCATGGGCAGACAGTAGTTTTCCCTATGCAACCCCCTATAATGTGATATATAATACAACATACCTGCTACAACATTAACAAATTTTAAGTCATAAATGTGACATATCCCCTACTTATCATTTTCCACAATCCATTTAGGTTTCCTCAAAACCTACTTTTTGTGTGGCTCACGATTTGTTAAAGTGATAGCCAGGGCAAAAACGAAACAAATAATTAATTGCAGTTACCCCAACCCTGTATGCTCATGTGTAAAAGTGGAGGTCAGCATGGCAGAATGGATAAAAGCATACATTCTTAAACTTTCAATGTGCTGATGCTGAGGTAGCGGATTCAACCCGTACACCGAACAGTTGGACTAAAATGTTGACTTCTTGCCCTTGACAAGGGGACAGAAATTACAAGTACCTCAGAAGTTGGAGTGGGTTGGCGATGGACACTGTTAAAAGGGAAAGCTAATGTACACACAAAACTCAATCCAGTACACTAGAAGTAGTAGCACATGTGGACTACGCTTGAGTTCATAGCGAGCGAGCGCACACCAACAAGAACAACAACAACAACAACAACAACAACAACAACAAAATGTGCACACGTAAAGTGGTACAAGACCATTTTACACATCTCACAATACACCGGGTATATGGGGGATAAATCAATATGTATATAGACCAATCAGCACTCGCTGGTCTCCCTGGCCAAGAAATTAACTATTTTCATGTGGGTAACGCAGCTGCATGAGATTCGGTAGCAGATCGCATCGCGTTGGTTACCTACGGGGGTATGTGATCTGATCGCTCAGAAAGCAATGACAAACTATTGAGCATAAACTTGCCAAGACATTAACAGCAGCTGAAAAATGCTGGTGTTGACTGCAACATCCTGTAAAGGATATGCGAAGAGAAAAAAAAAAGAAAAGACCAGCACTCAGCGGGTACTGTGATCAGCAATATGCCGGCAGCTTTTGCTTCCCTAAACATATTCTGGCACCAGTGCTGGAGCCACCAGGTCACTATGTACAATCTGCAGATTTGAACCCATGAGCCCTGGGCAAGGAGACGAGTGTCTAGTCAATACTCAACCACCGCTCCCAAGAAGCAAGTCCCAAATGACGAACAGTATGTGGGTGTGTGGAGTGTTAGAACCATCACATTTTGTAGGCTGGAGTGCAGTGAGGAACTGGTGGTCATTCTTACCTCCTGTAGTGAACAATGAAAGCTGACATCGAATCATTGTCTGACCCACCTCATGCCACTGCCAATGTAACATCCTAACCGTTACACCGAGATGTAGCAGATGTACTCCCTACCCTGCCAACAGCAAATTTCAGTGAACTAGCTACTGAATTACCAAAGAATAAGATGATAGACTGTGCGGTATGAACACAGATGATGAAGCAAAACACTGAAACACGTTTACAATGATGAGAGAAAAGAATAAGGCACGTATTCAATATATAAAAACTACAATAATTTGATATAAAGACAAGGCATATCATATAAAACATGTTCACCAATAACACGTTTATAACATCGTTATTATCTACATATTTACATAAAATATTTACCCAGTCTGTGGGCGATTTGAGTCATTTTCAGCACAACCAAACAATAACACAAGGGAAGTAATTACAAATCACATGAGGTAAATGCATTTTCAAGGGAAATAACAATTTTTTTAAATTTTTTTTTTCCGCGTTTCCATCCTGTTTCAGGATATTGCGGTCAACACCAGCATCTTTCAGCTGTATGTTGATTCCTAGGCTAGATTACGCTCATCAACACGCCACGACTTTCTGAGCGAAATAACAATACAAATGTCAATAATAACATACTGGCCTGCAAGATCCCAGACACTATGAAGATCTCAAGAAAGAATCTAAGGCCATAACAATAAGTGTAGTTAAATGTGTTATAACCGCATTTTGGAGCTCGTATCTAACAAATGAGAATGAGAAGATTTCAGAGGAAATCTAAGAAGTCTGAGGTAATAGCACAATCTTTAATGAGGTGATGGAGTCATGTGTTTCTGAAGCATATTAATCAAGTGTACATGTAGCATGTACTTTATTTTTAGACTCGTGCAGACTTTGATGTATACTTCTCGGTCGTTTGGCTAAGACCAAAAAAACAGGACCAGGAACGCCACACAAAATAGAAAACTAGACCACATTAGTCTGTAGGGCTCATGTGTGGGACTAAGATGCCCCAAACAAATATACGATGTCTGCTTCTCTGTCTTTTAGCTAAGATCAAAGTGCAGTGTTGGTGTGGAGATGTGGCCATTAGACAACTAACCAAAAATGGACCCCAGCCACTCATCTAAAGTGCAGGGCCTCGGTGGACTATATTGGGCTGAAGAGTTCATGTGTTGGGCTAAAAAGCTGTTAAAAAACCTGGATATCTGCATCATGGCCTGTTGGCTCAGATCAATTAGCAGTAATGTGCGGAGATTTTGCCAGTGGGGCCAGAGAAGACAACAAATATAAAAACCACTAACCACATGCAGCAGGGTCTCGTGTGGGCCACATTGGGCTAAAGGCCTCATATGTGGAACTGACAGGTGGGGGAGGGGAGGAGGAGGATAGTATGCCCGCTTCTCGATCTTTTTGGCTAAGATCAAAGCACATTAATGAGCGGAGATCTGGCTGTTGCAACTGAGACACCCAAATAAATCGGAGGGTCGAACCACTAATCATACGCAAGGAGGCCTCGGGGATCATTTACGGCTGAAAGGTTCATCTGTGGACAGAGAGGCTAAACAAAAATTGATGCTTGTTTCTTGCCAATTTGGTTATGAGCAAAGTGCAGTAATTTGCTACGATTTAGCCAAGGGGTGGGAGAGCAGAAGACAAAAGGAAAACTGAAACACTGGCCACATGCAAGACAGCTCTATGGACTAAATGAAAGGCCTGTGATCTGCAAAAATAAACTGATGTTTGTTTTTCAGCCTTTTGGCTAAGATGACAGCACAGTGAGTATCTGTGAACTGGCCAATGGCGAGGACATTCACAAAGTACCGAGACATTAGCTGCAGTGCACCACATAGAGCCGAGCAGCCCAATGTAGAACTCACAGGCCCAAAATCAAAACTGATATCTGATTTTTGTGCAATGTCTTTTGTGAGTGTGAATCAGTGCGTGTAGACTGATTTAACAAATATTTAACATATAGTTAACATTGCATGGCAGCATGTGACTTAAACAAGGGCAACTAATCCTCCCAAAGCTGTCAAGGCGATGATGAGACACACAGCAATTGTGACCAGGAGTTTGGGGCTGTCCGGGTGGCGTCGGGAGGAATTCCAGACTGACTGCAACAGAAAATGAAAGACATTGTTTACATTAAAGTTAAATCAGAAACACGGAGAAAAACACATATAAGCATTTGTCAACTGTGGGTAGCCAACAAGGAATACATGAAGGGTTGGTCATGATTTGGCTCGTGGATGTCAGCAGATTCCAAGCAGTCAGAAGATGAGGAAACGATAGCTACATGGATAGAAATTCTTTATGGCAAAAGGTTAACTTCTCCTTCTTCTTCTTCTTCTTTGTCATCATCATTGTCTTCTTCTTCTTCGTCTTCTTCTTCTTCAGCGATGAATGTTGCTATGTGTCCATTCCAGTATGGGTTACGAACAGAACAGTTCACTTGAGGTCTTCGCTGGTTTCCCACATCATCATCCATCACTACATAGCTGGACAGCCCTCGTTGTTTATTCATTCTTCGTTCATTCTGGAACTCAGGCGGAAGAGGAAAATCATCATCATCATGTGGTATGCTGATATATGTGATGATCCTAGTTCACGACCTCACACGATTGCCAGTCTCAATCAGGTCTGTGTTCTTGCCCTGATGTATTTGTGTGACTATACATGTGCATGTATGTCTCTCTCTCTCTCTCTCTCTCTATTGATCTCTCTCTCTCTCTCTCTCTCTCTCTCTCTCTCTCTCTCTCTCTCTCTCTCTCTCTGTGTTTGTGTATGTGCGTGCATTCATGCATATGTGTATGTGTGTGTGTGTGTGCTTATATGTGTGTATGCATAACCAAAGAAGCGTACTGAGTGTGTGTATTTGTATGTACATCTGTGTGTATCTATTCATGCATGTGTATCTGTGTATGCAGTACTGTGTGTGTATGCGTACATGCATGTGTGTGTGTGCGTACGTGTGCATGTGTGCATGCTTGTGTGCGTGCATGCTTGCATGCGTGTGTGTGTGTGTGTGTGCGTGCGTGCGTGCGTGCATGTGTGTGTGTGTGTGTGTGTGTGTGTTATAAACAATATTCTTCTTCTTTTTCCTCGTTCACCTTTTATGTCAGTATGAATACATGCAAGAAAGCAGAAAGCACAGCGAATCATAACTTTGTTGACTTCCCCTCAAATGTCATTTGTCCTCAATTGGAGCAGTAGTAGTCCAAAGTACTTTTACAAAAATCACACAAACTAAAGTGATTAGATCAATCTTTCAAACTGAAATATACAACACGCACATTCACACTGTAACTTGAATTGTCTACCACAGTAATATTAAGCTGACTATCAAGTCTTTATGTTTGCACAAGCTGGTTTCTGTAAATGAATACCAAATGCCATTACATGTGTATTGTAAATTTCAGCTTGAAGGATTTATCTAATTACTTTAGTTTATGTTGTGTGATTTCTGCAGTAACTACCTGACGAGATGCAGCGAAATATGCCAGGCAATAAATTATGCAATCTATTGTTTGTGTCTTCATTATTCACATTCACTACAAGGAAAAATTGTTTTGAAAAGTACTTTTCTCTGTTCTGCACATGTTGGACACCAAAGTAATAAATGTTTATCTGTAATTTTGCCAGTTTCACAGCTATATTCATTAGAATAAATAATACGATATTTGTCATTTCAAAATATACATTATTCTTAAAAACGATGTTCCTTAAAGCTAGATGCACTTACTTGGCTCTGAGAGTATGTTTCGTCAACCCTGTGGCTCAAAGAACCCGGTAGTAATGACGTCATATCTACATCGGGTAGGGCAGGTCGCTTGGAGACAGGCCATATCTTAACATCGTCATCTATCTCAACATCGATGTCACACAGCTGCAAAAACCGCCCCGGAATGTAACTGACAGGGGTAGAGCACTCAGACAGTAAGTCGATCTCAGTATATTCTTGGTTGTGTCCCCTGGTGTACGAGTGGGAAGTGTTGATATTAGGTAGTTGTCTCATGGTTTCTTTGCGCGAACTAATATCATTAAAATATGGGTCTTGTAGATGCTTTCCTTCGGTATGGGACAGGAATTGAGTGAGGTCCATGTCTGTTTATCTGTTTGTTGGAGATTAGATGTTTATTTTACGGTGATGGGCGTTGGCGCTGGACTCGAGGGGTGTGCTGCAGAAAGGGACTTCTGTGGAATGATACAGTGTCATATTCATTATAACAAGGAATTTTAACACGGACAATAAACAGAACAGAAGAAATTGTTCACATCAAATAGGAATATTCTTCTTCTTCTTCTTCTTCCTCCTCAACCTTCTTCTTCTTTTTCTTCTTCTTCTGTTTCTTCTTCTTCTTCTTTTTCTTCTTCTTCTTCTTCTTCTTCTTCTTCTGCTTCTTCTTCTTCGTCTTCTCTTCTTCTTCTTCTTTTTTTTTTCTTCTTCTTCTTCTGCTGCTGCTGCTGTTTATTTTTCTTCTTCTTCTAATTGTTCTGTTTCTTCTTCTTCTTCATCATCTTCTTCTCGGGCTTCTTCTGTTTCTTCTTCTTCTTCTGTTTCTTCTTCTTCAGCAATCCACATTTGCTAATACGGTATTACCACATTTGGCAATCTGGAAAGCTAATCCACGCGAAAAAAATCAGTCCCGTGTAATATAAGTAGTAGCACTAGTATGGACTACGTTTGAGTTCAAAGCTAGTTACCATAAACACAAATTATATCAGACACTCGGGAGAAATATTAATCAGAAGCACATACACAAATCCTCCATATACTAACTTAATGTTGTCTCAGTAAGAATAGATACCACTGGAGAATGGCACAGCACGACACAAAAATACAACACAAAAACAAAGATGGAGAGAACTGCACACAAAAGATGCCGTATGTGAATATAAGACAGAGCAAAGCTGTAAATTCAAAAGCTGAAAGAACATAAAAGCTACACCGCGTGATCTTGGAAATTACGATAATTCAAAAGTTTCAAGAAGGCGGGAAGCGTAACAAGTACATAACAGGTAGAAGATAAATGGGAATGCCCAAACAAAACACTATTATGTCAGATCATAATAGACACAATATGTCTCAATTATAACACATAATGATACATGGCGAAGCTTGAAAACCCGACTAACTTGTCTTTGTACAATTATTCTATATAGAAACTCTTTATTCTTGTGGGAATTTGTATTCTAGTTAACCCTGCGTTAATTGTGTTGTTGAATGAAGTATGTTTGTAAGAATGTTCATGATTAAGAATTATTTATTCTACTCGGTACTCGAGACATGCACACAACTGCTTCGTCTCGTTCAGAATATGTGGAAGAGTCTCTATGCTTATAGTTCCTGTGGTCAGTTGGTTACTTACACATCAACTCCGTCCCCTACCACATTCCTTCCTGCTAGTGCTCAACTGAATTCCTGATTACATCTGTCGTGGGCATGATGGTCATCGATTTGTGTCTGCTTGAGGAACATGCGGTCATTTATAGACAGCACCATGTTCCCTTGCTCATATAGGCAGTACTATATTCCCTTGATCATATAGACAGTACCATGCTCCCTTAATCATACAGACAGTACCATGTTCCCTTGATCATATAGACTGTACCATGTTCCCTTGATCATATAGGCAGTGCCGTGTTGCCTTGATCATATAGGCAGTGCCATGTTCCCTTGATCATACAGACAGTACCATGTTCCCTTGATTATATAGACAGCACAATGTTCCCTTGATCATATAGACAGTACCATGTTCTCTTGATCATATATACAGTACCATGTTCCCTTGATCATATAGACAGTACCATGTTCCCTTGATCATATAGACAGTACCATGTTCTCTTGATCATATAGACAGTACCATGTTCCCTTGATCATATAGACAGTATCATGTTCCCTTGATCATAAAGACAGTACCATGTTCCCTTGATCATATAGACAGTACCATGTTCCCTTGATCATATAGACAGTATCATGTTCTCTTGATCATATAGACAGTATCATGTTCCCTTGATCATATAGACAGCATCAAGTTCCCTTTATCATATAGACAGTACCATGTTCCCTTGATCATATAGACAGTACCATATTTCCTGTATCATATAGACAGCACCATGTTCCCTTGATCATATAGACAGCATCATGTACTCTTGCTTATTTAGACAGAAATACTAAAGTGACAATTGTCTAGATACAAAGATCCAAAGTAACAATTGTCTGAGATATAAAGAACTAAAGTAACAATTGTCCTAGACAGAAAGAACTAACGTAACAATTGTCTGAGACAGAAAGAATTAAAGTAACAATTGTCTGGGACAGCAAAATCTGAAGCAACAATTGTATTAGATATAATGAGTTAAAGAACCACCAGGCTAAGACAGAACGGGTTAACAAAATACAAACTAGCCACGTATGGACGTGAAGGACGTGCACTGACAGCAGAGAAAGATCGGGAGTAAACAAACAAGGCACGAGGCAAGCCTGGCATTCCTTTGTTTTGTTATCAGCTTAAATAAACCAACTGTACCAGGTCGGCAAGGCAGACTCAAGCCCACCTGCAAGTGACGGTGAACAAGTAGTGTGTCAGGTCGAGAATTTATACTTATTTAATGAGAGAAGTAGTGTGTGAGATCGAGAATTTATACTTATTTAATGAGAGAAGTAGTGTGTCAAATCGAAAATTTAATCTGATTTAATATCGATAATCGACATTAAAGACATTGTACAATCACACCGAATGACACTATCCAGTGCCACCCATCGGGCGCTGGAACATCAGCTGATGATGATGATGATAATGATGATGATGATGATGATGATGATGACGATGAGTTTGGTATTGCTTTCCGAACAGCTGACGCTCTTGCCACTGTTAAAATCAATGCACACCGATCTGTTCCCAAATCGCATTCGTTGGACTTCGAGCCCTGTATGTCAGAATTACGAAGCTACGGTCACTACCCCCCCCCCCCCACCTCCCAGACCACAGACAAGCATGCTTCAGGTGTGAGCACTGCCAGTGGATAACACCTTCCAGGGAACGCAACACGCTGTGTTTACAGAGAATGGAAACATTCCGTCTTTCTTGTCAAACCTGTATTAAGTGGGTATTACACGTCCTTTTTTACACTGATTCGGTGCCATACAAAAAGTCGGTCTGGACCAAACAAACGAGGTACATAATCAAATGACCATACAGTCATTATTACTAGTATAATGGGAATATCCGTTCAATGAGCATTGAAACTGCGAAAGATACCACGAAACCAAACAAATAACACGATACCCTTGTATAGCGATATATCGTCCTTCTGTTAAAACAGGTGGTCACATTTGACGATATAGTATCCTTCGGCAATCAGTCAGTTAAGGCACATGGACATATGATGCTTGGCCTCCCATTTCTATAGATCAATAAACGCTTGGCGGTGACTTTGTCACCACGCGTGGCCGCATTTATTTCCCCAATACACTTCCTAGTGCCCATTTTTAAGCCGGGTCAATTAAAAAAATTTGATTCCGCCAGAATGCGGATCGAACCCTTAGCCCAGCAGTTTAGCCACTAAGCCACGGTGACTCCAAATATGTCCTAAGCATCACTGTAATTAAAGATATAAGGCAACGACCGAGCCGAAGAACAAAAGTTTCAAACAACATACCTTGTGATATTCAGTGGCCGAACTAAACTATCCCCAAACGCTTCAGTTTAACAATGAAACGGCTACATCCAGGGACAGCTGTCTTTTCTAGAGAAGCAACAGATGGCGTGTGGGTAGCCAGTGAACTTAACCAACTGCTGAACTCTCTTAAACCTCTTCTCCTTTTGTTTAACCAAGATTTTCTTCTGCGTCACACGTTCAAATAACTGGCTCGGTGTCCTGAACTTGTAGGGGAATTCGGCCAGCCTACAGCTTCCCGTTCTGTTTGTCACGACAAGGCTTGCGTCGTTTGTATGGCGTTAAGTGAGACAGGCTGGCTGACATCTAGGCTAAAAATAGCTCAGTCCTCGAAACTATCACGTTTACAAAGTTGTTCAGTTTCGAGCGGGTCACTTTAACTCTTACTTTTCTAAGGCACTTTAAAGTGATACTTAGGTTAACTCTTACAATAAAATAGTGCTTACTTTAACTCTTAGATGACACGCTCTAAAACAATACTTAGATTAATTCTTAGAAGACACTGTCTAAAATCATAATTTCATTAACTCTTAGAGGGCATACTTTAAAATAATCCTTTGATTAACTCTTAGAAGGAACGTTATAAAAACTACATAGATTAACTTGTACACGATACATTGCAAAGTAATACTTTCATTAACTCTTAGCAGTCATTGTCAGCATACCTTGTGATAGAAGAAAGCACGGCTGAGTGAGATCAAGGTCTTTGTTCCTCCACATACAGAGGCGGTTCTTTCTTGAAAGAACCCCTTGAGCAGTGGTTCTCAGCTTTTTTGGCCCATGCACCCCTTCACCATATGTTCAGAATGTCAAATCCCCCCTCCCTTTTTTTTTTTGTATTTCCTCCCCATAAATTCTACCCCGCAGGGGGGGGGGGGACCATTCCCCACCGGTTGAGAACCACTGCGATAGAGGGACGAGGGGAGGACAAGCGTGTCAGAATAAGGCATTGTAGGGGTGTCCACGTCGGTGTAGTCACTTCCTCTTCCCCTACTATCAACGGTTGCCGTTTGTCTATTCCAGCATATGCCACATATATGATGTTGCATGACATCTATTGTAGTGCGTATTTTTTGTATAGTCCCGTGTCACTTAGGCATATATCTTTAGGTTTTGACTATTGATGTTTCTGTTCTGGGTTCCTCCTCCTATATACAGATTGCTTTCCCTGGCTTGTGGGTTCTGCCTGCACACAATTTCCGCCGGGCTTTCATGCCCTGTCGGTGCTGTGGCAAGGGGCCACAAACACGTTTCGGAATTTCACAAGCAAGATCTGCAACATCTAGTAGATGCGGTTGTTGCACACAGTGAACAACTAGGGTTGGAATTAAATTGTAGGAAGACACAGATTATGGACGTCACAAGGAAGAACGAAGTACCACAATGTAATATACAGGTAACAGGGAATATTCTTCAACAAGTGAATCAGTACAATTATCTAGGAACAGTCATAACATCTGATGGGCAATGCATTGAAGAGATTAGAACAAGAATCGCCATGGCGAATGTAGCCTTTTGCAAGATGAAAAACATTCTGACCAATAAAAAGATGTCAATTTCTACAAGCAAAAGAGTGATGAGGTGCTACATAAAACCTGTACCTTTGTATGGATGTGAAGCGTGGACAATGTGCAGTCAAGCTGGAAAAAAAAACATCTGATGGCTGTAGAATTGTGGTTTCTGAGGAAAATGCAAAGAATACCATGTACAGACAGAAAAATCAACGACCAAGTACTACAAGAAACAAATGAAAATCGTAAACAGATTAGAGACATTAGACGTAGACAGTCAACATTTTTGGGACACGTTATAAGAAGAAATGACTTGGAGAACTTGGTGACAACTGGTAAGATTGAGGGGAAGAGAACAAGGGGAAGACAGAGAAGTAAATACCTGGATGGCTTGACCACGTGGCATGGTCGAGACAAGAACACTGAGCTGATCCACGACTCTGGTGATCGAGTGAATGGCGAATCATGACCGCCTACGCTTATCGGCATGGCACATGATGGATGGATGGATCAAAACACAGCTGCAGGCAATTTGGAAGTAGACTGCATTGCATTGCTTTTCATACAATGGTATGAGCGTCGGTCGTTAGAAAGCAATGGCAAACTACTGAACGTAATCTTGCCTAGTAAGATACATACAGTCCCAAAAATGATGGGGTTAACTTCGACGCCATGTAAAGGATATACAACAAACAGTTTTGTTGCCCTAGTTCTTACAAGAACTTCCACAAGGCAGTGGTGGTTTGGCATTGAGTGTGTCCTTCACGCAGATGGATCTCCTTCCTTACAAGAACTTCCACAAGGCAGTGGTGGTTTGGCATTGGTTGTGTCCTTCACGCAGATGGACATCCTTCCAGTGTTTATGGCCTCCATCGGCCCATTGATGTGTCCACCCACGTGAGATAAGCTAAATGGCTTTAAGGCAATGACGAGGAACAGAAAATCTTAGATACTTAGTACCGTCGACCATCGGTGCGAAGATGGCAATTGATAATGATAACGAAGATACCACCTAGCAGATATTCCTGTAATATCATTTGAGTCACTCACTTGAAGTGGGGAAGTGACTTTTACCCGGAGCTGACGGAATGAAAGAAAACTTTCAAACTTTCCTGTATGACGGGGTTTTCCGAACAGTACTAGGCAACGGAAAGTTAAATGGTGTCACGGATCTAAGAAAAGCCACAATCTGTGACGTAGTAAACATAAGTGGATTGGCCTATGTGTTCTTACAGGATGTCTATAAATAGGCAGGGAATCCCTTCATCTATTGTTATGAATATTCTTACGACTAGCTAAAGATACCATGAAAATATAGGTTGTAGTCTTATATCAATTGCGGTGAGATAAAGAGTGTTGAAATGTAATATGGAAACTGTACTGTTGTATGTAATTTTTTTTTTTTTTTGCATATCCTATTTCCAAGACATCGCTGTCAATACCAGAATTTAACAGCTGTTGTTGATGTCTTGGCAAGTTTACGTTCAGTAGTTTGCCATTGCTTTCTGAACGACCGGCTCCCATACCAACATGTTACGACCCAGCACGACGCGGTCTGCTGCCAAATAGGTCGCAGCTGTGTGTCGAACGCAGGTAAGCGGGCTCACAAATCGCGTTCGCAAGGCCTTAGCCACGGAACCGGCTATATGCAGCTAGAACATTGATAATAAACACACGCTGAGAAACATCTAAATACTGTAGAAATGTGGCTTCTGTGGACATTGAGTTGAGTTAAGAACCCACATCATAACACTCAGGACATTTCCATACGTGCTCCGTCCTCATCTGCAACAACCAGCGAAGAGTCCCAATACTACTGGTACCAGTAGCAGTCTTATTATGTGTCCATCTGGCCTTTCCCATGAGTTTTGTGTGCTGGCAAGATCCTCTGGTCACTCCCTGCAGCACCATTCTCTCCAAACCGTGATGATCTATCCATTCTTCTGTAATACACACAATTCCAAAGTTCCCCGACGACATCTGCCTTATCATGCGCCAGTATCTCACCTGGGGATACAGACCCAGCCAATATATTCTACTGCTCGTTTTCCTCCACATAAACATGTCCTTGGGAACAAATCCAACAGAAAAATCCGTCTCCACCTTTCTCATCATACTTTGTGAGTCTGTTACAATCAGGACATGCGTGTGCTGTTTTGTCTCCCAGCCAGCTGAACGCCACAATGACTGCCTCCACTTCATTCTCAGACTAGATGCGGTATTATATGCCAGGCTCTCCTTCACCAATCACCGTCCACCAACATTCGCCACGAACAACCAGGCACTTCTTGTACCTATCGGCACAGAACCATCCGTGTAGTTGATTACACTGCCTGTGGACATGTAAACAAAAACTGTGAATGGATTAAAATACCATGAAATTGTCCTTCAAGAAAGAAATGAAATTCATTAGAAAAATTAGACGGATAACGTCAAGATATTTTGGGCACGTTATGAGAACAAATAAACTTGACAACTGGGTGGTAACTGGCAAAGTTGATGATAAACGAACAAGGAGGAGACAAAGGGATAAATGCCCGCATGATTTGACCTCAATGCATAATCCAGACAAGAATACATCCTTGATTCAATACTTGTGATGGTGTTAGAGCCGTGACCGACCACACCGGTAGGTCTAGCGCAGTGGTTCTAAACCGGTGGGGAAGTCCCCGCCCCCGGGGGGGGGGGGGGGATTTAGGATTACCAGGGGGAATTAAGATTATGTCAAGATCGCATTAATACAAGAACCGATTACTTGATATTGTTTTTCCCTTCATACTGTACGGTTCTATACGTCTCACCCTTCTAACATTCATTTCATAAAGTAAGTAGACCCACAAATCATGTTCTATGTGGACATCTAGGCTTGTTTTAGTATGTGCTATTAAATTAAGCTTCCATTATTACGTATACTGTGTAGGGGCGGGGCGGGATTTTTAGGTAGGCAATGCGAAAGGGGGGAATGACGTTCCGAAAATATGGTGAAGGGGGGATCGGGCCAATTTTTTAGGTAGGAAATACGAAAGGGGGAATGACGTTCTGAAAATATGGTGAAGGGGGGCACGGGCCAAAAAAGGTTGAGAACCACTGGTCTAGCACATGGCGATTACGATAGCTTGAAGGTATCTGTATTTAATACTGTCTTATCGTGGAAAGAAGAGGATGACGTTATGATGATGATGATGATGATGATGATGATGATGATGATGATGATGATGATGATGATGATGATGATGATGATGATGATGATGGTGTTGATGATGGTGATGATGATGTTAATGAAGATGATGGTGTACTTTGTCATCATCATCATCACCATCATCATCATCAACATCATCATCACCATCATCAACACCATCCTCATCATCATTAGCATCCACATCGCCATCATCATCAACACCACCAGACATTTACGTACCAACAAGAAACAACGACTGCACTGTCAGCACTCCCTCGACCCCAGTTCTGCATTGTTTACTTCACCTTTGAACTATCATCCCAACTCTCCGACCCTTTAGTTTTTGTGTCCTCGTTCTAACATCTATTTATTCAAGTCTCCCCATTTCACCTCCCTCCAAGAACTGGTCCACAACATGTTTGCCATGTCTGCTTGTGTTGTCCTGAATCTACGAGAACTTGCGCCCTTCAATGCCTATTTATATTTGTAGTCCTTGTCTGACCTTTACCCCCCGAACGTTCCATATTTGACCAACAGAACTGCAGGAGTTTGTGTGTGAATCCGGTGTCAACCCAAGTTGGATTAAACCACGATTGCCGAAGTCTCAGATCGAGGGAATGTCAACGGAGATATGCATGTGTGACTATGTCGAGGGGGAAAATGGTCTAAAAGTCAAGAGGATCGCAGTCATTGCACCTGGTTTTATCCCATAAAGCTCGGTGACTTTCCGCAGGGCGGCCTGACGAAAGCGTTGCACAAAGCACGAACTCAGTAGTTCCAGCGACGACCCCCAGGAGTCTGAGAAAATTACACTCGTCAACCGAACAACGTGGCGCGGAATCGAACCCACAGTCTTCGGAGGGCGAGACGTTTAGTTTAGTCGTTTAGTCGTTGGATCAACACCACGGCACACGGTTTAACCCATACGTGCTCCGTTTTCCTCTTAACTCAAACCTGAGTCTGGAGAAACTCAGCTCAATGCACGAACTCCGTTGCATCGGCGAGGATCCTGAAATACTGAAGAGCGAGACAGACGGTGCTAATCTATATGTGCACATGGCTGATTCTCCCATCTTGAATTTTGTATACAGGTAGTTGCGTAAAAATGAAAACTGTCATTTACTGCCCATATAGTACCTTGCGGTGTATGGCAGGGCAGTTTGTGAGCCTGAGGAATTAAGGTTAGTGCAGTCGCCGCGAACTGTGCAGGCTAGAGTTTTCTTTTTGCCCCCATCATCATCATCATCAAGTGCCGTGCCGGCTGGCGTAGGCGTTCATGGCTCTCCATAGATCTCGGTCTTTGGTTTTCTGGATCAACTCTGGTGCTGATATTCCTCCATGCCACCGTCTCAATCCATCCAGCATCACTTCTCTTGGTCTACCTCTGCCTCTCTCCCCCTCGATCTTTCCAGTTGTTACGATGTTCTCCAATGCCTCTCTTCTCATCACGTGACCGAAGAAAGATGTTTGTCTCTGTCTTATTGTTGTATATAATGTTCTAGTTTCGTTAGCCTGTTTCAGGCAGTCATCGTTAGTTACTCTGGCAGTCCAAGGAATTCGCAACATTCGTCTCAGGAACCACATCTCTGTTGCTTCTAATTTCTTCTTAATTTGTTCATTTACATTCCAAGATTCACTGCCATACAGCAAAACTGGTTCTACATAGCATTTCAGCACTCTCTTTCTTACATTCAGTGATAGTGACTTATTGCATAAGATACTCTTCATTTTCTGAAAAGCGGCTTTTGCCTGCCCTATTCTACTCCTAATCTCTGTTGTACATCTTCCATCTGATGTTATAAATGCCCCTAGGTATCTAAAATTATCAACTTGGTTAAGGATTTTTCCTTCTATTTCTATGTCACATTTTGGTGTCACCATTTTCTTTGATATTACCATTTGCCCCCGACAGAATAAAAACTCCACACCCTACCGAGGATTCGATCCCTGGTATCTCGAAGGAGAATCCTGCATTCTAGCCACTCGGCCAGCCGCTCCTCACAGTTTTTTTTACAGTGGTTGCGTAATCTATTTTGTGTCCTGTTCTGAGGTGCAGAATAATTATTTGTCCTGTCATTTTCATAGTGCACAAACCCAATATATAGAGGTGAGTTCAATTCATTGCTTTGCTCGATTATCATATTCAGTGTGATTCTCTAGTCAGTGCAGGCTCTATTTTGTGGGAAACCTGCCTGTTCATCCCTTAGTTGTTTCTGAATGGCATCTCTTGATCTCTCCAGAACGACCCTATTTAATATCACCACAGGAACTAACAGCAACATTATTCCTCTATAATTGCCACACTCCTGTAGGTCCTCTTTCTCTGACAGATTCACAGAGATCATTCTCCCCAATCTCCTGCTTTTCTTTAGTTTCCCGGTTTCCGCTGAATAAGCTGTGTACTAATTCAACTGAGAAAGAAAGATGAGACATCTGGTGCCAATAATAGATTGCCGAAGTCGCCGGCGTTGACCGAAACATTTAAATAAAGCAGCTTCGCAGTGGACAGACACGAGACAACCCGCTGTCTATTTTAGCACCCACGAACAGAAATATGAGACAGCTGTTAACTTTAGAGACAACGTTTATGTAACATTTAGTTTCGTTTCCCCTCGTGTCCTCTTCTATTCGGGTTGTGCTTCACTCGAATTAACTGAACATTCTTGTCATGAAATGTCACATCTCCTTGTGGATGTCACGACTCACGACTGATGCTATAGGACTTCTTGTTCAAATACACCCCTGGCTCGGCGTTTTCCTGTATCCCGTGGTTCTCAGGTTGTATTTCTAGCGGAGTATTGAGAACATTTCATATATGTAAGCACATGAAAAACATTAGATGGAAGTTGAATTCCATAGAAAAGGACAAGCTAAATCTGCATACCATTAAATCAAGAACAATTCGTGCAACAAGTCCGTGTCATTGCAAGTTTGAAAAATAATTCTTGCATATTACACAGAACCAGTTCTACCATACGGCTACAAATCATACATAATTAGTAAACGAGCGAAGAAATCCATGGAGGCTTTGAAGATGTGGTTTTATAGAAGAATTATGAAAATTCCTTGGACAGCCAAATTTAGCAAACTTGAAATTTTGAGGCAGGCTAAGACACAAAAACAACTTATTACAAACATGAAAAACAGACAGTCTTCGATTTTTTGTTGGCCACATTATCAGAAAACAAACATATGAATAAGTTGTGACAACCGAAAAGATTTGTGGATAGAGGGACAGAGGAAGACAGGCAAAGAAAACTTTTGACAGATTTGTGCCTTGGCACGGAAGGCACTCAACACACGAGGTGATCCATGCCGTCGGAGATCGCAAGATTTACAGAAGAACGATCGCGTCAAAAACATACGTTTCTTTTCATTTTATTCTTCTCATGTTTTATCAAGTTTTAACATCATCATCATCATCATCATCATCATCATCATCATCAACATCATCATCATCATCATCATCATCATCATCATCATCTTCATCGTGAGTATTATTATTACTACTATGCTTCCTCCTCTTTTGTATCATAATCTTCTTCTTCTTCGTCTACTTTTTCTTCTTCTTCTTCTTTTCTTCTTCTTCTTCTTCTTCTTCTTCTTCTTCTTCTTCTTCTTCTTCTTCTTCTTCTTCTTCTTCTTCTTCTTCTTCTTCTTCTTCTTCCTCTTCTTCTTCATATTATTATTATTATTATTATTATTATTATTATTTCTCTTATTCTTCTTTGTCATCTTATTCTTCTTTCTTTTCTTCTTCTTTAACATCATTTTCTTCTTTTTGTTTCTTCTTTTTCTTCTTTTCCTCTGCCTTCTCCTCCTGTTACTCCTCGTTTAAGGTATACGATGAAAAGGTCAATTTTGGAGCCCATTGACTGCGTTTACCCGCAGAGAACTGTTTCAGAAGAGTTGTCAGAACCGAAGCCTGCAGGGGAAGACAGTCATCATTGAAGATACAGACATCATTGAAGAGACATGTTTGTGAAGCTTCAAACTGAGCTTAAGAGCCGACAACTTGATGATTAGGATTGTGTTGGGGGTGATTTCCGTGAGACTTCTGCTGGTGGTGATAATCATCGTTTTCTGTTCAGTCTCTTTGATCACTTTATCTTTCAAGAACTATGGTGTCATCTGTAGATCCTCCAGGTTTCTTTAAGGCTCGACATCTTGGGTTGTTTTTGAATAACGAAGACACAAAAAATAGATTGCACGATTTATTGCCTGGCATATTTCGCAGCATCTCGTCAGGTACATACTGCAGAAATCACACAACTTACGTGAAATTAACTAGATAAATCCTTCAAGTTGAAATATACACATATTCGCACAGTAATGTCACTTATCTACCACGGTAATTTTAAGCTGACTAACATGTCTTTCTGTTTACACAATTCTGGCTTGCGTTGATTGATCATAATTGCTTCTGCAAATTTTAACAAGCGAGTTGTTCGAAGAATGCAATATGATGGAAGAATAGAAGAAATCTATTGTTTGTGTCTTCGTTATTCAAATTCACTACGGGAAAACATTGTTTTGAATCTTGGGTTGTGTCATCTAGTTATAGAATATACCTTTCTGAGCTGTGTTTAGGAGAAGTTGGTGATGGCGGTGTTGATGGTGATGATAATGATGCTGATGATGTTGATAATGATAACGACGATAATGGTGGTGACGATGATTATGAGGATGCTACTGATGATCATCATGGTGATGATGGTGATGTTGTTGAAGATGGTGATAATATTGGTGATGATGCGGATGAAATTGATGCTGCTCATGATGATAATGAAGTTGGTGCTGCTGATGATAATGATGAAGATGACGATGATGTGTTTGCTGAATATTAAACTTAATAATCGACATCACAGCACCCAGGTCATCCTCACATATACTCACACCATGATGAGGTTGCTTCTCTAAAACATCACACACTGATCATCACATCATTGGATCACATTTTGAGAATCACTGAAGCCTTTTGCTCTCTGGGTGAAACTATGTGTTCATGTCCCTAGCTGTAGTTACGAAAGGTCACGAGGAAGACAATCGTGAATGAGAAGTCAGAAGCTGAGTGTGCGATAGTGAAAAGTAAGAAAAGTACGAAGACGATAAATTTAGATTTGAACTTCAAGCCACTCGACGGAGATGACAATGTATTAACAGTAGCAGGGTAACCAGAGACGGGCAAACTACAGCACATTCTCGCCAAGGTCACGCTGTAGTGAGAAGAATAAACAGTGCAGACTTTGAACTTTGACACACACAAGTGCGGGGAGTCCCGAAAAGTGCAGAGCTAACCGTGACAAAATGCAAAGAATACCACGGACACAGGGACAGTTGAGTTGAGTTGAGTTGAGTTGAGTTAAGCGTCGACATCACAGCACGTGTGACACTGCCATACGTGCTCCGTCCTCATCTGCAACAGCCAGCGAAGAGTCCCAATACCAATGGTATCATTAGCAGTCTGATTATGTGTCCGTCTGGCCTTTCCTCGGCGTTTTGAGTTGATTATCGGCGACATCCTCTGATTACAACCTGCAACACTATTCTCTCCAAGCGCTTCTGTGACACTGGGATACTGTATGTGCGGTGTCACCTGAAATGATGTTTGTTTGCGATTCTCTCGCTTTTAACTCAAGCGTAGTCCATACACGTGATACCACTTCTAGTGCACTGGACTGATTTTTACGTGTGGATTAGCTTTCCCTATTACCAGTGTAATGTAACTATGCTACCTCGGCATCAGTACTCCGGAAGTGAGCAAGTCCTCTTTTCCATTCGGCCACGCCGACCAAGCCTTTTTTTTTTCATTGTATACGTCACAATATAGCCTTCACAGGTTCGACTCTCTTGAGATTTTGGGTGTGTGGTCTACAGGTGGCCATGGAATTTTAAAGGCCAGCTTCGCAGAGCCACGAGGATGTGCCGCGAGATCAATCAATCAATCAATCAATCAATCAATCAATCATGTACCATGAGGCCAACCAATCATTCAGTCAATCAGTCGGTCTGTCAGTCAGTCAGAAAATCCGTCAGACAATCATTCGGACAATCATTCAGACAATCAATCAACCATCCTGCCAATCACTTATTCAATCATTCACTCAACCAATCAATTTATCAGTCAGTCATCCTATCACCTAACAAATCGACCTATCCATCATCAAATCAATCACCCAACAGATTACCCAATCAATTAATCAGTCAGTCAGTCAGCTAATCAAACTGCGTTGAATCCGCGTTTTTCTGATACTCTGTAACAACTTGACACTGTAAGACAAGTGAGTGGGATACGACCA
This sequence comes from Cepaea hortensis, assembly GCA_963921405.1. Taxonomy (NCBI): domain Eukaryota; kingdom Metazoa; phylum Mollusca; class Gastropoda; order Stylommatophora; family Helicidae; genus Cepaea; species Cepaea hortensis. The sequence continues at coordinate 101,680,471 of OY992889.1, read as the reverse complement.
ACGACCGTTCACTCCCAGGTTGGAGCACTTGAACGTGAAGATTCTTCGCCCGCACACGTCCCACCACTCGGATGTCATGCGCTCTGTGACGTATAGGCGCGTCATGTTTGTTCAGATTCTAACTTGTGGTTCTTGACGTAAAATTCTTGTTATATTGACGTGTCATTGATGTCTTACTTTGTGTGAGTGGCCTCTTTTCTTTCTTTCTTTCTTTCTTTCTTTCTTTCTTTCTTTCTTTCTTTCTTTCTTTCTTTCTGTCTGTCTTTCTTTCTTTCTTTCTTTCTTTCTTTCTTTCTTTCTTTCTGTCTTTTTTTCTTTCTTTCTGCCTGCCTGCCTGCGTGCCTTCAATGTTTTTTTCCCCATTCTTACTGCCTTCCTCTGCCTATCTGCCTGTCTCGTGTACTGCCAATCTTCTTATAGTCCATGCCGTGTGGCGTTGGTGATCATGTCTGTCCACAACCTTCTGTCTCGTGTACTGCCAATCTTCTTATAGTCCATGTCGTGTGGCGTTGGTGGTCATGTCTGTCCACAACCTTCTGTCTCGTGTACTGCCAATCTTCTTATAGTCCATGTCGTGTGGCGTTGGTGATCATGTCTGTCCACAACCTTCTGTCTCGTGTACTGCCAATCTTCTTATAGTCCATACTGTGTGGCGTTGGTGATCATGTCTGTCCACAACCTTCTGTCTCGTGTACTGCCAATCTTCTTATAGTCCATACTGTGTGGCGTTGGTGATCATGTCTGTCCACAACCTTCTGTCTCGTGTACTGCCAATCTTCTTATAGTCCATGCCGTGTGGCGTTGGTGATCATGTCTGTCCACAACCTTCTGTCTCGTGTACTGCCAATCTTCTTATAGTCCATGTCGTGTGGCGTTGGTGGTCATGTCTGTCCACAACCTTCTGTCTCGTGTACTGCCAATCTTCTTATAGTCCATGCCGTGTGGCGTTGGTGATCATGTCTGTCCACAACCTTCTGTCTCGTGTACTGCCAATCTTCTTATAGTCCATACTGTGTGGCGTTGGTGATCATGTCTGTCCACAGCCTTCTGTCTCGTGTACTTCCAGTCATCTCTGGTACCGACAATCCCCCATACGATGATGTCAAACTCTCCAGTATATCTTATCTCATGTTTCCACCTTCTCCTCCCCCAATCTACCCACTGATTCGACATACCCCAGCTTTCCCCATCGATTGAAGTATTTTAATTCGCGTGACCTTGATGTCGGAAATGAATGATGACATGAAACTAGATTTTATGAAAAGATACTTCCGGGTCGCAGGTGAATCTGGTCATGTGATTAGCCATACACCTGACATTGCTATGGGGTGTTGACGTCATAAGCGCGGTCAAAGTTCCACCATAGCGCAATGTAATTACACGAATGACCGAAGGAATGAAAGAACTAATGAACAAACGAAGGAACAAATTCTGTGTTCAAACAGTCACATATTGGTTATGCAGGTCCCTCTTACATTACTTCCATTCGTCTTTCATATAGTCATTGTATGCTCCATGTTATTCATCTAAAATGAATGTAGGAGCAAACATAATATGAAACCTAAGAATATAGACAATATAGACAAACCATATTGTGAGGCATGAGCGCATATATATTCATCCACCCACTCATCCAAGCGTCAATCACCTAAGCGTCCATCCATCAAAACGTCAATTCACCTATCCACACAAATGTCCATCCACTTATCCACCCAAACGTCCATCCATACAAACGTCCATACATCTGTCCATTCAAATTTTAAATCATCTATCCATCCAAACGTAAATCCACCGAAACGTCCATCCAACCAAACGATCATCCATATACACGACTATTTATCCAAACGTCCACCCACACAAACGTCCATCCATCCAAATCTTCATTCATCTAAACATCCATCCATTTATCCACTCAACCGTTCATCCATCTATCCACCCAAACGTCCATCCATCTAAACATCCATCCATCTAATGGTTTATCCATCCATCCATCCATCCACCCATCCATCTACACGTTCATCCATCCATCCATCTAAACGTTCGTCCATCTATCTAAACGTAAATCCATCCATCCACACGTCCAACCATCCGTCCGTCTATGAATCCATCCACCCACCCATCCATCCATCCCACCAAACGTACATCCATCCATCAAAACGTCCATCCTGCCATTCATCCATCCATCTATGAATCCAAACGTCCATCCATCCATCCATCTTGCCAAACGTCCTTATATCGATCCATCTATCCAAACATCCATCCATCCAATCATCCATCCATCCATCAATCCATGCATGCATCCATCCAAATGTCCATCCACACAAACGTCCATCCATCCAAACGTCCATCCATCTAAACGTTCATCTCCCCCCATTAATCGAAACATCCATCCATAATCCAAAAATCCATCCATCCATCCAATAGTTCATCCATATATTCATCCAAATGTCCATCCATCCATCCATCAATCCATCAATCTATCCACCCATCCATTCATCCATCCATCCAAACGTCCATCCATCCGACAATTCATCCATCCAAACGTCCATCCATCCATCTATCCAAACGTCCATTCATGCATCCACCCATATGTCCATTCATGTATCCATCCAAACGTCCATTCATCCAAACGTCCATTCATCCAAACGTCGATCCATCCAAACTTTCATCCACCCATTCATCGAAACATCTATCCATCTATCCATTCGTCCATCCATCCATCCAAACGCCCATCCACCCATCCACCCATCCATCCATCCATCCATCCATTCACCCATCCACTAATTCATCCATCCATCCAAACGTTCATCCATCCATCCATCCATCCACCCATCCACCCACCAATCCATCCATCCATCCACCCATCCATCCATCCATCCATCCATCCATTCACCCAATCACTAATTCATCCATCCATCCAAACGTTCATCCATCCATCCAAACGTTCGTCCATCCATCGATTCACCAACCCATCAATTCATCCATCCATCCATCCATCCATCCATCAATTCATTAATCCTAACGTCCACCCATCCATCTATCCAAACGTCCATCCATTCATCCATTCATCCAACCATCCATACATCCATTCATCAATTCATTCACCCAAACGTCAATCCATCCATCTATCCAAACGTCCATCCATCCAAACGTCCATTCATCCAAAAGCCCATCTATCCATCCAAAAGTCCATACATCCATCCATCCTAACGTTCATACATCTATTCATCCATCCATTCATCCATGACTTGTGCAAATTGAAAACTGACAAAGAAATACAAGATAATTTTAACATAGAAGTAAAGAACAAATTTGATTTATTGTCTGATCTAGAGATCCTATTTCAAGATGTAGATGATCAATGGGAAATGCTGAAGAATTCAATCAGTTGTGCAGCAGAAAAAACTATTCCAAAAGTAAAGAAAGTGGGCCGTAAGACATGGATGACTGAAGAAATTTTACAACTAATGGAAACAAGAAGACAGAACAAACATAATCCTGCCAAATATGAAGAAATTCACAGAAAAGTCAGAACCTTATGTAAGGAGGCTAAAGAAACATGGCTTGAGAAAAATTGCAGAGAAATTGAAAAACAACACAACAGTAAAAATGCGAAACTAATGCACAAAAGAATTCAGGAGATTACTAATCAAAGAACACGTACATCAGCAGGCTGCCTAAAGACAAAAGATGGAAGAGTCGTAATAGAAAAAGATCAGATTTTACATGTATGGTCAGATTACGTGAAAAACCTTTATGACGATAGCAGAGACGAACAATATATTGTTCAAAATAACAATGAAGGGCCAGCAATTTTGAAGATGGAGGTTCAGAATGCTCTTAATCATATGAAATCTGGCAAGACCCCCGGTCCAGACAGCGTCACAACAGAAATGATTAATGCTTTAGAAGAATATGGAATAGATAAAGTTACCAGTCTGCTTAATACAATATATGATACTGGAAATACACCTCATGAGTTATGTAATTCTGTATTTATTGCAATCCCAAAGAAATCAGGAGCCTTGGAATGTGATCAACATCGAACAATTAGTATAATGAGTCACATCACGAAGATTTTGCTAAGAATTATCATGCAAAGAGTTAGGAGGAAAATACAACCTGAAATAGGAGAAGAACAATGTGGGTTTGTAGTAGGCAAGGGTACAGTAAATGCTGTGTATATACTGAGAACCGTAATCGAACGTTCTATAGAAGTAAACAAAGATCTACACCTTTGCTTTATTGACTACACAAAGGCTTTTGATAAAGTGAGACATGTCAACATGATAAGGATGCTTGAAGATCTACAAATTGATGGGAAAGACCTTAGACTTGTAAAAAACATATATTGGAAACAACAAGCTGCCATAAGAGTTGATAATGAAGTAAGCCAATATCAGCCTATTAAGAGAGGTGTGAGACAGGGATGTGTAATGTCTCCAGATCTGTTTTCCCTGTACAGTGAAAATATTTTCAGAAATATTGAAAATATGGAAGGAATCAACATTGGGGGACGATGCATCAATAACATTAGATATGCAGATGATACAGTCTTGATTGCAGACAATGAACAGGATCTGCAAAGTTTAGTAGATGCGGTTGTTACACACAGTGAACAACAAGGGTTAGAATTAAATTGTAAAAAGACACAGATTATGGTCGTCACTAGGAAGAACGAAATACCACAGTGTAATATACAAGTAAATGGGAATATTCTTCAACAAGTGAATAGGTACAATTATCTCGGAACAGTAATAACATCTGATGGGAGATGCCTTGAAGAGATTAGAACAAGGATCGCCATGGCAAAAGTAGCCTTTAGCAAGATGAAAAACATACTGACCAATAAAAAGATGTCAATTGAAACGAGAAAAAGAGTGTTGAGATGCTACATAGAACCTGTACTTTTATATGGATGTGAAGCTTGGACAATGAGCAGCCAGGCTGAAAAACATCTGATGGCTGTAGAAATGTGGTTTCTGAGGAAAATGCAAAGAATACCATGGACAGCCAGAAAGACCAATGAACAAGTCCTTCAAGAAACAAATGAAGATCGTAAACTGATCAGAGACATTAGACGTAGACAGTCACAATTTTTTGGGCATGTTATGAGAAGAAATGATTTGGAGAACTTGGTGACAACTGGTAAGATCGAGGGGAACAGACCAAGGGGAAGACCTAGAAACAAGTATCTGGATGGCTTAGCCTTGTGGCATGGTCGAGACAGAAACACGGAACTGATCCACGACTCTGTTGATCGAGTGAGATGGCAGAACATGACCGCCCACGCTTACCGGCATGGCACATGATGGATGGATGGATTCATCCATCCATTCATCCATCCATCCATCATTTCACCCATCAATTAATTCATCCATCCATCCAAACATCCATCCATCCAAACGTTCATCCATCCATCAAATCACCCACCCATCAATTCATCCATCCATCCAAACGTCCATCCATTCATCCATCCATCCATCCATCCATCAATTCATCCATCCATCCATCCATCAATTCATCCATCCATCAATTCATCCATCCATCCAAACGTCCATCCATCCATCCATCCATTCAAATGTCTATCCATCCATCTATCCAAACGTTCATTCATGCATCCATAAAAACGTCCATCCATCTATCCATCGAAACACCCATCATTCCAAATGTCCGCCCTTCTATCTATGGATACGCCCATCCATCCAAACGTCTATCCAAATATCCATCCATCCATCCATCCATCCATCCATCCATCCATCAAAACGTCAAACCATCCATCCATCTATCCATCAATTAATCCATCCAAACGTCCATCCATCTATTCATCGAAAAGCCCATCCATCCAAACGTCCATCCATCTATCCATCGAAACGCCCATTCATCCAAACGTCCATACATTTATCCACCCAGACGTCCATCCACCTATCTATTCAAACCTCCATCCATCCAAACGCCCATCCATCTATCCATCCAAACGCCCATTCATCCATCCAAATGTCTATCCATCCATCCACCAATCCAAAACATCGATACATTTAATAAATGCATTCACGCACGCACGCACGCATGCACGCACGCTCGAAAGTACGTATAAATACATTTGGAACAATACGCTGCACACATCAAATGGCTATCATACATAGCACCATCATTTAAAAGTCTGCAGGGATTCAATATGTCATTAAAAATAAAACAACACAAAGAAACTTTTTGAACACATCCACATAAGCCTAGATGAGAAAAGACCTGACAATGCCTGCAGTAATTAAATACCTGTGTCAGTTCGTTTACTTTTAACCCAGCTCCCACTTCTCACCCTTATATGAGTGGCTATCATGAGATTACACTTGATGTGGTTATGTACTCAGTGATTCTCATCTGCGTACTTTTCTTTCCTCTTTTGAGGTGAAGACGCCATTAATAGTTATTCTCCTCTCTGATTTAGATATGAGAGTGTCAGAGGACGTAGATTACAAGCCCCTGTCAAGTGGAGAGAAGAGTCCACCTGATGGTGAGGGACATTGGTAACAGGGAAAGCTATCCCTCAGGCAAGTAGTAGCAACTGCGGGTACCAGTAGCGTGTGTGTGAACTACGCACGAGCTCACAGCGAGCGTACGCCCAAGAAAAGTGTATCCGACTTCGACATTTATTTGTGTACAGTTTACTTTACGTGTACATATCCATCCATCATGTGCCATGCCGGTAAGCGTGGGCGGTCATGTTCTGCCATCTCACTCGATCAACAGAGTCGTGGATCAGTTCCGTGTTTCTGTCTCGACCATGCCACAAGGCCAAGCCATCCAGATACTTGTTTCTAGGTCTTCCCCTTGGTCTGTTCCCCTCGATCTTACCAGTTGTCACCAAGTTCTCCAAATCATTTCTTCTCATAACATGCCCAAAAAATTGTGACTGTCTACGTCTAATGTCTCTGATCAGTTTACGATCTTCATTTGTTTCTTGAAGGACTTGTTCATTGGTCTTTCTGGCTGTCCATGGTATTCTTTGCATTTTCCTCAGAAACCACATTTCTACAGCCATCAGATGTTTTTCAGCCTGGCTGCTCATTGTCCAAGCTTCACATCCATATAAAAGTACAGGTTCTATGTAGCATCTCAACACTCTTTTTCTCGTTTCAATTGACATCTTTTTATTGGTCAGTATGTTTTTCATCTTGCTAAAGGCTACTTTTGCCATGGCGATCCTTGTTCTAATCTCTTCAAGGCATCTCCCATCAGATGTTATTACTGTTCCGAGATAATTGTACCTATTCACTTGTTGAAGAATATTCCCATTTACTTGTATATTACACTGTGGTATTTCGTTCTTCCTAGTGACGACCATAATCTGTGTCTTTTTACAATTTAATTCTAACCCTTGTTGTTCACTGTGTGCAACAACCGCATCTACTAAATTTTGCAGGTCCTGTTCATTGTCTGCAATCAAGACTGTATCATCTGCATATCTAATGTTATTGATGCATCGTCCCCCAATGTTGATTCCTTCCATATTTTCAATATTTCTGAAAATATTTTCACTGTACAGGGAAAACAGATCTGGAGACATTACACATCCCTGTCTCACACCTCTCTTAATAGGCTGATATTGGCTTACTTCATTATCAACTCTTATGGCAGCTTGTTGTTTCCAATATATGTTTTTTACAAGTCTAAGGTCTTTCCCATCAATTTGTAGATCTTCAAGCATCCTTATCATGTTGACATGTCTCACTCTATCAAAAGCCTTTGTGTAGTCAATAAAGCAAAGGTGTAGATCTTTGTTTACTTCTATAGAACGTTCGATTACGGTTCTCAGTATATACACAGCATTTACTGTACCCTTGCCCACTACAAACCCACATTGTTCTTCTCCTATTTCAGGTTGTATTTTCCTCCTAACTCTTTGCATGATAATTCTTAGCAAAATCTTCGTGATGTGACTCATTATACTAATTGTTCGATGTTGATCACATTCCAAGGCTCCTGATTTCTTTGGGATTGCAATAAATACAGAATTACATAACTCATGAGGTATATTTCCAGTATCATATATTGTATTAAGCAGACTGGTAACTTTATCTATTCCATATTCTTCTAAAGCATTAATCATTTCTGTTGTGACGCTGTCTGGACCGGGGGTCTTGCCAGATTTCATATGATTAAGAGCATTCTGAACCTCCGTCTTCAAAATTGCTGGCCCTTCATTGTTATTTTGAACAATATATTGTTCGTCTCTGTTATCGTCATAAAGGTTTTTCACGTAATCTGACCATACATGTAAAATCTGATCTTTTTCTATTACGACTCTTCCATCTTTTGTCTTTAGGCAGCCTGCTGATGTACGTGTTCTTTTATTAGTAATCTCCTGAATTCTTTTGTGCATTAGTTTCGCATTTTTACTGTTGTGTTGTTTTTCAATTTCTCTGCAATTTTTCTCAAGCCATGTTTCTTTAGCCTCCTTACATAAGGTTCTGACTTTTCTGTGAATTTCTTCATATTTGGCAGGATTATTTTTGTTCTGTCTTCTTGTTTCCATTAGTTGTAAAATTTCTTCAGTCATCCATGTCTTACGGCCCACTTTCTTTACTTTTGGAATAGTTTTTTCTGCTGCACAACTGATTGAATTCTTCAGCATTTCCCATTGATCATCTACATCTTGAAATAGGATCTCTAGATCAGACAATAAATCAAATTTGTTCTTTACTTCTATGTTAAAATTATCTTGTATTTCTTTGTCAGTTTTCAATTTGCACAAGTCATATTTAGGGTTTCCTGCTGTATACTTGACTTTCTTTAACTTTATCCTCAATGTGCCAATAATTAATCTGTGATCACTGTAACAGTCTGCATTTGGAACTGTTTTTACAACTGTTAATGCATTTCGAAACCTTTTGCTTATCAGGATGTAATCTATCTGGTTTTTAATCCTGCTGTCTGGACTCCTCCATGTCCATAATCTTCTAGGATGTTGTTTAAACCAGGTGTTTCCTACAACCATTTCTTGTTCTTTTGCCCATTCTACAAGTCTGTAACCTCTTTCATTTCTCTCTCCCAAACCATGGTTGCCTACACTGCATCCATCGCTTTGCTTTCCTATTTTTGCGTTGAAATCACCCATTATGATATTTATTTCTGATTTTTTACAGTTCTTCAAAGCAGACTCCATGTCATTATAAAATTTCTCTATACTTTCTTCACTGCTTTCACTTGTTGGGGCATATACTTGAATTACATTTATTTTAAAAGGTCTTCCGTTTAATTTTACTAATAGAACTCTGTCTGACACAGCCCAATATCCTTTGACAGAATTTGATGTTTGTTTATCTAATATAATGGCTACACCTCTTTGCTGTTCTTCTCCCCCCGAGTAAATAATCTTACAATCCTCTCCTGTCCTTATCCCTGCTCCTCTCCATCTCGTTTCCGATATTCCTAATATGTTAATCTTCTCTCTCTCCATTTCTTTTTTGATGTCCTCCAACTTTCCATCTGCATTCATTGTTCTAACATTCCAAGTTCCTACTTTCAATGATATTAATCTCTTGCACCTAGTAGCCTGTTGACGGTCTGGAGTCACCTGGTGCGCATGACTATCCCTACCGGGCGAGGCTGCTCCTATGGAGCACCCATTTACGCCGTTTCTCTGATTATCGATAAGTGAACACAACATGATTTTCTTGGCATGTGTAAAGAAGGTAGTTTGCCATTGCTTTCCTTCCCAGCAGTGACCATACTGGTCAGTGACCGTAGCCATTGTCTCCTCAAAAAAGGAGATCCTCTGCCTACCGTCGTGAAGGTGGAGACCATAACCTACAACTATCTGTCGGCTGCTCTCCATCTTCATCCACCACCTGCACCCATGGCTTCACGTAACCCTGATCGGGGGGCTAAACGGGTACTCCACCTTGCCCAAGGGTGTCCCGTAGGCTAGCGGAGGGAAGGAGGCGCCTTACTTCTCCTTTGATAGGGGATACCCCTACCCCGCTACCCGCATACATTTGACATGTACATATTACCTCCATATATTTGTGTACAGTTTACTTTACGTGTACATATTACCTCCATATATTTGTGTACAGTTTACTTTACGTGTACATATTACCTCCATATATTTGTGTACAGTTTACTTTATGTGTACAATTCCATACACGAATTTGTGTAAAGTGTACTTTATGTGTACTTATATTTCATACATGTATATGTGTAAAGTTTACTTTATTTATACATATTCGATATGTGTGTTTATGTAAATTTTACTTTATGTGTACATATTACATACATGTAATTGTGTAAACGTTACTTTATGTACACATAATCCATCTATATATTTGTGTAAAGTTTACTTTATGTATACATATGCCATACATATATTTGCGTGAAGTTTACTTTATGTATACATAATCCATACATATATTTGGCAAAATTTACTTTATGTATACATAATCCATCCATATATTTGTGCAAAGTTTACTTGTGTACTTATTCCATACACGAATATGTGTAAAGTTTACTTTATGTGTATTTATATTTCATACACGTATGTGTGTAAAGTTTACTTTATTTATACATATTCCATACATGTATTGTGTAAAGTTTACTTTATGTGTACATATTACATACATGTAATTGCGTAAACTTTACTTTATGTACACGTAATCCATCTATACATGTGTGTAAAGTTTACTTTCTGTATACATATTCCATACATATATTTGTGTGAAGATTACTTTATGTATACATAATCCATCCATATATTTGTGTAAAGTTTACTTTTTGTGTACATATTCCAAACATATATTTGTGTGAAGGTTACTTTATGTGTACATATTCCATACATATACTTGTGTAAAGTTTACTTTATGTGTACATATTCCATACATGTTTGTGTGTAAATTTTACTTTATATGTACATATTCCATCCATGTGTCGCAGAATAAACTTGTTAGTTCGATTAATGACAGACTAGACCTGACCTTAGTCTGCAAAAACAGCAACCCTTTGATGTTGTAGGGAATGAGATCAAAGTGAGTCACGTCGCGATGTCTGCACACGGTCGACAATTTGTTGACAGGTTGTTGTTCGAGAGACGTGCACTGGCGTCATCTGTCTGCAGGGCGGGAGTCGGCCGTTGAAAGTGATGGACAGAATGTCTGCCAGAGGTCGGAAGGATTCTGTGATATGGGGGAAAGGTCTCTGGCTCACAGACAGCCAGGATCTTTGTTGTATGAGACAAAGAATTTCCCAGATGAAAGTGAACTTGACAGCGAATTGACTCCGGTTAGTCTAGAAACAGGGGGACAAAGCCAGATTCTGGACTGATTGGCGTCTGGACTTTTTGGTGACGTCACTCAAGCACCCATATAAAACCCAGTTGCGGTAAACAGGTGGAGGGAGTCGAGAAAAACATTCTGAATTGTTAGGATCGGTGCATTATTCCGAGTTGTGTTACATGAGAGAGACTATGATGTCTAAGTGGTGATAGTTATCCGCGGACATAGATCCAGTCTGATTGCATAGTTTCTCGAGTAGCAACTGAAATAGGCATATGGTAGGCTATTTATAATATCTAATTTAAGAGTATGATTAGGAATAGAGTACAGTGCTGTGCGGTGATCTAATGTATTATAGGTACAGTGATATAATGTATTATGATTAGTGATAGAATGTTCTATTAGTGCGGTGCTAGAAAGTATCATAGGAGCGTCGGCACTGGTATCCTATTGTGTGGCTTCAATTAGCTTGTGTGATATATCATTTTACTCAGGGAGTTGAGGACAATGTAGTGGAATAATAATTAGAGAGATTAAAGATGGTTGAGAGGGGGAAGAGGTATGTGAAATTGTAGGATCTTCCAGTAGGGCATCTGTTGGGTTTCTACCCGTTCCTTTATTCTTTCCTGGTGTTGCCATGTCTCAGATCATATGATTGAGTTATTTGGCGTATGACAGAGATCGGATCTCTGTTATAGATCTGAGTGCTGTTATTTGCCTACACTTACCTAATTCCGGCCAGGACTGAGTTGCCCTCACCATAGTATTCTCTATTCTACAGGTTCCATTGACAGGTCCACGTATGTGTGCTCTGATTTTCAACAGTGAAGCTAACACAATTTTAGAAGATGATGGCTCAGAATTTCTTCTTCTTCTTTTCGTTCATCCGGAGTGTTTTTTCAGATGTGATTGCGGTGTGTCTGTTATGCGCCCTTGGGCCGAAACCCGCAGGCCAACACATCAACTTTAGCGTGCTTTTTTGACCAGGTAGCATTCCTGGGAGACTCTCACTTTTGTGGTGCCATCTACAAACATGCTGGCCAAGTTAGAACGGTCGAAGACAACGGTCATCCCTCAAAGGAAGGCAGGGACAGTCCATAGCATTTTCCGCCATCCAAGGTTGCTTCCATAGTTGCAGGGCCGACACATAACGCCCTGGTTCTGGGCTAGCCGAGGGAATCGTCACGTCCTGCTCATGGCTGCTTTAAATCCTCACTTCAATATATTGGTCATTTTGTTTGCCCCGGGCCATTCCCGCACAAACCAGACAGGTTTGCAGACGGTATCCACTCAGCGAGTTTTCGGACATGTGCTTGTCGTTGCGCCCGTCAGAGCCGTTCCAGGCACAACAGACATTCGGAAAACTACCTAGTCAGAGCTGTTCCGAACAAGAGCGGCATTCGGAAACTAGGTAGTCAGAGCTGTTCCTAGCACGAGAGACATTCGGACGAGACGTTTCACTCGGACGTAAATGCGTAGTGTCAATTTTTAGTTTGCCACCCGTAGGACGACACTTCCGGCTTCCGGCGGGCATTTTTTAATGAGGTTAGCCTTCCTCGGGTTTCGAGACTCTTGTTTCGGCTTCCACACAGCAAGCTTTCGCTTCGGGCTGCCACGTAATGGATTCGCAAGACAGGCGTTCCATTTCGTGTCAACGAGACAATTTTCCACCTTTGACTACACTCACTCCATGAGTGTGGTTACAGACTATCGGACGACTGCGAGACGTGCGACCGAGGTGTTTTTCCACCTTTTTTACTCACTCACGAGGTAGGCTACATGTGCTGCCGGCTCAGCACCTTACCTCCGTGCGTCTGTGGGCGAGTAACGGTCAGGCCCTTTCATCCGGGGATACCTCATATCCCCCAGCTAAGAGCCATCGAACGAATCTGCGCTGAGCATGTAGCGTTGTCAGCACATCATCACAATTTTGATGTAGGTTTGTGTCGGCCAGGCTCTCACTTCCGAGAGTTTATGGCTTAGAGACGTTCAGCCATACACCTCGGATGGGAACCTTAGAGGTTATGCCCGGACTTAGATTTAGGGATCGTTTGCCTGATTTTGACTGCTATCCTCAGTCTTACCTGCAGAGCAGCAGGTTGTGTCTCTCTTAGTCTGGTCCCTATCCCACGAGCCGTCCGATATCTAGTTTTCACCCATCGGCAAGCACATGGGGTCGATGGGACACGCAAGCTCCCCCACCACGGCAAGGTGGAGACACATCGGGGGAGCTCAGAATTTGAAGACAGAAGTTGCTGAGAGGCCGCTACATTGGGTTTATACCCAAGTTGGTTTGCGGGAACCTGGCTTCTGCTGAGCAGGACATGTTGATGAGATTATGATTAGCAAGTGATAGTGGTATCATTGAACAGTCAGATCATTGTAGAGATACACTATTGATACCAGGAACATTCACACCAAAGTTATACTGATTCAGAGAACATTTAGACTGTGGTGTTAATATGGGGAATCTTTACAACCAGTGACACTAGATCCATTGAGATTTCCCCAATAACAGTGACAATAGGGTTATAATTTTCTGATTAACAATGAGTTAAATAACCGAGGAAATTCATAGTGTGAATCAGATTGAAGACTCTCATTGGACAGTATTTGTCATGGGTGTCCAAGCATCCTAGTGGTTCAAGAGACAACGGAGGAAGTCTTCACGTGACCGGAGGAGCATCACCTGGGTGAGGCTACCTGTATGGGATACATGGTGCTGGTGTGTTTTCAGCACAGGGATGAGAATGACTGTACTCCTGAACACTGATCTGAGTCTATAGACACTTTAGAGTACACGTCACACATTCTACACCTTATACACACACACACACACACCCACTTCTCCTACATATACTCTTTGCTTTAATAAATTTCTTGTTTTTATTTGTTGAGGCTAGAGTTGTCAAGTATGTTATGTTGGGGAAGAATGAGAGGGGGCATGATCCAGGGGTGAGTAAGAGTGAGAGGAAGGTGTCTTCAGATTGAAGGAGTGTGTGGACGGAGTCTGCTGGATATCTCCAGTATAGAGATATTGGATTAAAAAATAATGTGGGTGTTGATTCCCTTCACTCCAGGGACGACACTAAAGTGGTAAAGAATAACAAGTAACTACTACGACATTCATTCTTTACACACACGACACCATGTATATGTATAAAGTTTACTATATGCATACATATTCCATACATATATTTGTGTAAAGTTTACTTTGTGTGTACGTAATCCATACATATATTTGTGTAAAGTTTACTTTATGTGTACGTAATCCATATATTTATTTGTGCAAGTTTTACTTTATGTGTACATATTCCATAGATGTATTTACGTAACATTTTCTTTATGTGTACATAATCCATACATGCTTCGCTTCGGAAGTTACGGGTGGCAAGCATCGTCTGGATCTTTTCTCCGGGGCATGTAGGTGTGCTGGGGAATGAACAGGCGGACAGATTGGCTGGCTCGGCAAAACTTGGTGGAGTATTGATGCATGACAAGGCAGACGTGGTTGCTGCCTTGTGGGAGCACGTGTACACCACAGAGGAGCAAATGGATCACCATGGTCTGGCAAGAATGAGACAGCGTGGAGTGACGAGGGGATCTGGCCGATGCTCGACGCTCAGAGGATGGGCGAGACGGACATATAATCAGATTGCTACTGGTACAATTGGGGTTGGAACTCTTCGCTGGCTTCTGAGGATGGGGACGGAGCGCTTATGGGAATGCCCCGAATGCTGTGATCTCGGTTCCTAAATCAATCAATCAATCAATAATCCATACATATATTTGTGTAAACTTTACTTTATATATGCATAATCCATCCATATATTTTTGTACAGATTATATTATGTATACATTTTCCATCCAAATATTTGTGTAAACTTTACTTTATGTGTAAATAATCCATCAATGTATTTGTGTAAAGTTTACTTTATGTATACATTTCCCATCCATATATTTGTGTAAACTTTACTTTCTGTGTACGTTCATTCATTGGCATCTTGCCATCTTGACAGACGATAGTTTGTGCTTTAAAAAGGCATAATAACTTTTACCTATGGCGGTAGCGAATGTGACTGATAAGGCCAATTCGCGCTGTAAATGTCCGTTCACAGTGGGTGCATGTGAACACGTGGTCATTTCCACCATCATGCACCATCTTACGTCTCATACGCTCGGTGTGTGACTTATCTGCAATAATTTTCTCCTTTGTCTGTATTCCATTTTTGATCTTTGCCCTCCATGCAACACGTTCAGCGGCGACAAGCTCCCACTGTGCATTATCAATGCCTGTATCAATCATGTCCCACTTACACACATCTTTGTATCGTAGTAGAGGCCTACCCTGAGATCTCATACCCATCTGTAAGAGATCTCAGGGTAGGCCTCTGTGTACGTAACCAGTCTATATATGTGTGGCAATTTATACGTTACGAACACTAATAGAAAGATCAATAGAAAAACAGAAAGACATATATTTGTCCTTCATAGATTATACTATGGCATTTGATCAAGTAAAACATAATGAACTGATTAAAAGTTGGAAGATATTAACATTGATGGGAAGGATCGTCGCTACATATTTACATTACAAATTATGAACTCTCTTCCTTAAAAATAAACAGAAAACCTAGCTTGAATGAGGAATGTAACAAGTGTCCTCATGTCATATATGTGTTAACATGAATTGCAAACATGGCAATTTTCCTGCAAAGGAAGTTATTGTAAACAACACGAAACAAAGGGAGGTCAGCATTTACCAAATGGGTAAGAGCGCTCGTTCTTAAACATCCGGTGTGCTTATGCCGAGTCAAAGGGTTCAAACTCTACACTGGTCAGTTGGACTAACATTTTAACGTCTCGTCCTTGACTTTGGGACGTAAGTTACAAATAACTCAGAATCGGAAGGTTCGCCTAGTACCACGTGGCGGATGACGCTTGAGTTCAAAGAGAGTAACAAAATGCAGATGCTCCTCCTTCACTCTGGGTTTTCTTTCAGTGGACACATTGGGGCAGTTGTTGTCATGGCAGATATCTGCAGGGTGATGTGACTGGACTTGATATGCTAGGTCCAAGTATTATGAGATGGAGTGAACAGTTGCATTCCACGTAGCTGTTTCAATCTGCCGTTGTTGGTGGTGCTGTTGTTGGTTGTATTGTTGATGATGATGATTCTGACGTTGGTGATGATGATGATGATGATGATGATGATGATGATGATGATGATGACGATGATGATGATGACGATGATGATGATGAATGTGTAGATCCAACTGCCTATATTAATTAACCCCATTTCGCTTGTTCTGTTTACGAGAGAGAGAGAGAGAGAGAGAGAGAGAGAGAGAGAGAGAGACGAGAGAGAGAGAGAGGCGAGAGAGAGAGAGAGACGAGAGAGAGAGAGACGAGAGAGAGACACGAGAGGGAGAGATGAGATAGAGACGAGAGAGACGAGAGAGAGGAGGAGTAGAGACGAGAGAGGATAGAGAGGTGAGAAAGACGAGAGAGAGAGAGAGACGAGAGAGTGAGAGAGACACAGAGAGAGCGCGCGGGAAAAGAATGAGAAATTAGAAAACAAACAGCGAACAAATAAATAGTTTCACGTTTAAAGTTGCCATAAACAAGACAAACCAATTGGGAAAATGTTAACATTTTAATTTGCAATTGTCGAGGAAAAAATACAGGAAATCACAGGAATATATGTCCAAATATATGAGTTGTGATGACAACGAAGATGAATCCATTGATACAGTTTCCTGATCCATTCGCCTTCATGCCACACTGGTACTTGACTCTGCCGTTGTCCTTGTATCTGAAGAAGAAAAAAAAAAAAGAAGACCGACTTTATTGCAACCGGTTTTATCCCAAGCCGACTCTGTGGCGAAGGAGGTTAAGGACGCGATTTGTAATCCCGCATACCGCGTTCGAAACACAGCTGCATGAGATTTGGAAGCACGCCGCCTTGTGTTAGTTTCTATAAAATGGTTGAGTGCCGGTCGTTCAAAAAGCAATGGCAAATTACTGAACGTAAACTTGCCCAGGAATCAAAAATAGTAAAAATATGCCGAAGTTGACTGCTACGTCCTGTAAAGGAAATGCATCTAACTTATTTTTATCCCGTGTAGCTCGGTCACTTTCTACAGGGCGACCTGCCGAAACCGTCGTATAAAGGGCGAACTCCGTAGCTACAGCTACGACCCCCAGGAGTCTCCGAGAAAGTTGCATTTGTGAACCGAATTACGTTGCCTGGAATCGAATTCACAACCTTCGGAGTGAAGGCAGGCAGTGTGACCACTTGCCGGCGGAGACTCCCTGTATCTGAAATAACAGACGCAACATTATTAGACATCTCTGTTTGGGTTGCCTCTCTTGCCATGAGATTTCTCTTGTTCGTTGATAAAACCACACTTCTTCAGACCACGATAGAATCGACGATGTGTGGGTCACACTATTGAAGCTATGCATCTCTAACAACTTCATAAGCCAGTTAATCAACTCTCTGGGATGCATTCATCCAGCGGGAATCAATACTGTTGTAGATGCAACTGTATAGCTCTGCTGACTTCCCTCCATATATTCATATCTGACTGTTTGGCACACCTTTTGCCACACATTTCTCATTTGGCACTTTTACGGCTGAATTGGACTCAACCTTTGTAGAAAAAATAGCACCTTTCAAACCCGAGCTGAGCCCAACTTTTGTGCCTACTTGACAACCAAGGAGTTGTGTTTTAATAAATTTTTTTATAAGTTTATGTGTTTGTTCTTTAGATCTGTTTGTGTTGTCTTGTCCATGATGAAGATTTACATAATCGAAACGTCGTTTTTTGTGTCATAGAATGGGTATTTTTATTTTATTATTGTATTATTATATATTGTTTGATTGTCTCTTCTTTTGTAGGATCTTCAGTCTGTGATTTATGTTGCCCTTTATGGAGTCCGTTGTAAGATATGTACGTACACTGTGTCCGTGTTTAGAATGTCTTATCTGTTCGCAGGAGTAACATATCCCTGTTTGTATTTCATATTGCAGACACCGTAGTTCTCCCAAACTTCACCTTAATATTAATCTGTAGTTATTTTATACTGCTGAATGATTAGTGAGGCTCGTCATCACTGCACTCCGGACAGGTCCACGGGTGCTCCAGTCTCCTCCTTAACATCCCCGCTAGCGTATATAGACTGATAGAACCAGTTCTGTGTGGTTAATCAAATGTCTTGTACTCTTGAAAATATTTTCATTTCTGAGGGCCCATGTCCCATGTCCCATCTCCCACCTTCCACCTTCCATCTCCCACCTCTCATCTCCCACATCCCATCTCCCATCCCCCATCTCCACCTCTACCTCTCATCTCCCACCTCTCATCTCCCACCTCCCATCTCCCACCCACCCCCACCTCCCAACTCCCACCTCCCCCTCCCATCTCCCATATTCACCTCTCATCTCTCATCTCCCATCTTCCACCTCCCATCTCCCACCTCCCACCCCCCCCCCATCTCCCATCTCCCATCTCCCTCACTCTGGACCAGGAAGTAGACTCCCAAGTGCCCATAAAGTCATCTGTTCGCCGGAAGTCAGCATGGCTGAATGAATAAGAATGCTCGCTTTTACACTTCCGGTGTGCTGATGCCGAGGTAGCGGGTTCAACCCTTACACCGGTCAGCTGGACTAAAATATTGACTTCTCCTCTTTGACGTGGGGACATAAATTACAAGTACCTCAGAAATCGGAGTGGGTTCCCTTGATGGCGAGAGACACTAGTAATATGGCAAGCTAAACTACACGCAAAAATCAGCCCAGTGCACTAGCAGTAGTAGCAGCGCGTGCAAGAACTACACTTGACTTCAAAGGTAGCAAATGCAACAAAACCACATCCGTTCTCCCGACGTCTTTTATAGCGTTCATGATGTCTGGCCCATCCATTGCTCTCCCCTCCTCGATCACCGCCTTGTCCGCTAACCGAGCGGCTCGTTCGTTGCCTCTGACGTCTGGGTGCCCCGGTACACAGATGGAAGCTTCAGTCATTGTGATGTGCTCCGTGTGTCGATCCACTCATGTCGTTCGAGGCCAGATTGGACATTCTTGAGCTTCCATTACTGCTTGTCCATACTCGTTCAATCCTACAAAGATAAAACTGAAGACCCTGCAATGATCACAGAAATTAGGTGAAGACCATCAAGATTTGTTTGGCACGTTGTGTGGAGAATCAAACAGGAAAATTTAGTGTCAATTGGCAAAATTTATGGGAAACGAGCAATGGGGAGGGAAAAAGATAAATATCTTGATGGCTTGGCCATATGAGATATTCAGTAGAAGAATACAGAACTGATCCACGACTCTGTGGTTCGTGTAAGATGGCGAACCATGACTGCTAACACGGCATAGCACTTGATGATGATGATGCTCTGTAATTCCCTATTATTATCTATCTGGATGATGTTACCATATGTCACATGTTCTTTTAATTTTATTTAATTGTCTTCCATCGCAGGATACTTACTCTGAAAGTTCAAGGCCGACCGCCATGTTTTAGCTTACGTCGATTTTCAATATGGAGACAGTTCCAGAAACAGACCCGGCTACGATGATGACGGGGTATCCAGTAGGACTGTCCGTGGCATTCATAAACCTGAAATGTAGAAGTAGATAACATGCTGACCTATGTTGTATTTGACATAAGCACATAACATGCAAAGATAGTTAATTAGTTCGTCAATAGATCGTCCCCGTTGCACAATGAACTATTTGTCCATACGTGCTCAGATCCTCTCCCCAGTATCTCCCTCAATGTGTTGGTTGACTATTCTTCTTTGGCTTCCCGAATGGAGCCCTAATATAGCTTGACCCCGTTTGACTTAAATGTTCTTCTTACAGTCTGGTCAAAGTTGCAGAATCGTATCCATCCCTTGAGTCATTTACACGACCTGCCTCTTTGAGGGTGTTCAGGAGGTCAGTGCCATTACCAAAATAGGGTATACGGTACAAGTCACAGTCGACAGGAATAGGCTAGAGAAGAGTTAACAATAGAATAGTGACAATCACCACGAAAGCGTGGTATAGTATGAGACTCTTAGGATAGTGATGATAGTTCAGCTGTAGAACGACGCGCCCAAGAAAGGGAAAGCATTCAAGAGGCTACGACCTCAAAACATCACGTGACCGGAAGGAGGTGACGTCAGAAAGAAGAATGAACTAGAATTTAGTGAGGCCGAGACAGTGCTTATTAGAGGTTGGAAAAACGCATCCAGGCGTGTTGAGAACATCGAGGAAGTCATAATATATATATATATATATATATATATATATATATATATATATATATATATATATATATATATATATATATATATATATATATATATATATACCCTCCGACACACTGCGAGAGTGCTGAGACAGTGGACGACTGTGTGAATGTTACATTGTCAATAATAAAAGGTTATCTGCTACTAGGACGCTGGTGTTGCCCTTTTCTACAGTGACTACATGTCTGTTTCGTGAAGAGTGTCATGTTATCTACAACGAGCCTTAAAGGAGATGCTTGACAGTCAGCCTGGCGCATTGCTGGTCCGCTCCCTACAGCAACGAAGCCCACAAGCGTATCTTCTCGCTTTTTTCCTCTGACACCCGCGAGTCCTAGCACACAAGTGAAACAGATATTAACCAATCTCAGAGAATGAAGATATTGCCGCAGCAGACAACATTGAATTGGATATTGATAGTTACAGATATGTGCTAGATACAGTAGAGGACTCTTCTTCGTGCCTTCTGGCTTATCCGATCTATGATGGTGGCCACAAATTGTTTAGACCAATTGACAATCGATGTCTTATGTGTTCAATGCCATGCCCGGTGGCGTTTACTTCCCAAACAATTTCCTGGTACACATCGTTGGTTGATTAAACCCGTGAGTTCAAGTCAATTAAACATATTTGTTTCAGTGGGGTTTCGAACACACGTTCATGGAGTCAGCAGACAAGCATGTTAAGCTAACCACCACAGTAGTGTTAAACTTTTCATGGGGTTGTGCTGGTTGAAGATATCTGGTGCAGGCACTAATTTTTAAGGTAGGCTTTACATGGTTCAGTGCCAAGCAAAGAATAGGTTCTGACCAAACCTGATACACAATCAAACGAATAGGTATTATAATGTAAGTTTCCGTTCACTGAGCATTGCAATTGTGGAAGATACCGTGAAACAAAACAAATAAGAATCACCATGGTCTGGCAAGATTGAGACAGCGTGGAGTGACGAGGGGATCTGGCCGACGCTCGACGCTCAGAGGAAAGGCGAGACAGACATATAATCAGATTGCTACTGGTACTATTGGTGTTGGAACTCTGAGCTGGCTGCTGAGGGTGGGGACTGAGCGCTTATGAGAATGCCCCGAATGCTGTGATCTCGGTTCCTAAATCAATCAATCAATCATGGCGATGTGTCGTTCTTCTATTTAAATTGGAGGTCACATTTGGCGATATATTATCCTTCGACATTGAATCAGTTAAATAGAAGAATACAAAGCAGCGTGCTAATGTCTTGGTTATAGAAGAATGTCTATAAAATCCGCGTGGTGATTGCTGGAGGGTGTCATTTACTGCGGCTTTACCTTCCACTGGTGGCCGATATCATGCAATCCCTCTGCGAGAACTAAGCAATACAGGGAAGTTTATACAAGAGACAACATTGCAGGTACGGACAATTTCAACCGAATGAAAGAACACGCCGCTGTTCATCTGCGAGAACTAAGCAGTACAGGAAAGTTCAAATAAGAGAAAACATTGCAGGTATAAACAATTTCAAGCGAACGAAAGAATAACACATTGTTCATTAAAGGGAGAGCACAAGCAGAATGCAAATGAGTGATCTAAGCAGTTTGTATTCTTTCCCCTTGCTGGGTAAGTTCATGGCCTTTATTTAAGTCTTAGCGCAACTTGTCAAATATCAACAGACATTGCAATTTTGGTTTGTTTGTTTTTTTCGTCCGCTCGCTTTGAACTCAAGCGTAGTCCATACATGTACTACTGCTTCTAGTGCACCGGACTGATTTTTGCGTGCGGGTTAGCTTTCTGTATTACCTGTGTCCGCCGCCATAAGGCGAACCAGCTCCGACTTCTGAGGAGCTTGTAATTTATGTCCCTAGTCAAGGACGAGGAGTCAACATTTTATTCCAATTGACCAGTGTAAGGATTGAACCCTCTACCTCGTAATCAGCACACCGGATGTGTAAGAATGAGCTCTCTTATCCGGCTGTTTTAACTGTCCGTCTCTGTTCTTCTGGCTTCCCCAGTCTCCCGTGCGTATATCTCCCACACGCATCTAAGTTTTTAACACACAGCAATAAATTAACACACGTTGTGCAAGGACAAATCAGGAACTGGGACAAATTATTATTCCTACACCAGCGGCAAACAAACACCAGGTCTGGACCAAACGTGGTACACAATCAAATGTACAAGTATAATGTAAATTTCCGTTCATCGAGCATTGGAATTGTGGAAAATACCGCGAAACGCGATGAGGTAACACGATGACCCTAGTATGGCGATATATCGTCCTTTTTTACAAATGGGATGTCACATTTGGCGATACATTATCCTTCAGCACTGAATCAGTTAATACTGAATAGTGAATGTAAGAATCGACATGACAGCAATCAGAACATTCACCCAAATGCTGCGTACTCCTCTTCAGAGACCAGCGAAGAGTTCCCTCCTTGTCGATTATTTCAGTAGAAATTTGATTTGAAGTCCTCTCTTTTCCTCTACTCTGTATCTCCCAGACCCTCTATTCACTCGTGTCCGAGTGAGTCTTTACAGATATGAATACCCCGTCTGTTCAGTTTTACTCTCTACCCGATTCCCGAGAGACTTCACTACATCACCTTTAGCATAAATTAACTCTCCGCTCCGATGTGTAGCAGCAGCAGTAGCCAATCTATCACCCTGTTCATTGCCCCGCCTACCTTCATGCTAATAGCTCGCTAACGTCAGGCAGCAGCCAATCTATCAGCCTGTTCATTGCCCCGCCCACCTTCATGCTAATAGCTCGCTAACGTCAAGCAGCACCAATCTATCAGCCTGTTCATTGCCCCGCCCACCTTCATGCTAATAGCTCGCTAACGTCAGGCAGCAGCCAATCTATCAGCCTGTTCATTGCCCCGCCCACCTTCATGCTAATAGCTCGCTAACGTCAGGCAGCAGCCAATCTATCAGCCTGTTCATTGCCCAGCCCACCTTCATGCTAATAGCTCGCTAACGTCAGGCAGCAGCCAATCTATCAGCCTGTTCATTGCCCCGCCCACCTTCATGCTAATAGCTCGCTAACGTCAAGCAGCACCAATCTATCAGCCTGTTCATTGCCCCGCACACCTTCATGCTAATAGCTCGCTAACGTCAGGCAGCAGCCAATCTATCAGCCTGTTCATTGCCCCGCCCACCTTCATGCTAATAGCTCGCTAACGTCAGGCAGCAGCCAATCTATCAGCCTGTTCATTGCCCCGCCCACCTTCATGCTAATAGCTCGCTAACATCAGGCAGCACCAATCTATCAGCCTGTTCATTGCCCCGCCCACCTTCATGCTAATAGTTCGCTAACGTCAGGCAGCAGCCAATCTATCAGCCTGTTCATTGCCCCGCCCACCTTCATGCTCGCAGGTGAGGCTACTGTGGAGGGCGGACGCGCCATGGACCAGGCCGACATTCTGAATGCTCTACGAGAAGTAAGACTTTTGCGAGAACCAAGTGATGACTGTGAATCTACAACAATGGCCAGACTGCGAGAGCAGCAAATTAAAAGAGGGGTGGCCAAACAAGAACACTACGCAGGAAGCCAAAGAAGATTTATAAACCAACACAGAACTGGCGTCGTTAGCCGCTACACGTTGTGGGATTTGCTGAGGAGGGGATCCGAGCACTTATGGACTGAATGGTTCGATGTGCAATGAGGATGATCTGTCGACTAACTAACTAACTAACTAACCTTCATGCTAATAGCTCGCTAACGCCAAGCAGCACCAATCTATCAGCTTGTTCATTGCCCCGCCCACCTTCATGCTAATTGCTCGCTAACGTCAGGCAGCAGTCAATCTATCAGCCTGTTCATTGCCCCGGCCACCTTCATGCTAATAGCTCGCTAACGCCAAGCAGCACCAATCTATCAGCTTGTTCATTGCCCCGCCCACCTTCATGCTAATAGCTCGCTAACGTCAAGCAGCACCAATCTATCAGCCTGTTCATTGCCCCGCCTACCTTCAAGCTAATAGCTCGCTAACGTCAGGCAGCAGCCAATCTGTCAGCTTGTTCATTGCCCCGCCTACCTTCAAGCTAATAGCTCGCTAACGTCAGGCAGCACCAATCTATCAGCCTGTTCATTGCCCCTCCCACCTTCATGCTAATAGCTCGCTAACATCAGGCAGCACCAATCTATCAGCCTGTTCATTGCCCCGCCTACCTTCAAGCTAATAGCTCGCTAACATCAGGCAGCACCAATCTATCAGCCTGTTCATTGCCCCGCCCACCTTCATGCTAATAGCTCGCTAACGTCAGGCAGCACCAATCTATCAGCCTATTCATTGCCCCTCCCACCTTCATGCTAATAGCTCGCTAACGTCAGGCAGCAGCCAATCTATCAGCCTGTTCATAGCCCCTGTCAATATATCAGCTTGTTCACTGCCCCGCCCATTCATTTGCAGATGATGTGCTGGTGTACAGACAGGGCAGAGACAGGGCCAGTTTGGCGAAAGACTTACAGGTGGCAGTAAACAGGGTAGCGGAGTGGTGCAGGGACGCAGGGGTCATTATACACCCAGACAAGGCATCGGTTGTGTGGTACTCCCTGGATAACCGGATCGTCAAGGCAGATGTCCCAGGTAATATGTTGAATGGATTTCCTCTTAGTTGAGAGAGTAAACTGAAGTACTAGGGTATCACCTTTGACAGGTGTTTGTCTTTTACGGATCATGTAGAGGATTTGGTGGTGAAGGCTGGTAGGGGACTTAATGCATTGAGGGCTATGGCAGCAACCGGGGTAGATCAGAGGATGCTGTACAGGCTCTTTCAGCAGTTAATAATTTCTGTCATTGAGTATGGTTTGGGGCTGCTGACAGTACCAAAGAGCCAGCTTGAAAGGTTGGAGCGCATACAGAATGGTGCCATGCGGTTAATCCTGGGGTGCACAAAGGACACATCAATTATATGCATGAGGCATATCCTGGCGCTACGAACAATGATGGATAGGCATAGGGTCCTTCAGGCCAAATGGTACCTGAGGGTTGACTCAGACAGGGATCACCCGCTGTATGCAGCAATGGATATGGTCAAGAGTCATAGACTAAGACGAGGCAGTCCAGGATGGCACAGGCAGAACTTTCTATACGTCAGGTGTGTGATCTAGAGACCATCAATCGTGGAAGAGAGTGGGTTGAAGTTCCGGAAGACAAGACGGACTGGCACAATGTAATAATAACACTGGGTCGTGAGTGCAGAGAATGGGCAGCGGGCCGCACTGAGTTTGAAGTGCAACAGCTTATCTAGAGCAACACACATCAAGGTGACATAGTCATCTACACCGATGGGTCAGTGGTGAGAAACAGACGTAGTGGCTGGGGCTTTATTGCAAAGGCTAATGGACAAGTCTTGATAAAGGAGAGTCTGGCATATGAGACTACGACCTCCAGCATGAGAATGGAGGTGGAGGCAGTAAAAGCGGCATTCCGATGGCTAGAGGAGACTACTGCAGCACACGTTGTGTTCATTACGGATTCAAAGAATATGCTTAGCAAGGTGGAGAAAGGAATGTTTCGTGTGGAATCGCTCTCGTCGCTTCGGAGGTCACAGATTGTGAGAATTGTATGGATATTTTGCCCTGACCATGCGCGGGTACCGGGGAATGAACAGGCTGATAGGCTATCAGGGAATTCACCTCTTTGTGGTATTTTGCCTATGGACAAGGGGGAGGTGGTCGTGCGCTTGTGGGACCAGGTGGAGAAGGCAGAGGAACAGATTGAGAACCCATATGTGCAAAGAATGAGGTTGCGAGGGATCGGCAGGGGTTCTGGAAGAATCTCAAAACTGAGAGGGAAGACCAGGAGAACTTTTAATCAGATAGCGGTGGGAACGATTAGTAGTATGATTTTTCGCTGGCTGTTGAACGAGGGGACGGAGCACGTATGGGAATGTCCTGAGTGCAGTGATGTCGGTTTTTAACTCAACTCAACTGCCCCACCCACCTTCAAGCTAATAACACACTAACATCAGGCAACAGCCAATCTATCAGCCTGTTCATTGCCCCGCCCACCTCCATGCTAATAGCTCGCTAACAGTAGGCAACAACCAATCTATCAGCCTGTTCATTGCCCCTACCACCTTCACACTAAGAGCACGTTAACATCAGACAACAGCCAATCTATCAGCCTGTTCATTGCCCCTCCCACCTTCACGCTAATAGCATGTTAACATCAGACAACAGCCAATCTATCAGCCTGTTCATTGCCCCTCCCACCTTCACGCTAATAGCATGTTAACATCAGACAACAGCCAATCTATCAGCCTGTTCATTGCCCCTCCCACCTTCACGCTAATAGCATGTTAACATCAGACAACAGCCAATCTATCAGCCTGTTCATTGCCCCTCCCACCTTCACACTAAGAGCACGTTAACATCAGACAACAGCGAGTCTATCAGCTTGTTCATTGTCCCTCCCACCTTCACACTAAGAGCACGTTAACATCAGACAACAGCCAATCTATCAGCCTGTTCATTGCCCCTCCCACCTTCACGCTAATAGCACGCTAACATCAGACAACAACGAATCTATCAGCCTGTTCATTGCCCCGCCCACCTCCATGCTAATAGCTCGCTAACATTAGGCAACAACCAATCTATCAGCCTGTTCATTGCCCCGCCCACCTTCATGTAATAATAGCCTGACGTATCAATCAATCAATCAATCATGTGCCATGCCGGAAAGCGTGGGCGGTCATGATTCGCCATTTCACTCGATCACCAGAATCGTGGATCAGCTCAGTGTTCCTGTCTCGTCCATGCCATGTGGCCAAGCCATCCAGGTATTTTCCTCTCGGTCTTCCTCTTGGTCTGTTCCCTTCGATCTTGCCAGCTGTCACTAAGTTCTCCAGTCCATTTCTTCTCATAACATGTCCAAAAAATTTTGACTGTCTACGTCTAATTTCTCTAATCAATCTACGCTAATTGTGTTCAGACGCAAGTTCCTGCTATAGGTCAGTTATGTGATAAGACCATCACATGTTAGAGGCTAAATGCACAGAAGCTAACTGTCCTTCACATGCCACATATACCATAATAAACCTGTAATATAAATATCAGTTCATTCTTACTTTATGTCTTCGGGATCTAGGGCAAAGATTTCCTTGGCGTCATACTTTTCCTGTAGGGTTTTCTTGTTGTCAGGGAGCCCATCACAGAAAATAGTCTCAAAGCGAGGCTTTGTGACGTCGTCGCCAATGCTGTAGACAAAAATAGTTCCGGGATTCTCGTTCCCCACGAAGACATAAAGCCGTTCCCCTATCTGTCCCACGGCCAGGGATTCTGTCTCTGGACCCTGTTGATATAATGAACATAATTTATCTCGGAGGTTTAGTAACTAATTGTATAACATGTCAGGTTGTTCTTATCGAAAATATGGATTTACTGCCGCCGAGCTGTTAGGAAAGTCCATTAACAACACAAAATATGACTGAGAATGTAGGATAGGCGGGAAAACATACACTGATATAGGATTATAGGGTGTATTTTTAATAACTGTGCAGTGTGTTAACATATTGCCGATCCAAGTTTTGTATTCACCCGCTGTAAAGTTCATGCAACATAATAGGTAAATACAAAACTTGGACCAGCAATATTTTCACACACTGCACAGTCATTAAAAATACACCCTGTAGTACCAGGGCTTCCACACAAATCTTCGTCACAGGAACATTGTTTTGTTGGCCTAAGCTCACTTTGAACTCCAGCGTAGTTCATACACGTGCTACAACTTCTAGTACACTGGGTTGATATTTGCATATGGATTCGTTTTCCCTATTACCAGTGTATTTTGCCTTCAAGCGAACCCACTGTGACTTCTCAGGTACTTGTAATTTACGTCCCTAAGTCAAGGACGAGAAGTCAACATTTTAGTCCAACTGACCGGTGCAAGGGATGAACCCGCTACCTCGCCATTAGCACACAGGCTGTTTAGGAACAAGCGCTCTAACCCATTCGGCCGGGGCTAATCTTTTTTCCCGGTGATAAAGACATCGCCAGAAACGTGTTCATTGCTGTGTGTGTGTAGGGGGGGGGGGGTGTGTGTGCGCGAGTGTGCGCGAGTGTGTGTGTGTGTGTGTGCGCGCGCGCGCGCGAATTTTCCGTGAAGCTTTTCAGCCATATACTGTATGTGTGTTTTTGTCCATCAAGCTTTCCAACCCCATATTGTGTGTGTATATGTGTGGGGGGGTTTTTTTTTCCGGACTCGGATTATTTTTAGAATTCTCGGATGAAGTAAAAAAAATAATCGAAGTGTTTATTCCCAAACGGTTCTGGTCACGTGACGTCTATATCTTCTATATTAGAGAGCAGTGCAAACTGGCATATCGTTGGGGGTCAGTATAATATATTAAGTATATATACACACATACAATAGAAGATAAAGAAGACAAGCAAGTGCTATTGTGTATTAGTAGGGTAGGGATGGGGTTAGGGTCTGGGATAGGGTTTGGGTTAGGGTTTGGGTTAGGGTCAGGGTTAGGGTTAGGGTTAGGGAATACATGTTAGTAATACATGTTCCAGGGCCCCGTTTGGGAATAAAGTCTCCTTCGACAAAAATAATACTGATTTACTGCAAGGTCTGATTCGCGAAGAAATCTGGCAACCCAAGCCAGGTCTCGGAAACACACACATTGACAGCCATTTGAACTGTCTGCCATGTCAGTTTAAACTGACTATCATGTCTTTTTGTTTGCACAAAGTTGAATACAGTATCTTTATTTCCCATATTTGGCAGCTGCTGTGATCTGAAGGGACTGGGCGAGTTAAATAATATTGGGGGAAAATGATGTTGTTTCTGATTAATCGGACATGACAATTTGATGCAATCTTTGTTGGCAAGGATAATATTTGTAGTTGCACTGTGTGGCACCAATATTGTCATGGCGTGACCTATGGCCACCAACTGACGTCGTGTCCGCAGGAGGTAGACGGCGGTTAATGGAGGAACCAGCAGGCCTAGCAGATTGAAGTCCAGCCACAGCTTCTGAAGGAGAAAGGCGGCGGTTCGCTGGAGGGACCGATCGTCTTGGTAGATTTGTTCTGGTAGCCACTTGGTATCCGCTGTATGCGGTGTTGTTTCATGCAGACACTGCATTGAGCAGGGATTCTGAGGGATCATACTCCAGAAAGGAGGTAACTGCCAGTTTGTGACATAGGTTATAGGGATACCCGTAAACGGTCAATGGCTGATTTGGAATATTTGCATGCTATGAAAGGCTGCAGGAGATAGGTACAGAGGGAACAATCATTATCATAAGGAGCTCGAATATTAATAAATTGATACGATTGTGTATAAAATGTCTTATCTTGAAGCCTGGCCTGGGGATTGTTCCGTGATTGTCGTGTTGAACATTATCATTGGGTAGTCTCAGCTTGAGAGCTTTCATGTTTGATTATTGGGTGGCGTAGAGTGGGGAGGGGGTGGCCACTTGTTTGTTATAAACCCTTGGAAACGCGGTTATAATTACCAACCTATCTACCTAACTTATACGGCTGTCTGTGTGTCTGTCTGTTTTTCTATCTGCTTGCCTGTCTGTCTTTCTGTCTATGCAAGTTTCGTTGTGGTTATGTTTATCTCGTTGTCTGCTGTTTGTCTTTCTCTCACCCTGCCTGCCTTACTGACTGTCTACACACCTGTCTGTCTGTGTGTCTGCTAGCTGGTATATTGATCTGCCTGCCTCACCTTGCTGTCAGACTTCTCGTCGATGTCATCTCCCTCGGTGTTGAAGGCGTGCGGGCACTGGTAGGCTGTGTACTTCTCGATGTCGCTGTCGCTGTCGTAGACTCGCTTGAAGCTGTCGGCGGCGTCCCAGATGGAGAAGCTCCGGGCGCCGTAGGTGTAGAGGGACTGGTAGAGGCCCTTGTCGTCCTTGCCGTCCAGCTTGGACATCTTGAGTCTGCCTAGAGGTGTGAAATGGGGGTGTGAAATAGGGGTGTGAAATAGAGGTGTGAACTAGAGGTTATAGGCAGAGGTTTGAAATAGAGGTGTGAAATAGAGATTTTAGGCAGAGGTGTGAAACAGAGGTGTAGTAAGTAGGTAAGTAAGTAAGTAAATCTTTATTTTCAAAGACGCAGGCCCGTCTGACATTCTGCCCTTTTCTCTATTTCCTCTCATACATTCTTTAATTCAACATCAAAAATTTACGGCGTGAAATAGAAGTGTGAAACCCCCGGGAAGGTTAACCCGGTCAACAAATGCCCGCAGAAGTCGGATGTGTCGGCCTAACGGCGCAAGAACGCAGCTCTGCTGTAAACAGGCACAACGCAATCACATCCGAAAAAAAACTCCGGATGATCGCAGAAGAAGAAGAAGAAGTGTGAAACGTGGATGTGACATAGAGATTTTAGACAGAGGTGTGAAACGTTGATGTAAAATAGACATTTGTTATCCAGAGGTGTGAAATGTGGTTGTGAAATACAGATTTTAGGCAGAGATGTGAAATATTGATGTGATTATACGCAGAGGTGTGAAACGTGGATGTGAGACATTTGAAGGAGAGATGTGAAATGTGGGTGTGAAATGGAGATTAGATGCGAGGATGTTAAAACGTGGATGATAACATGGATGTGAAACGTGGATGTGAAATAGGGATATCCAAAACAAACATATTAGTGGTGTCTTCACTAAATTTGCTAAATGACATCACTTACCCAGCTCTGTCACCAAGTCTTCACTACATCTGGTTTACGACATCATTTACCCAGCTGTGAGACCTCAAGTCTTCACTACATCTGAGGGTATACGACATCACTTACCCAGCTGTGAGTCCTCGAGGAGCCATGTCTTCATCACATCCGGTATCTGGTCACCAAGTCCTGGAGAATGAGAGAAATAAACGTGTTCATGTTTAAATTTGTATGTTCTCTCAACACAAAGAAGAGGAACATCGGAAAGTATCGTGAATGCTGGACAGGTCGGCGACGGAAGAGGCAGAAGCAGGTAAGAGATAAATGATTCTGGGTGGCCTCAGACGATGCCATGAGGGAATGAATAGAATTGATTCAGAACCCCAGGGACAGAGATCTGTAGAAAGACACGAACCCTGACTCCACTTGGTAAGGAGCACGAAGATGATGATATCATCTCACAGTGCTTATCGCTTTGGCATCACAATAGACTAGCAGCGAGTGAAGTGAACGGTTCTTTTACACATCTTCAGGCGCATTAAGGCGCACTGGGCAGATGGTTCTGGACCCATCCGTGTATCGACCAATCAGAACTCCGTGGGTGATGTGGTCAGTATCAAGCCGACCGACTTTACTTCCCACTACATTTTCTGGTACCCATTTTCTGCAGTTTCGAACTGGCTGCCCAGGTCAGCTACACAAATTTGAATCTGCGCCGATGAGGGTCGAACCCATGGCCTCCAGGCTAGCAGGCGAGAGTATAACCACTACACTACCGCAGCTTACTAGTGCATTAGCCAAGAGTTCAATCCTCAACTGTGGCGGGCTGGTATCGAGCAGTCTAGCTAGGAAGTCTCTCCGGGTTCGTAAACTAGGTACAGGGTATATCAATCGATGGGGAACCCGTGAGGCTACTACAGCAACGTGAAACACGCATTCGTAAGTATGCATTTGCATTCTTAAAACACATAGGCCAGAAAGAGAAATCACGCGAAATCACGTACAACAGTAAAATTTAAAGATATAGGTAGACAAGGAATCGAGACTCGTATCTCTGAAAAGCGACAGTGCCTCGCTGAAGGGACAAGTGTACTTCGACATACCACTAGTCTCTAGTGCAGTGTTTCCCAACGTGGGGCCCACGCCCCACAGGGGGGCAATTCGATTGTTAAGGGGAGCAATTCGAAAATGGAAGAAATCGGCTGGATATAACAAAACGGGGAGACTTGAGACTGAAGTTAAAACTAAATTGGAACCTGACATAAAATCTCTTTGCAGCAAGTATCAAGTGCAAGGATCTCACTAATTTAAATAATAAATAATTACTAATAATTAAAATAATATAGAAAAATTTTTCATTAAAATTTTTTTGTACTTGAATTTCAGTTCTCCATTATATGTTTTGAAAATTTACTTACTGTGTTTGCTCAATAATTTCCTAGTGATTTCTTCCTAAAACCTATCATTCAAGTTTCTTTAGTGAACATTTAATTTTTGAATATTAAAAATAATGTATATGTTGGGTGGGGGTGGGGGGTCGCACGGGATGGAAAAGGGGGGAGGGGCATAAGAATTTTAGAAAGGCTTAGGTGGGGCATAGACCAAAAAGGGTTGGGAAACACTGCACTAGTGTGTCTGGCTGAGGTGCGTCGAGAAGCAAGACTGATTTCAAACAAAAGTGACATATTGTGTATAAGTTAGTATCATATCCTTTACAGGGAATCGCAGCCAACTCCAGCATTTTTCGCTGTTTGTGAATTTTTTGGCAAGTTTACGTTCAGTATTTTGCCATTGCTTTCTGAACGACCGCCACTCATACCACTGTATGAAGACCAGCGCAAAGCAGTATGCTGTCAAATCTTCCCCAGCTGGGATGTGAACGTGGTATGCGAGATTACGAACTGCGCTCGTAACACCTGCGCCGGTTGTGTGTGCCAGGAGGTTGGTGAAAAAAACCTGTCACACCTGTCACACCCGTCACACATGTCACACCTGTTGCACCCGTCACACCTGTCACACCCGTCACACCTGTCACACCTGTCACACCTGTCACATCTTGAGGTGGCCTGGGTACATGGTGCTGGTCTGTTGTAGACCCATGGAAGAGTGTCCCGGAATCTCCGACTTACCTGTGAACTGTTTTCCCCGAAGATATTCACGGAAGTTGCTGTACTTCTTGACGTCACCTTCGTTAGCGGAAAACACCAGCTTCCTGCCCTTCCAGTTGACGAACTGAATGGTGTCTGGTTGGTACCACGCTCTCAGGGGCCAGTAGTAGCTCAACTGAATGCCTGCAGAATATACGATTATGTTCATGTTACTTTAATGG
>OY992889.1:101634460-101641960 GCA_963921405.1 Cepaea hortensis | reverse complement strand
AAAATCACGACTACATCACTCACTAAAATTATTGAATGGTGTGGCAATCGTTATTAGGTATGGGAACATACTGGTCTACCATAAGAGGACTGGCAAGCTAGTATATAGTATAATAATTATATAGTATAATAAGAGTATACTAACTGATGATGCAAAAGACGGCAAATCTGTTTCTCCTGCAATTCATCTCCCAAAGAACTTAAGCCCCTCAACCAGGCCACACCCAGCCTGTTGTAGACTCACTCAAAACTGGCTGCATTTTGAAGCTACCGTTTTCTACAGGATAAAGTAGTCAGTGTCACCCCAACCAACCTTATTGACTCTTACGGCATGCATGGCAGATTACAGCTTGCCTATGCTTCTTTTGTGTAATTCACGAGCGGATGCTGGTCAATATCCTTCCTTGTATGATTCTTCCTTTTTTCCTTAAACTCAAGTTCGAGAAGTTATATGGGGGGGGGGGGGGGGGGGCCACACCCCGCCTCTCTAGACCTGTCCCAACTTGTGCCTGTCTCTTTGCATCATTTCAGTTTCCGCCAGGGTTTTGTCTGTCCATTTGTGAAAAGTACATGTGTATTGTCTTCTATTTCTTCTTCCGTTCGCTGGAAATGTATTTATATCTGCGAAGTTTTCACTATCGTGTTTAGTTCACTCACAGGTCAATAGAGTTTACCATCTACTGTTGTTTCTCTGGGACAGAAGGTTTGCCTAGATATGTCCTATTCAGGGGCAGTCTTGGGGTATGTGAACTGCTGGATGTCCTGGCAACTTGTGGTCTTTCCCTCTGGATGTTTCCTGGACCTTTGCAATTACAGTATTCACAATCTTGCTGATGGTGTTGTATGACCGGAAGAAAGACAAGAGGAGGGTAGTAAGGAAGAAGGAATGAATAATGTTGAAAGCAGGAGTAAAGAATGAGATGAACGAAGCATGTAGGATAAAGGAAGGAAGAAAGTTGAAGTACGGAAGTTGAAAGTGAGGAATAAATAATGAATAAGCAGCAGCAGCAGCAGCAGCAGCAGCAGCAGCAGTAGCAGTAGTAGTAGCAGTAGTAGTAGTAGTAGCAGTAGTAGTAGTAGTAGTAGTAGTAGTAGTAGTAGTAGTAGTAGTAGTAGTAGTAGTAGTAGTAGTAGTAGTAGTAGTAGTAGTAGTAGTATGATTGGCATTACACGAGAAAGAAGGCTGTCAACAGACATGATCACCAACGCCACACGGCATGGACTATAAGAATATTGGCAGTACACGAGACAGAAGGCTGTGGACAGACATGATCACCAAGCCGACTCTGCATGGACGATAAGAAGAAGACCAAAAAGTACCAAAAGTACTTTAAAATTGACAACTGTGGAAGCCACCCAGGCTTATCACGCGACTGCTGAATACCAGAACATTCTAGAACAGTCTAGACAGGAAAGGCGATGAAGAGCGTGTGAATGCCTAGCATATGACATCCCTACGACTCTTTAAACACATTGCATGTCATTTGCAGGACGTTGCCAGTAAGTCCATTTTTTCCCTAGGTAATTGTACGCTCAGTAGTTTGCCATTGAATTCTGAATGAGAAGTGAATGTACACTATTACATAATGCCGGTGCAGGGATAGAAACACCTACTTCGTCTTCAGCGCACCAGAAGTTTAACAGCGAGTGAACTTATCCCTTCAACCACGTTGATATCTGGCAAACTACTGGACGCACAATTGCATAGTAAATCACAGAAGTTGCATAGTAAATTTTAAAAAAAATAATACTATCGTACTAAATAACAAAAAGTCTAAAAATACTGGGGTTGAGTGTAACATCCTGTAAAGGTCCGGCAACTAACTGTTTAACGTTACTTGCAGGTCTGGATGGAGCCAGTTTTGCGAATTGAATGCCGAATAATTTCCATAATATTCCAAAACTTTTCTATAAGATGAGAAGTTACAGAATCCCTTGCACAGTGGTTCTCAACCGGTGGGGAATTAAGGGGGGGGGGATTAGGGGGGGGGGTTAAGGTTATTTCAAGATCGCGTTAACACAAGAACCAATTACTTGATATTGTTTTTCCTCCATACTTTACAGTTCTGTACTTCTCGCCCTTCTGAAATTCATTTTATAACGTAAGTAGACCCCCAAATCACGTTTTATGTAGACGTCTAGACTTGCTCTAGTATGTTTTATTAAATGTAGCATCCATTTTTACGTATACTATAAGGTGCGGGTGAGGATTTATAGGGAGGAAATACGAAAAGGGTGGGGGAGGGGTATGTCTGTCGTTCTGAACGTATGGTGAAGGAGTGCATGGGTCATAAAAGGTTGAGAACCACTGCCCTAGCATTTTCTAGAACTTTCTTAGGAGGTCAGGTGACGAAGGATGTGTAAAGGCCTAACATTTTGTAGAACATTCTAGGGAGAACAGGTGACGAAGGATGTGTAAAGGCCCAAAATTTGCCATCCCTACGGGAATATGGACATATGGTCTTCAGCGGAACCGTGTGTCTGTTGTAGAGAGAACTGGTTACTGACCTGTAGGCAGACGTAGGCCTTGTTGCTACTGGGGTCAAGGGCGATGAACTCCGGCTCTAGGTCAGCGCTGAGCGTGTTGTTGTTGTCCCGGTACACGAACCTGACACCAGAGGGCAGCAGCTCCGACACTCTGTAACAGTGATATGTCAATGATTATGCTGGTGGTAAGAATGGCGGGGAACAGTATGGCAGAATAGATAAGAGCGCTCGGTCTTATACTTCCAGCGTGTTGATGCCGAGGTAGCGTGTTCACCCTCTACACCGGTCTGTTGGACTAAAATGTTGACTTCTCGTCCTTGACTTGGAGGCGTAAATTACAAGTACCTCAGAAGTAGGAGTGGGTTCGCCTAATGGCGAGGGACGTTGGTAATAGGGAAAGCTAATCCACATGTAAAAATCAGTCCAGTGCACTAGAAGTATTAACACGTGTTTGAAGTACGCTTGAGTTCAGAGCCGGCGAGCGCAAAACAAAAATGCAGTACAATGGTGCGATCTCCCAGAGTTGGTGATCAAATTGCAGCAGCCAGTGTTTGATAATGGTTTGACTTCCCAGAGTTAGTGATCAAATTAAAGCAGCCAATGTTTGACAATGATGGGAACACGCCATGAATGACTTCACAATTCAAAGCTTGCATTTGTCGTTGGGAAACATGAGCAGCTCGTGAATTCTGTCTACAACAATTACATGTGTTTTAGTGGCAAAAGTCAAAATGCCTGGACTTAACATCAATGGAAGTATCATGAACAATCTTAGGTAAGCTGAAGCATACCTAAAATCGTTAAAAGCGAACAAGAATTACAAGACCTAGTCGAACAAGTAAACAGGTATAATGCAGAATGCGGCTTAGATATTAACGAGAACTATGATAATTAACAGTGAAAAGGAAAGGTCATCAATTAACATCACAGTGAATGGGCAGATACTAGAACAAGTAACAAGTTTCTCCTATTTTGGACACATAACAACAGATCATGGCTGAAGTGAAATAGAAATCGAAAAGAGAATAGGAATGACCAAAAATGCTTTCAACGGCATGAATCAGTATTAACATCTAGAGAAATTAATAATTCATTAAAAATTAGAATTGTCAAATGCTACGTATATTCAACGATACTGTATGGCGCGGAAGCCTGGACATTGAACAAGCAACTGGAAAGTCGCATAGAAGCCCTGAAGATGTGGATATACAGACGAATATGTCGTATTTCATGGGGGAAAAAACAATCAAATGCAGAGGTTCTTGAAAAACTGGGTATGAAGAGAGAGCTGATGAAAGAAATAAAGGGGAGGCAGGTGAAATATTTCGGCCACATTAAAAGACATGATACTCTTTTAAAAACCATACTGGAAGGCAAGGTTGAGGGCAAGCGAGCAAGAGGTAGACAACGATACAAGTGGGAAGATAACATCAAGAGATGGACGAACATCAGCCTGACAGAATGTACAGTCAAGGCGAGAGACAGACAGTGTTGGAGATCCATTGCAGCCAACCTTCATTGTGGAGACGGCACATGATTGATTGATTGAGTGGTAATACTGACAAACGTAAGTTTGTAAACTCATGCACTGAAATAAATTGGTTTTCTGTTAATGAAACATCACCATCATGTGCCACGTCGATAAACGTGGCTGGTCATGTTTCGCTATCTCACACGATGACCGGGGCTGCGTTGTCTCGAGGTATGGTGTCTGCCTCGAGTGCTGGAAGTCCCGGGTTCAAGCCCCGGTGAGGACCGGGATTTTTTCACGTGGACTTCTAGTAATTAAATTTCCTCTGGTCTCTGGGTAGTGAGATCGGACGCCCGTGTGTATTGTTGTGCACGTAAAAAATCCCTTGGCAGTTGGAAATCGAAAAAGAGTAGCTGCCCGGGAAGAATTTCGAGTTAAAGATCTACCCAAGTATTTAAGGATCCTCGCTGGTGCTACGGAGTTCGTGCACTGAGCTGAGTTTCTCCAGACTCAGGTTTGAGTTAGGAGGAGAACGGAGCACTTATGGGTTACACCCGTGTGCCGTGATGTTGATCCATCGACTAAACTAAACTAAACTAAACACGATGACCAAAGTGGTAGACCAGCTCTGTGTTCTTGTCTCGACCAAGTCATATGTCCAAGCCATCCAGATATTTATTTTCCTACCTCTAGAAAAACTCACCTGCTGTTGAAGGCCTTGAAGTCTATTGTCTTCACTGTCTGCGCGCTGCCTTCGGGGCCGTTGGGCCAGCTAACGATCGCCACTCCTCCTTCGGGATCCTGTGATCAGAGAATATATGTTTATGTTTAATTGACTTCTCTCTGTCGGCTATAAAAGTTAAATAAATACAGAAACACAATCACGGCAACTGAGCCTTAATTAACAAGAGCTACAGCCTGGGCTGAATTGTAGAGACCATGTGTTGCCTATACAGCATGATCCCTCTCTCTGCCTGCCTAGTTTACTCCAGCGGAAAGGTAACACCAATGCGTGTAGAACAAGACAAGTTGCAGGAGCTGCCGGATCAGCAAAGCAATATTCTAACTGTCAGCCTGTCGGAACTTTGAACCTAAACCTCTTACCGACCAAGGCATAGGGCCTGGTTTGCCCTGCCATGACATTTAGTATTTAGGTTGCATTTCCTCTCATCAGGATCAGACTTGTGTCCTCCCAGTTGCTCTCCTCCGCCCGAAACCGTTGGCATAATGTGGTTGTGTTGGGTTTTGAGCGCAACGCCACATTCAGCGCTAACAGAGAGCAGGTGGTGCCATCTACTGCCATACGGTAGCTCAGTCATATCTGACTAAGACCTGACATCCCAACATTCGGAGCTAACAGAAAGTAGGTAGTACCATCTACTGTCATACGGTAGCTCAGTCATATCTGACTAAGACCTGACATCCCAACATTCGGCGCTAACAGAAAGCAGGTATTACGTACCGTCTACTGTCATACAGTAGCTCAGTCATATCTAAGACCCAACTGTCAGAATCTCCATCGCCATCGCCAGGAGGCGACGACCAAGTACGACCGTGAACTCGACTAACAGCTACTACGCAGTGGATGGCCAGTGGTCAGCGTGACGCACGAAGCGCACGAGAACTGAAAGCAGGGCCAACGAGGAACTATCGCTGGTAGCTCAGACGGCCTAGGACTTCGAGACTGGACGCACATGAAAGAGAGTGTTGCACGTATTTATGTATTGGTCTATGCTTGATGGAAGAAAGCCTGTATGCTTTGTAGAGTTGATTTAGAGACTAAGTGAGTGCTTTATTCCATGCATTTATGAACTTGTATATTGTATGTATGTATCTGTAAATGCCATTGTCGCTAATTGTGAGTGCAGCATTATCTGAATATCGTTGAGAAGTGTGATTAAAGTGTTTTAGTTATGTCGCCGTGCGTTTGAGTACAATCATTCTCTGTGTATGATTGTTTCACTCCTGTTAGAGAACACGAGCCATTGTTAGTGTAAAACAAGACCCTGACACCAACATCCCAACATTCGGCGCTAACAGAAAGCAGGAAGTACCGTCTACTGCCATACGGTAGCTCAGTCATATCTGACCTGACTTACAGTTGTTGATTATGCAGCAAGGTATTCACAATTTCTAACATTTTAAAATGTTTATTGTTCTGCAGTTTTGTCTCTAAATCATACTCTCTCTCTCTCTCTCTCTCTCTCTCTCTCTCTCTCTCTCTCTCTCTCTCTCTCTCTCTCTCTTCCCCTCCCCCCCCCCCCCCTCAAGAATACGGAAGTCTTATTCTCGTGTGAGTTTCCAGTTTTGTTGTACGCTCGCTCGTTTTCAACTCAAGCGTAGTCCACACACTTCTACCACCTCTAGTACACTAGACTGATTCTTGCCTGGTGTCGATTAGCTTTCCCTATTACCAGTGTCCCTCGCCATCAGGCAAACCCTCCAATTCTAAGGTACTTGTAATTTACGTCCCCAAGTCAAGTACTAGAAGTCAACATTTTAGTCCAACTGACCAGTGTAAGGTGTGAACCCACCACCTCGGCGTCAGCACACCGGAAGTTTAAGAACAAGCGCTGTTATCCACTCTGCTACGCCGACCTCTAGTTGTGTTTGTGATCTCACTCCTGTCAAGAGATCTCCATGAAGATTTTAGTTTCTGTCTGGCATGCTCTCGTTTCTCTTCTATGAACCCACAATTCTGCAGACTTCAGGAGGTATATAATAATGTTTTTGATTTGGGTGTTCTCATTTTAATATATGATAACAACAGTGGTGACAAGGTTGACGAAAATGATGATAATGGTGATAAAATGTTAGCTTCATATCCTTCACAGGACGTCGCAGTCAACCCCAGCATTTTTTGGCTGTTTGTGATTTCTGAGCAAGTTTACGTGCTTTCTTAACGACACTCACGCATACCTTTGTATGAAAACCAACGCAAGGCGATCTGCTGCCAAATCACCCACAGCTGTGTTTCGAAAAAGATATAAAGGATTACGAATTGCGTCCGCAACCCCTTTGTCACAGAGCCGGCTAGTGATGACAACGTTAATGAAATTATATTAATAATGATAACGATGATAAGTATACTAGTTCTGACAGCGATTATTATAATGTTGATAGATGATAATGATGATAAGTATACTAGTTCTGACAGAGATTATTATAATGTTGATAGATGATAATGATGATAAGTATACTAGTCCTGACAGAGATTATTATAATGTTGATAGATGATAATAGTGATAATGATAAGTATACTAGTTCTGACAGAGATTATTATAATATTGATAGTTGTATCATTGGCACCTTTCCGTCTTGACAGACGATAGTTTGGTACATTGTGCTTCAAAAAGGCTTAATAACTACGATCCATGGCGGTGGCGAGTGTGGCTGGTAAGGCCAATTCTTGCTGCAAATGTTTGCCCACAGTAGGTGCATGTGAAAACATGGTCACTTCCACCATTTTGCACCATCTTACGTCTCTCACGCTCTGTGTGTGCTTTATCTGCAATCATTTTCTCCTTTGTCTTTATTCCATTT
>OY992889.1:101609460-101626960 GCA_963921405.1 Cepaea hortensis | reverse complement strand
ACTGTCTTACCTGCAGCGTAAATGATCTTGTCCTTGATGTCATAACTGTCTTACCTACAGTGTAAATGATCTTGTCTTTGGCGTCATAGCTGTCTTACCTGCAGCGTAAATGATCTTGTCTTTGGCGTCATAACTGTCTTACCTGCAGCGTAAATGATCTTGTCTCTGGCGTCATAACTGTCTTACCTGCAGCGTAAATTATCTTGCCTCTGACGTCATAACTGTCTTACCTGCAGCGTAAATGATCTTGTCTTTGGCGTCATAACTGTCTTTCCTGCAGCGTAAATGATCTTGCCTCTGGCGTCATAACTGTCTTACCTGCAGCGTAAATTATATTGTCGTTGTTGTCATAACTGTCTTACCTGCAGCGTAAATGATCTTGTCTTTGGTGTCATAACTGTCGTACCTGCAGCGTAAATGATCTTGTCTTTGGCGTCATA
Source organism: Cepaea hortensis (assembly GCA_963921405.1). Classification (NCBI taxonomy): domain Eukaryota; kingdom Metazoa; phylum Mollusca; class Gastropoda; order Stylommatophora; family Helicidae; genus Cepaea; species Cepaea hortensis. The sequence goes on along the minus strand of OY992889.1, from coordinate 101,626,520 downwards.
ACTGTCTTACCTGCAGCGTAAATGATCTTGTCTTTGGCGTCATAACTGTCTTACCTGCAGCGTAAATTATCTTGTCATTGGCGTCATAACTGTCGTACCTGCAGCGTAAATGATCTTGTCTTTGGCGTCATAACTGTCTTACCTGCAGCGTAAATGATCTTGTCGTTGGCGTCATAACTGTCTTACCTGCAGCGTAAATGATCTGGTCTTTGGTGTCATAACTGTCTTACCTGCAGCGTAAATATCTTGTCTTTGGCATCATAACTGTCTTACCTGCAGCGTAAATGATCTTGTCCTTGGTGTCATAACTGTCTTACCTGCAGCGTAAATGATCTTGTCCTTGGAGTCATAACTGTCTTACCTGCAGCGTAAATGATCGTGTCTTTGGCGTCATAACTGTCTTACCTGCAGCGTAAATGATCTTGTCTTTGGCGTCATAAATGTCTTACCTGCAGCGTAAATGATCTGGTCTTTGGCGTCATAACTGTCTTACCTGCAGCGTAAATGATCTTGTCCTTGGAGTCATAACTGTCTTACCTGCAGCGTAAATGATCTTGTCCTTGGAGTCATAACTGTCTTACCTGCAGCGTCAATGATCTTGTCTTTGGCGTCATAACTGTCTTACCTGCAGCGTAAATGATCTTGTCGTTGGCGTCATAACTGTCTTACCTGCAGCGTAAATGATCTGGTCTTTGGCGTCATAACTGTCTTACCTGCAGCGTAAATATTTTGTCTTTGGCGTCATAACTGTCTTACCTGCAGCGTAAATGATCTTGTCCTTGGAGTCATAACTCTTACCTGCAGCGTAAATGATCTTGTCTTTGGCGTCATAACTGTCTTACCTGCAGCGTAAATGATCTTGTCCTTGGAGTCATAACTGTCTTACCTGCAGCGTAAATGATCTTGTCCTTGGAGTCATAACTGTCTTACCTGCAGCGTAAATGATCTTGTCTTTGGCGTCATAACTGTCTTACCTGCAGCGTAAATGATCTTGTCGTTGGCGTCATAACTGTCTTACCTGCAGCGTAAATGATCTGGTCTTTGGCGTCATAACTGTCTTACCTGCAGCGTAAATATCTTGTCTTTGGCGTCATAACTGTCTTACCTGCAGCGTAAATGATCTTGTCCTTGGAGTCATAACTCTTACCTGCAGCGTAAATGATCTTGTCCTTGGAGTCATAACTGTCTTACCTGCAGCGTAAATGATCTTGTCTTTGGCGTCATAACAGTCTTACCTGCAGCGTAAATGATCTTGTCTTTGGCGTCATAAGTGTCTTACCTGCAGCGTAAATGATCTTGTCCTTGGAGTCATAACTGTCTTACCTGCAGCGTAAATGATCTTGTCCTTGATGTCATAACTGTCTTACCTACAGCGTAAATGATCTTGTCTTTGGCGTCATAGCTGTCTTACCTGCAGCGTAAATGATCTTGTCTTTGGCGTCATAACTGTCTTACCTGCAGCGTAAATGATCTTGTCTCTGGCGTCATAACTGTCTTACCTGCAGCGTAAATTATCTTGCCTCTGACGTCATAACTGTCTTACCTGCAGCGTAAATGATCTTGTCTTTGGCGTCATAACTGTCTTACTTGCAGCGTAAATGATCTTGTCGTTGGCGTCATAACTGTCTTACCTGCAGCGTAAATGATCTGGTCTTTGGCGTCATAACTGTCTTACCTGCAGCGTAAATATTTTGTCTTTGGCGTCATAACTGTCTTACCTGCAGCGTAAATGATCTTGTCCTTGGAGTCATAACTCTTACCTGCAGCGTAAATGATCTTGTCTTTGGCGTCATAACTGTCTTACCTGCAGCGTAAATGATCTTGTCCTTGGAGTCATAACTGTCTTACCTGCAGCGTAAATGATCTTGTCCTTGGAGTCATAACTGTCTTACCTGCAGCGTAAATGATCTTGTCTTTGGCGTCATAACTGTCTTACCTGCAGCGTAAATGATCTTGTCGTTGGCGTCATAACTGTCTTACCTGCAGCGTAAATGATCTGGTCTTTGGCGTCATAACTGTCTTACCTGCAGCGTAAATATCTTGTCTTTGGCGTCATAACTGTCTTACCTGCAGCGTAAATGATCTTGTCCTTGGAGTCATAACTCTTACCTGCAGCGTAAATGATCTTGTCCTTGGAGTCATAACTGTCTTACCTGCAGCGTAAATGATCTTGTCTTTGGCGTCATAACAGTCTTACCTGCAGCGTAAATGATCTTGTCTTTGGCGTCATAAGTGTCTTACCTGCAGCGTAAATGATCTTGTCCTTGGAGTCATAACTGTCTTACCTGCAGCGTAAATGATCTTGTCCTTGATGTCATAACTGTCTTACCTACAGCGTAAATGATCTTGTCTTTGGCGTCATAGCTGTCTTACCTGCAGCGTAAATGATCTTGTCTTTGGCGTCATAACTGTCTTACCTGCAGCGTAAATGATCTTGTCTCTGGCGTCATAACTGTCTTACCTGCAGCGTAAATTATCTTGCCTCTGACGTCATAACTGTCTTACCTGCAGCGTAAATGATCTTGTCTTTGGCGTCATAACTGTCTTTCCTGCAGCGTAAATGATCTTGCCTCTGGCGTCATAACTGTCTTACCTGCAGCGTAAATTATATTGTCGTTGTTGTCATAACTGTCTTACCTGCAGCGTAAATGATCTTGTCTTTGGTGTCATAACTGTCGTACCTGCAGCGTAAATGATCTTGTCTTTGGCGTCATAACTGTCTTACCTGCAGCGTAAATGATCTTGTCTTTGGCGTCATAACTGTCTTACCTGCAGCGTAAATTATCTTGTCTTTGGCGTCATAACTGTCGTACCTGCAGCGTAAATGATCTTGTCTTTGGCGTCATAACTGTCTTACCTGCAGCGTAAATGATCTTGCCTCTGGCGTCATAACTGTCTTACCTGCAGCATAAATTATATTGTCGTTGGTGTCATAACTGTCTTACCTGCAGCGTAAATGATCTTGTCTTTGGTGTCATACCTGTCGTACCTGCAGCGTAAATGATCTTGTCTTTGGCGTCATAACTGTCTTACCTGCAGCGTAAATGATCTTGTCTTTGGTGTCATAACTGTCTTACCTGCAGCGTAAATGATCTTGTCTTTGGTGTCATAACTGTCTTACCTGCAGCGTAAATGATCTTGTCTTTGGCGTCATAACTGTCTTACCTGCAGCGTAAATGATCTTGTCTTTGGTGTCATAACTGTCTTACCTGCAGCGTAAATGATCTGGTCTTTGGTGTCATAACTGTCTTACCTGCAGCGTAAATGATCTTGTCTTTGGCGTCATAACTGTCTTACCTGCAGCGTAAATGATCTTGTCTTTGGGTCATAACTGTCTTACCTGCAGCGTAAATGATCTTGTCTTTGGTGTCATAACTGTCTTACCTGCAGCGTAAATGATCCTGTCTTTGGTGTCATAACTGTCTTACCTGCAGCGTAAATGATCTTGTCTTTGGTGTCATAACTGTCTTACCTGCAGCGTAAATGATCTTGTCTTTGGTGTCATAACTGTCTTACCTGCAGCGTAAATGATCTTGTCTTTGGTGTCATAACTGTCTTACCTGCAGCGTAAATGATCCTGTCTTTGGTGTCATAACTGTCTTACCTGCAGCGTAAATGATCTTGTCTTTGGTGTCATAACTGTCTTACCTGCAGCGGAAATTATCTTGTCTTTGGTGTCATAACTGTCTTACCTGCAGCGTAAATGATCTTGTCTTTGGTGTCATAACTGTCATACCTGCAGCGTAAATGATCTTGTCTTTGGTGTCATAACTGTCTTACCTGCAGCGTAAATGATCCTGTCTTTGGTGTCATAACTGTCTTACCTGCAGCGTAAATGATCCTGTCTTTGGTGTCATAACTGTCTTACCTGCAGCGTAAATGATCTTGTCTTTGGTGTCATAACTGTCTTACCTGCAGCGTAAATGATCTTGTCTTTGGTGTCATAACTGTCTTACCTGCAGCGTAAATGATCTTGTCTTTGGTGTCATAACTGTCTTACCTGCAGCGTAAATGATCTTGTCTTTGGTGTCATAACTGTCTTACCTGCAGCGTAAATGATCTTGTCTTTGGTGTCATAACTGTCTTACCTGCAGCGTAAATGATCTTGTCTTTGGTGTCATAACTGTCTTACCTGCAGCGTAAATGATCTTGTCTTTGGTGTCATAACTGTCTTACCTGCAGCATAAATGATCCTGTCTTTGGTGTCATAACTGTCTTACCTGCAGCGTAAATGATCTTGTCTTTGGTGTCATAACTGTCTTACCTGCAGCGGAAATTATCTTGTCTTTGGTGTCATAACTGTCATACCTGCAGCGTAAATGATCCTGTCTTTGGTGTCATAACTGTCTTACCTGCAGCGTAAATGATCTTGTCTTTGGTGTCATAACTGTCTTACCTGCAGCATAAATGATCCTGTCTTTGGTGTCATAACTGTCTTACCTGCAGCGTAAATGATCTTGTCTTTGGTGTCATAACTGTCTTACCTGCAGCGTAAATGATCTTGTCTTTGGTGTCATAACTGTCATACCTGCAGCGTAAATGATCTTGTCTTTGGTGTCATAACTGTCTTACCTGCAGCGTAAATGATCCTGTCTTTGGTGTCATAACTGTCTTACCTGCAGCGTAAATGATCCTGTCTTTGGTGTCATAACTGTCTTACCTGCAGCGTAAATGATCTTGTCTTTGGTGTCATAACTGTCTTACCTGCAGCGTAAATGATCTTGTCTTTGGTGTCATAACTGTCTTACCTGCAGCGTAAATGATCTTGTCTTTGGTGTCATAACTGTCTTACCTGCAGCGTAAATGATCTTGTCTTTGGTGTCATAACTGTCTTACCTGCAGCGTAAATGATCTTGTCTTTGGTGTCATAACTGTCTTACCTGCAGCGTAAATGATCTTGTCTTTGGTGTCATAACTGACCTGCTCCACGGCGTCGGAAGACAGGTTGTACTGCGGGCCGGAGCTGCTGACGTTGTAAGGCAGGTAGATGCTGGACACGTGATGCAGCTGTAGGGGGTACCAGTAGCAAGTAGTTAGTTAGGTGTGTCAGTTTAGGGATCTTGGTATGGAAGGTAGGGAGCGGGCATTAAGGAGTACAGTAGGAATTGTTGAAAGAAAGATGGTACGAAGAGGGAGGACAGGGATAGGAAGAGGGAGGATAGGGATAGGAGGAGGGAGGACAGGGATAGGAGGAGAGAGGACAGGGATAGGAGGAGAGAGGACAGGGATAGGAGGAGGAAGGACAGGGATATGAGGATGGAGGATAGGGATAGGAGGAGGGAGAACAGGGATAGGAGGAGGAAAGACAGGGATAGGATGAGGGGGGATGGGGATAGGAGGAGGGAGGACAGGGATAGGAGGGGGGAGGACAGGGATAGGAGGAGGGGAGACAGGGATTGGAGGAGGATGATGTGGATAGGAGGAGTGGAAGACAAGAAAAGGAGGAGGGAGGACAGGGATTGGAGGAGGGAGGTCAGAGATAGGAAGAGGAAGGACAGGGATAGGAGGAGGGAGGACAGGGATAGGAGGAGGAAAGACAGGGATAAGAGGGGGAGGACAGGGATAGGAGGAGGGAGGACAGGCTAGGAGGGGAGGACAGGGATAGGAGGATGAAAGACAGGGATAGGATGAGGAAAGACAGGGATAGGAGGAGGACAGGGATAGGAGGAGGAGGACAGGGATAGGAGGAGGCAAGACAGGGATAGAGGAGGAAAGACAGGGATAGGAAGAGGAAAGACAGGGATAGGAGCAGGGGGACAGGGACAGGAGGAGTGAAAGACGGGGACATGAGGAGGAAAAACATGCAGGCAAACAAATAGAGACAGAGAGACAGAGAGGGTAGATTAAAGAGACAGAAAGGCAGGTATTCTTTAGCATACAAACTAAGACAGACAGGCAGACAGGCAGACAGACAGACAGACAGACAGACAGTCAGACAGACAGGCAGGCAGGCAGGCAGGCAGACAGACAGACAGGCAGGCAGGCAGACAGACAGACAGACAGACAAACAGACAGACAGACAGACAGACAGACAGACAGACAGACAGGAAGAAAGAAAGAAAGAAAGAAAGAAAGAAAGAAAGAAAGAAAGAAAGAAAGAAAGAAAGAAAGAAAGAAAAAAGAAAGAAAGAAAGAAAGAAAGAAAGAAAGAAAGAAAGAAAGAAAGAAAGAATCCAAAATATCTAGCAGCCTGTATAACTTTCTATTAGCAAAACGTACACTTCAGACACACAGCAGGTGATCACTCTCTCCCACGTCTATTGAATACCTTTACAGCGGCTGACACGTGATCGATTGACCAGATGGTCAGAACTGCCGCCACACAGGACAGAAAGTTCAGCCACGCCATGAATATTGGGATCCCAGATTCACCACAGTTGCCACAATATGCAAATTAACGATCTACCTAGAACAAGAATATAGATATATCATTACAAAATGTCATTCATACGTACATTTAGTGCCTGTTCTTATTCAGCAACGATTACTTGTAATTATGCTTCTGTTCTTATTTAGGTCATTCAAAAGTTTGTGCCACCAATGTCTTCATTCGTTCTCGCGATTTGTCTTGTAGAGCTGATCTACATGTTAAATTTAACTTATCCTTCTGGCAAACACACAAAACTTAAAATCTTCAACTCTTGTGTGATTCCAGTGTTAACGTATGGATGTGAGAGTTGGAAATCAACGGTAGTTTTAGATTTTTTTTAAATTAGATAATTTTGAGAACAAATGTCTTAGAAAAATTATAAACCTCCACTGGACAGACTTCAGAACCAATACGCAAATAAGACAAGAGACTAAGCAAGATATTTTATCCAATTTTATAAGAAAACGCCATTGGAACTACATCGGCCATGTACTCAGAATGGACAAGACAAGACTTTCCTACCAAGCCCTCATATGGTCACCAGTAGGGAAAAGAAAACGGGGAAGACCAAGAGAGACCCTGCGTAGAACCATCATTAGAGAAGGCTTATTCAACGGCCAAGTGAACATCCAAGATCTACAACAGGTAGCAGCGAACCGCCAGACATGGAGAACCATGACTTCTGCCCTATGCGCCGACTTGGGCTCAAGAGGAAAGACAAACTAATTAACTAACTTCTGGCAAAATCTGGACAGTCTTGCCCGATGTGTTTGGCTTGGTGTTAAATGGAATGTCTCAACCCTGCACGACAGAGACGCCGCAGAAACTAATACCGTTTGGTTTAACAGTACTATCCTGTTCAACTCTTCTGTGTTCACTTGGGATATATGGTGTCTGTTGTTTATGCATATTATGATATCATCCTATATAAGCACAACAAAACAATATTGCGGCGTTTCGGAAAAGTGAGCATTATTGTCTTGAGAAAAAATGAAGACGAAGAAACTATTTGCTTGTGTTGCTGCTGATATCTTATATATAAAATTCAAAACAATGTTTTCCCGTAGTGAATTTGAATAACGAAGACACAAACAATAGATTGCACGATTTATTGCCTGGCATATTTCGCTGCATCTCGTCAGGTACATACTGCAGAAATCACACAACTTACGTGAAATTAACTAGATAAATCCTTCAAGTTGAAATATACACAATTTCGCACAGTAATGTCACTTATCTACCACGGTAATTTTAAGCTGACTAACATGTCTTTCTGTTATATATAAAAGGCAATCTCCGTCTGTATTTATGTATGTCCTTTATGCGTTCGCGAACGGTCCATCCGATTGAGATGAAATTTTCTACACGTCTTCCTCTCATTCCCGCGCTGCCAACTGTGATATTTTTTTAGTGTGAAATCGGCTACTTACTTAATATTATTTAATTTTTCATTTTTCATTATAATTTCTATATAGAAAGGGGACTTAACTCTGTAAAAGTTATTTCAAGGGGCATAACTTTTAATAACTTTTCTGTTACCTTATAGTCATGTTGTTGCATCGTTTTCAAAGATTTATAAACTCTTTGTCTATAGTTATGTACCGGCATATGAGTTATAATAAATAATGATACAATCTTTAAGGCATTTTCAAAGTTTCATAAAAATAATGCACAATGCATAACATTGTAACTCATCTTTTTATGCTTAAGAAGTTATCTACAGTCATGTAGGTGATTAGAAACAGTTTTCATTAAAAATAATGGATGGTGTGTGGAAGTTCATTCTTTTCAGTTACTTTTTTTTGTTGTTGTATGAATTTAATGAGACGCTACCCGCCAGGAGCTGGGCGAAGCCACGCCGGGTCAGATAGATAGACAGACCCACCTTTTCGCTGCAGTTATCTACAGGCATATGCGTTATAATCCTCCTCCTCCTCTCCCCTCCTCCTCCTCCTACCCTCTTCCTCTTCCCCTCCCCCTCCTCCCTCTCCCTCCTCCATCCTCCTCCTCCCTCTTTCTCCTCCTCCTCCCTCCTCCTCCCTCTTCCTCCTCCTTCCTCCTCCTCCTTCCTCCTCCTCTTTCCTCCTCCTCCTCCCTCCTCCTCCCTCTTCCTCCTCCTACCTCCTCGCCCTCCTCCCTCCTCCTAATCACTCCTCTTCCTTCCTCCTCCCTTCTCCTCCTCTCTCCTCCTACTCCCTCCTCCTCACTCCTCCTCCTACGTCCTCCCCCTCATCCCTCCTCCCCCTTCTCCTCCCTCTTCCTCCCTCCTCCTCCTACCTCCTCCCAATCCTCCTCCCTCTCCTCCTCGCTCCTCCTCATCCCTCCTCCTCCCTTCTCCTCCTCCCTCCTCCCTCTACCTCCTCCCTCCTCCTCCCTCCACATCCCTCCTCCCTCCTCCCTCCTCCTTCTCCCTCCTCCTTCTCCCTCTTCCTCCTCCCTCCTCCTCCCTCCTCCTTCTCCCTCCTCCTCCTCTCTCCTCCTCCTCCCTCCTCCTCCATCTCCCTCCTCCTCCCTCTCCGCCTCCCTCCTCCTCCCTCCTCCTCCTCCTCCCTCCTCCTCCTGCGTTCTTCTCCTCCCTCCTTCTCCATCCTCCACCTCCCTCTTCCTCCTCCCTCCTCCTCCCTCTTCCTCCTCCTCCCTACTCCTCCTCCCTCTTCCTCCTCCTCCCTACTCCTCCCCTCCTCCCTCCTCATCCTCCTTCCTCCTCCTCCTTCTTCCTCCTCCTCCCTCCTCCTTCTCTCTCCTCCTCCTAATCCCTCCTCCTCCCTCCTATTCCTCCCTACTCCTCCTCCTTCCTCCTCCCTCCTCCTCCTCTCTCCGCCTATCTCTTCCTCACTCCTCCTCCTCCCTCCTCCCCCCTCCTCCACCTCCCTCTTCCTCCTCCCAGCTCCTACTCCTCCTTTTTCTTCTTCTTCTGCTGCTGCGGCCGCCGCTCCATTTACCCAAGTTAATTGTTGGGGAAGATGTAAAGATCTTTCAAGTGCTCTTTCTAATGCTTTTTGTAAGTTGGTCTTCGTTTATCTAAGGTTGTTCTAACTGCAACCAATAAATGATTAGACAGACAGGCAGACAGACAGACAGACAGACAGACAGACAGACAGACAGACAGACAGACAGACAGACAGACAGACAGACAGACAGACAGACAGACAGACAGAGAGGGACAGACAGACAGACAGACAGACAGACAGACAGACAGACAGACAGACAGACAGACAGACAGACAGTCGGGAACGGGAACTTATATGACTACTTATATGAATTTAATGAGATGCTCCCCATCAGGGGCTGGACGAAGCCGGGCCGGATCAGACAGACAGACAGATAGACAGACAGACAGACAGATAGATAGTCGGGAACGGGAACGGGAGCTTATATGACTACTTATATGAATTAAATGAGATGCTCCACACCAGAAGCTGGGCGATGCCGGGTCAGACAGACAGACAGACAGACAGACAGACAGACAGACAGACAGACAGACAGACAGACAGACAGACAGACAGACAGACAGACGGACGGACGGACGGACGGACGGACGGACGGACGGGCGGACGGACGGACGGACAGACAGACAGACAGTCAGACAGACAGACAGACAGACAGACAGACAGACAGACAGACAGACAGACAGACAGACAGATAGTCGGTAACGGGAACGAGAACTTATATGACTACTTATATGAATTAAATGAGATGCTCCCCACCAGGGACTGGGCGAAGCCGGGCCGTGTCGGCTAGTGCTTAATAAATGTCATTTATTCTTTCCTTGTTTTGACTAGTGATCTTGTCAGGCCTGCATCTCTCTATGTCTCGGCGTTTGTTGCCTTCTGTGCCCACAATATTCTCAAAATTCTTCTCAACAGCAATATATCTACTGCGTCTAGATTCACGATGATTCATTACTCATTGTCTAGTGTTAACATCCACTTAACAGAACAGACAATCACATAATGTTTCAGCTGGCTTCCTGTAAATATATTCCCCCAAAATAAGAAGCGAAGACATAAAATTTGAGAAGATAAGTTCCCACATGCGTAAATACGATCTAACATAAGCTGTCACAACCAAAACAGTAAATACGAGGGGTTTCAAATGAAAATATTTATTATTATGATTATTATTATTATTATTATTATTATTTATTTTTTTTCCGCGTTTCCATCCTGTTTCAGGATATTGCGGTCAACACCAGCATCTTTCAGCTGTATGTTGATTCCTAGGCTAGATTACGCTCATCAGCACGCCACGACTTTCTGAGCGACCGGCTCCATACTCTCATAAGTCACTTTTGCGATTCGAACCACTGCTAATTCTCGTCGCGTCACGTGACGAGAGTATTCGGGGTTAGCGGAGAAAGCTGCTAACGCCTCGGCCACGGAGCCGGTTATTATTATTATTATTATTATTATTATTATTATTATTATTATTATTATTATTATTATTATTATTATTATTATTATTATTATTATTTGTGTGAATATATTCTGAAAAGGTGAAGGACAGATGTATCATTTTTTATGTAGTCACCACTGCGTTCATTGCAAGTCCTCCAGCGCCGATAAAGTTCTTGGATTCCTGTAGAAATAAATTTTCTCTTGGTCGTGCGTGTAACCACTCACGCACCACCTGCTGTACCTATTCATCGTTTCGAAATGTCATATTCCTCTCATACACTTGCTGGACTGACAGGCAAGAATCACTATACTGGGCCTTCATTCGGCAATGAATTTCTATTCTATAGGTTTCATCCCTTCACGGATTTATTTAAAAAAAAACGATAACAGAACTCTGCTCATATTTGGTGCATGTCAAAAGTGGGGCGGACAGTTTTAAACTGTCTGTATGACGTCACCGTGTTCGTCTGCACTGTGATGTTACATGTGTAACGCTCTTGACATTCTTAACAACAATATTGACAGGTTACAAGACAATGGCATGGTTATTGTAGTCTATCACACTTTATAGTTTTGATTTGACTCCCCCGCGTATTAATGACGTTTAGACAGTGTTTCTACTATCGGCGCCAGGATGTGACACGAAACATGACAGGTTCAATAGATTGTGCTCCACCATGTTTTGCCGCATCTGGCTTAATCTCCTACACAGCTAGACAAGTCGCCAACCGAAGGACGGGGGGGGGGGAGTGGAAAAACAGGGATATGAACCCCCTAGCTCAGTGGTTCTCAACCGGTGAGGGGGGGGGGGTTCGGGGTTCCAGCGGGGGGGGGGGGGGAGAATCAAGATTATTTCAAGATCGCGTTAATACAAAAACCGATTACTTGATATTGTTTTTCATTACATACTTTATACTTTACGGCTCTGTATTTCTCGCCCTTCTGAAATTCGTTTCGTAACGTAAGTAGACCAGCAAATCACGTTTTATGTAGAAGTCCAGACTTGTTCTAAACTAACAGAAGAAGATAGTACACTTAGTTGCAATTGTATTAGACTTGTTCTAGTATGTGTTATTAAAGTTAGCTTCCATTTTTACGAATACTGTGTAGGGACGAGGGGCGGAGGATTTATAGGGAGGAAATACGAAAGGGGGAGGGGGTGACGTTCTGAACATATGGTGAAGGGGTGCATGGGCCAAAGATGGTTGAGAACCACTGCCCTAGCTCAGCCTCCTACACAGAACGGCACATCGTTCAGCTTCAGTTATCACACTTCCCCAACTCCGGGAAAATTGCAGCGGTCTGGCCATCGAAGTGCGAGAATGAGCCGACGACATTCAGATCGCGAGCCAGTCGTCCCACGCGCTTCTGAAATATCCAACAATACGACAGTCGGGGTGGCATGACACTGGCTGCCTCATCCAGTAGGAAAATGTAGCTGCAAAATTCAACCAAAAATAAACACGACCACAAAGGGCTCGGCGCGAGATAGCTGACAGCCTATGCTTCATTCAGGAGACGAAGGCCAGAAACAGAAATAAGAATCAACACGACAACAGGAACATTCTGGAAACCTGGACATATTTACTGTTTACATTATTACGACATACGCCAGTTTGGTCTTTCCATGTGTAGTAATGACACAGCCACGTAGCTTTCGTTAACAGATAAACTACTGCTTCAAACCAGCAAAGTAAACGAAATTAAGTCTATCTAGTTTTGTAATGTTGTGCTGGTGTAAATAGTTCAGTAATGTAGTACTGATGCAAACAACTAGTTCAGTAATGTAGTACTGAAGTAAGCAATTAGTTCAGTAATGTAGTACTGAAGTAAGCAATTAGTTCAGTAATGTAGTACTGAAGTAAGCAATTAGTTCAGTAATGTAGTACTGAAGTAAGCAATTAGTTCAGTAATGTAGCACATATGTAAACACTTAGTTCAGTAATGTAGTACTGAAGTAAACAATTATTCAGTAATGTAGTACTGAAGTAAGCAATTAGTTCAGTAATGTAGCACAGATGTAAATACCTAGTTCAGTAATGTAGTAATGTATATAAAATAACTAGTTCAGAAATATATACATAATAATTAGTTCAGCAAAGTAGCAATGTATATAAAATAACTAGTTCAGTAATGTAGTAGTGATTAAACAACTAGTTGAGTAATGTAGTACTGAAGTAAACAACTACATTGTAGTTCAGTAATGTAGTAATGTATATAACACAACATGTCTGTAATGTTACAAATGTCAAAACCAAACCCTATTCAGTGGCCAGTATTTGTTTGCGAGCCATCTTTATACCAAATTCTAACGGACAAAAAGACACAAAATATTAATAAACTACTTTCTGTGTAACTATCAACTATGGGGAGGTGTTCAAAAACTTGTTATCTAAATAAAAGAAATTAAAATAATAATATTCTGGCTTCTTTGTCAAAACTGACACTTGGCTGAGAAAGTGGCAAACTGGCAAAGATTGATGTTCCTGTCTAATCTCTACCAGGTCTCTGTCTGCCCAGAAGACAGGTTTTTTAAGTTGTAGACGGCTTTTACCCAACCTCCCAAAATATAATATGCTAAGCAGCCTTACAAGTGTTCTTACCACTGTTTAGGCATATTGTTTTCCAGTTTGAAATGTTATTTTCAGAGCTGTCGCCATTTAAGTGCATTCACCTTCAATATACGTCCCTGGTTTAAATATTGACCACATGAAAGAAAACATGTTTTTGTTATCACAACAAGTTGAAGACCGGCGTGTGTCCGGCTTCTTCCTTCAACTCTTTTAATGCCCAGAAGGCGTGCTATGTCATCGGCTCTTCTTTTGAATCCCAACCATCGCGTGATATGTTTTACTTTTTACTACGAGAGGATAGTAAAGAAATCTGGCTTCCCCATTGGCCACTTTCATTGTGTATTAAGATGTTTTGAAAGTCATGGACTTTTGATTATTTTTTCTGCGAAACCTTAAGGTGTTGCAAAAAGTAAATAACCGTTTGTAAATAAATTTGTTATTCTGCCAGATTCTGTTGCGTTTTCGACTAAATTTCGTACTCTTTTCTAATAAGCATGTTATTATGCAAGATTGTATTGTGTTTTGTGTCCAATTGTGTGCTCTTTCTAATAAACATGTTATTCCATCAGATTGTGTTGTGATTTCTTTAGAATTCGGAGCTTTTTATATTAAACATGCATGTCAGCATGGCCGAATTAATACGAACTCGTGTTCTTAAACATCCGGTATACCGAAGTAAGGGGTTCAGTCCCTACACCGGACAGTTGGACTAAGATGTTGAACTATCGTCCTTGACTTGTGTACATAAATTACAAGTATCTCTGAAGTCGGAGTGGATTCGCCTGACGGTGAGGGACACTGTAATCGGTAAAAGCTAATTCACGCGCAAAATCCAGCACTAATAGAAGTTGTGTGTGGACTACTCTTGAGTTCAAAGCGAGTGAGCGCAAAAAATATACACACAACAAAAAAAAAACAATATTAAACATATAATTCTACACGATTGTATGTTTTCTATTGAATTTCGTGCTAATTCTTTTTGATAAAACATATTCTACCATATGTTGTTATATTTTCTGTTTTACTTCGTGCTAATTCTTTAAAAATATATTCTACCAGGTTTTGTTGTTTGCCGGCTTCCTGGCCTAGAGGTTAGCGACTTTTCTCCGTAATCTCGTATACTCTTGTAAGTAACGTGACGATGGTGAGAATCAGTAGTGGTTCGAATCGCGTCGGTAACTTACGGGGTATGTGAGCCGGCCGCTCAGAAAGCAATGGCAAACTACTGAGCGTAATCTTGCCAAGAAATCAACAATCAGCTGAAAGATGCTGATGTTGACAGTAATGTCCTGTAAAGGATATGCAAACAAACATTTGTTATGTTTAATATCATTAAATGGCAAATCAGAAGACGAGATCGAAATTAGATGCAATAAGGCAAACCAACTCATTGGACAATTGGCACCAATAGTGAAGAACAAACACGTATCAGCAGACACTAAAAAGGCATTCTACAACAAAAATTGTCCTATCAACTCTATGCTACCAATGCCAAACCTGGACAACTACAGAACAAGAGGAAAGAAAAATTACAACAACGGAAATGAGATTCCTGAGTTGGGGGTAATGGTAAAGCTAGATTTAATTAGAAAACAGCAAGTGAAATGGTTCGGCCATATAACTAGGCTACCAACTAACAGTATACCACAACAAGCAATGATTTGCACGTATAAATATCAATTGAGGATTCCTCTGAGGCCACTAAGACAGTTTATAAATAAACCCACATGAATTGGTTGTCGCTCATAGAAGAAGATGAAAGAAGCAGGGAATGGAGGACGCACTAGACAATACATAAATTGAAATCTATAGCTACTGACCGGGATTCCAACATGTCACCTCCAAATAACTACGGCGCCTCGCTGCAGGAACAAGTTTACAGATCAAAAGAAACCGGAGGAAGAGGCCGACTATGTAAACGATGGACAGGAGTAATAATAGTGTCAATGGTAATTTCGATGTATGAAGCCCATAAACGGGCACTCTTCCGCTGTTTATATTAATCTAGACACCGGAAGATACAAGAGGTATGAGATGAGATGAGATTACGTCCGTCTCCAAGAAGAAAGAAATACCACAATGTAACATTCAAGTAAATAAGAACATTCTCCAACAAGTGAATCGGTACAACTCTCTCAGGACAGTCATAACAGCTGACGGAAGGTGCCTTGTAGAGACCAGAATCCCTATACAAAACAATATATTCCCTTCATTAATGTACACACGGAAGTCACAAACAACCTGTTGCAAGATTTATTCCTTATTTCAACCAAAGTATAATTCATTTATTCATTTCATTTGATATATAACTCTGCGGTATGCATCTGACGAGATGCAGGGCATGCTGCCAGGCAATAAATCGTGCAACATATTGTTTGTAGCTTATGTGCTAAGAAAAAAAAATCAACATGGCAATGGTAGCCTTTTGCGAGAAGGGAAACATATTTCCAATTTTGTTTTTGTTTTTTGGAAACTAACTGGGGATTACAGTGAGAAAATGTGTTGAAGTTCTATATATAACCTATACTGTCACGTGGATTTGAAACATAGACCATGTGCAGATAAGCTGAGAAACATCTAATGGATGTGAACATGACGTTTCTGAGAAAAAATGGAAAGATTATCATGGGCGGACAGTAAAACGAATGAGACAGTTCTATAAGAAACAAATGAAACCCGTACATTGATTACAGAAATTAGACATAGACAGACAAGATGTTATTGGCACGTTTCTAAAAGGAATATCCTGGACAATGTTGTGACAACTGGCAGAATTGGTGGGAAAAGAGCAAGTGAAGGCACAGAGATACATAACTAGATGGCCTGGCCACATGACAAAACCAGACAAGAACACAAACCTGATTCTAGACTCCAGTCATTTTGTGAGATGATGATGATGATGATGATGATGATGATGATGATGATGATGATGATGATGATGATGATGATGATGATGATGATGATGATGATGATGATGATGATGTACACACTAGACTCAAGATACCGGTGCAGCCTGCTTGTGTGTTATAGTCAATCAATCATGTGCCATGCCGGAACGCGTGGGCGGTCATGACTCCCCATTTCACTCGATCACCAGTGTCGTGGATCAGCTCAGTGTTTCTGTCTCTTCCATGCCATGTGGCCAAGCCATCCAGGTATTTTCCTCTCGGTCTCCCCCTTGGTCTGTTCCCTTCGATCTTGCCAGTTGTCACTATGTTCTCCAGTCCATTTCTTCTCATAACATGTCCAAAACATTTTGACTCTCTACGTCTAATTTCTCTAATCAATTTACGATTGTCATTTGTCTCCTGTAGTACTTGGTCATTGGTTTTTCTGTCTGTCCATGGTTTTCTTTGAATTGTCCTCAGAAACGACATTTTCTGCAGCTATTAGATGTTTTTCAGCTTGACCGCACATTGCCCAAGTTTCACATCCATACAAAAGAACAGGCTCTATGTACCCCCTCAACACTCTTTTTCTCGTTTCAACTGACATATTTTTATTGGTCAGTATGTTTTTCATCTTGCTAAAGGCTACTGTCGCCATGGCGATTCTTGTTCTAATCTCTTCAAGGCATCTCCCATCAGATGTGAGTTATAGAAGTAAATAAAAATCTGGAAAGGTAAATCCGGTCAACAAACACCCGAAGAAGTTTGATGTCCCGGCCGAAAGGTGGACATATCGCAGCTCCGCTGTAAACAGGCACAGTGCAGTTACGTC